>JAEAOA010002003.1:0-92500 GCA_016746295.1 Potamilus streckersoni
CATTGCTGGTGTTTTGGGGGAAGTCTGAGGGGAACCCAACTTGGTGGCATTGCTGGATGTGATGGGATCCCACCTTGGTGGCATTGCTGGATGTGTTGGGGAATGTCTGATGGGATCCCACCTTGGTGGCATTGCTGGATGTGTTGGGGAATGTCTGATGGGATCCCACCTTGGTGGCATTGCTGGATGTGTTGGGGAATGTCTGATGGGATCCCACCTTGGGGGCATTGCTGGATGTGTTGGGGAATGTCTGATGGGACCCCACCTTGGTGGCATTGCTGGATGTGTTGGGGAATGTCTGATGGGATCCCACCTTGGTGGCATTGCTGGATGTGTTGGGGAATGTCTGATGGGATCCCACCTTGGTGGCATTGCTGGATGTGTTGGGGAATGTCTGATGGGATCCCACCTTGGTGGCATTGCTGGATGTGTTGGGGAATGTCTGATGGGATCCCTTTGTCAGTTTGGGTCAACAAGGCATCATGCACATTAAGTAAATCTGCTCAGGAAGAGTACTGATAACATGATATTGAAGATGGCCACCATGGTGGTAATCTTATCTATTTCAGTGGTACCATCCACAGCTTGGACCAACTAAATATAGTCTTTTAATGAAAATCCCAAGTTGATATAACAATCTCTTCAAAATAATTGATGTGGGTATGTCGAACAGGCATCATTTTAAGTTAGTTCCAACTAAACATCATAAGAACTCTTTTAGTGAAAATAATTAATAAATAACAATTCAATTTCTTTTCCATAAAACAAATTGCATAAATTTAATTGTTCAAAGTCCTCAAAAAATGCAAATATCTTTTGAAAAATTAAAAAAGTTATTGGCTTCATAGTATGATACAGTGACAACATTTGCAAATTATAAATACGGATACTTCAACATACCTCGGCGGTCCCATCTTCAAGAACTCTGATTATTAGTTTTCCATTATTTAAGTTGTTTACTCCTGAAAGAAATACAAATGTCATTCAGAGAGGCATATGTCTACACAACTAAATTGCCTCCATAAATGCAGTGAATACTTTGCCAAAGTACTTTAACTTCCTCCCAGCTCACCCAGTCCAAAGAAGACAAAACAATCAAGATTCAACTTAAGACTCTACTTCCAAGAACTGGAAGGTAGATGCTAAATGTCTGCTATTTGAATAATTATTATATACTAATTTTTATCATGAATAAATTCACCCTGTTACAAAAACTCATAATTTGGTCTCTTTAATGCAAACTTGTTTTATCTACTGTCATGGTTACAGGAAGACGTGCACATTTTACAGATGAAAACAAAAAAAGGTTATGTATTTTTCCATGTTGGTCTGATGAGAGGATCAGAGTGGACAGGGAGTACTAATCAGGTGTACATCTTAGAAGTACTTGCTTTTCAAAACAAATCCAGTTCAGGTGCCAAGTAAGCATGTAATTATGGTTTTATGGAGTAATAATAATAATAATAGTAATAATAAATAGACTGAACAGAAAATAGAACTCATATTGATTAATCTAAATAACTTTAATTTGTCATTACACAAATAGTGTAAGAGTCATTGACTAATAAGTCATATATATATGTCTCCTGATGAAACTAATTTTATTCATGAAAATTTTACAACACTGAAATTTCTTAAAAAATCATTTTATGCACTGTCTAACATGGTGATATGAATTGTCAATCGGATCCCACAAGCATGGCAGGAATATATAGGTTCAATGTGGTTCTAAGTTATTATTGCTTAAATGCATATTAGCTAATTAAAGTTTTCAGTTTCTCTAATAGGCTTAAATGTTTCAACAGTCTTATCTGACAACATGACAAACAATAAGTGAACATTATTATTTAATCAGATTTTGAAGCTCTGAGGTTAATTCATCACATCCCTTTCGAGTTTCAAAGTGTCTTGCTATGCATTGCAATAGCATCATCTATATCAACCTTGAAGTTCCTAATTACAATTTTCACATTTCAAATCACAATTCCATGCACCAAACACTTATTTTCAACAAGCTTTCATCAACCAATTTTGATTATTTTTTGTCATAATTAACAAACAGCAGTCTGTTTCTACTTTTACATAAAAGGGATCTACAGCTTCTTTATGTTATGAGTGGGTTCAACAGTTATCTGTTTATGCTAAAGCAAGCAAGCAGCACATTTTGTTTGCTATGAAAGATAAACATGTCCAAAGGAACATGCCTAGAATGCAGGCAATGCATGTCTGTGACTCCATGTACATACATTTGTTTTTCTTAAATACTAAAAGATGGCAAAAACAGTGTAATCATGCCTGTGGTTTCAATGAGTGCAATCATGAGAAACAAACATATCGGCAATGGGTAGACTGCATCATACCCATACTGGAAGTAGATAAAAGTCCTCTCCTACCTTTTGCAACCATTTCTTTTTCTTTTTTTACAGCCTTGATCCTGGCAGCTAATGTCATCTGAAAAATAAAACTTCAATAGTCTTCAACAAAGTCTTTCCCTTTTGAGCATAAATTCAAAGAAATCAGAGCCCATTACCATAGTCATACCTCCCTGTATGCAGATAGTTTGAATGGTGACAAGCTTGGAGCATCTGTTGCAGCAGCCCCTAGCATAATTTCAAGCCAAATAAAGCCTTCATTTTCATTGAAAAAAATAGCCATATCAAAACCTTTGAACTACATTCAATCCTTAAAAAAACAATTTACTTTATCTTTTCAAATTCTCGTTCCACACCAATATTTTGCAAAACCTCAAATTTCATAAATTGTCAATCTATTCATATCACAAATCTTACAAAAGCTTACTTTGTTCGTACAGTCTATAAGTATTCTGTTGACTGACTAGTACTGGGACTTTTGTGACAGGGACTTTGTGTTACCTGCATTAAACGAAAAGCTATAGGGTCTGAAGTTGTTGAATTAGATGGTATGTGAACAAGACTACTGATCGATGATGATGTTGAAAGGGCAGGCTCAGGCCTATCATATGGTACTGATGGTCTCTGGTTGTTGTTGTTATATGGCTTAACGCCATTTTTCAGCACAAGATAGACTATACATGGCAGCCAGTATTAATGGTGGAGCAAGAACCCTGGAAAACCCCGGGAAGAACCACCGGCCCACGAGAAGCTACTGGCAGGCTTTCTCACTTACCCACGTTAGCCAAGTCTGGACTCGAACTCAAACAGACAGAGGAGAGATGGCAGTGATCTGTAACGGTCTCTGGTAATGCATACCCTGTTGTAGACTTTACTGAAAGGCTTGGAGACACTTTTAATGGCTATAAGCAGTGGGTGGTGTGTGGCTGTAATGCTACATGGATATTCTATTTTTTGCCTCTTCTAGTAAATCAACGACTTCGTGCGAATCATGAGAATCAAGGATCAAAAGCTATTGTCGCTCTAGGCCATAATTTTCCAAGAAAACTACCCTAAACCATTCTTCACCTAAAATATCCCACATCCAAGCTTTCTCCTGGTAGGTCGATACTGTACCAAATGGGACTTCCATGAAGGTAAATGACTGCAAACACCCACTCACATTGTATGTGGCGGGGATTGCAACATTTTCTCTAGAGTTAAATTCTACCAAACTATATTTTCTGGCATCTTTTCTGGCACACACAGTTTTTGGCATTTGTTCAAACTATTTGCCGTCTTTTTCACAATTCTGTATTATATGAGGACTGCCATGTAGATTTAAATCTGTAAATATTTACATGAAGTCCTTGGAAGAATTTGTCAACAACCGTTGGGTTCATATACAACAAATAGATTGATAGCTGTTTAGATTGGTAGATGGATGGGTAGATTATAATTATTGGAACATAAACTGAATTTGAATATTTGGGGAGAAAGTTTTAAAAATATGATCACAGTCTGATACATGATAAAATCAGCAGGGTCATCTCCATACTTTTGTATATCAATAATTCAAACAAATATTGAATAATCAAGCATTTAATTCATTGATCAAAGTTTATTGATTGAAATGATTGTCAGTTTACTGATGTATGCACAAACCTAGATACAACCAAATAAAGAGTCTTAAAAGATTTTATCCTATGGAATTACCCCTGGCAGATGAAAATATCAAGTGTAATTCCACACATCTTATTTCTTTAAAGATATTGGAAAAATATAATTATATTTCTTGCAACTTGAAATTTTCCGCTTGCGACACGTTAACCGGAATAGCACTTGACATTTTACATTAGCACTATCTCGCGATCTTTGATACCATTAGGATAGTAAAAGAAATGCTTTTCTTGTTTGGTATTGGTTAATATGCATCAGTTATTTACTTCCTGTACTTTGATATTATGATCATAAAAGTGGACGGAATTACCCTGGGAGTCAGAATTATACCTAGATACCTTAGAGTATGCATAGAGTATCAATACCGTGTACTCACCCAGGAAATCTCATCACATGCATCCACGGTACAAGTAATTCAATCAAAAACATTCAAAATATTCCATGATTTTGTCACGGTGTCATATAGGTCTTAGTACAGTGGAAAAAATAACACTTTCACGTAACGAATAATTAAGCACATTTACTTTTCAGTACTATTTAGTACGTCATATGACGGCAAAAGATAGTTTGCGTTTTAATTCACCGTTGGTAGTATTCGTAAGAATAAACTTTTTTTTTCTGCAAAAAAAAATTTCACAGCACAGTAAACGTGTTCCTTTCACGTTGGAAAATGAAACAATCAATCATATCCCATTGCTTTTATTTAAGTTTGGTGCTTACTGCCTTTGAAAAAAAAATTTTTATTATTGTACATTGTGGTCGGCTTTCTTTGATGAAGGGTGCATGCGTTATTGAATTCTCTGCTAAAGAACAGCTTTGGAGAACCGAACAAATGCCCATTTTTCATCATCAAATAACGGTATTGCATGACTGAGACATTGTTTTTCCATGTGCTTAGTACGTTTTCATAATAGTCTGTGCTTCAAAGGTAATCTGTTATCTTCGAAATTTCAGCAAACTATTTTATCTGGATATATTTTTAAAAAGGGATTTGGTCATCGTTTGGTAGATTTTAGTTACAGTTCCTCCCCGCCTACTGAACAGACCAACATTAAGATCTTTTGGAGGTTGTTTGTTTTTACATTAGTGGTAGCGGAGTGACGCTGCCTTCTACGCATGGGTCAGAGACGCAGGTGTTCTAGTCTGATTACGGGGAATTACAACATAAATGTTAGTGTTCTGGAGGATTTAATTCTGAGTGAAAAGAATAAGAATTATTTACTTAACATCCACATACAACTGTCAGTCTATATATTAATTATTACTGAGCGGCCAAAAGAGAGATTGTGAGATGATATCTCGTCCAGTTGATCTTCGCTAGCAGAAATGTCAAGTGGAACTTAATTTCTGTTTGAAAAGCACCAGCTGACGAAATTTGTAGCGAAAAGAGAGAATGTGGGAGTGAAAGAGTGTTGGTCTTGGATCGTAGAATGTTGTTGTAACAATTACAATGGAAGTAATTTGTATTATATGTTTGTCAGGTCATTCCTCTCCCACGGCTGTCGGTGCTATCGTCGCGGAGAGAATTAACAAAACCATTTTGTAAAAACAAGGTGTGCTTGGCAAACAGGCCAGACACTTTTCTACCATTTCTCCTGGCATCTGATCTTATGATCTTTCTCCATTTTCCCCCATATGATTGATGTGATGTGATTTAATAAATATCGTTACAGAACTTGCCTTAAGAATTGTTCGAGGCGGTGTCTTCTCCCATGACTGTCAGTGTCATCGTTGCGGAGAAGTGTAACAAACATATTTTGCAAGAACAATGTTTGGTTGGTTTTCTCCCACTTCTCCTTCCTGGCATCTTCCTTTGCTTGAATGCACATTTATCTCTAATTTCCCTTGTATTCTTCTTGTGCTTTCCACATCCATGCGAAACGTGAAGTGGTTTAATTTACACTACTAGCTTTAAAACTTGGCCATGAAAACAATGAATACCTGGAGAGATTTCATGAAAAATGTTATGCAATTGGTCTTGGGTGTGGAAAGACTCCCCCATAGCTGTCAGCATCATCGTGGCGGAGAGGTGTAACAACTACATATTTTGTAGTTGGCTAACTGGACAGCCACAATAGTATATCAGTCAGTAATTGGTGAACATCATTTGAAAATGACAAAGCCCATACTGGATAAGATAATGACAAAGTGAAACTTTCACCGCCAAATCACCATGTCCAACTTTCTGTTTGTTTGTTTGTTTGTTGTTGGGCTTAACGCCATTTTTCAGCACACGATAGGCTATTCATGGCGGCCAGTATTAATGGTGGAGGAAGAAACCGGGAAATCACCGGAAAGAACCACCGACCCACGAGAAGCTACTGGCAAGCTTTCTCACATATCTACATTAGCCGAATCCTAGACTCGAACACACGCAAACAGAGGTGAGATGGCAGTGATCCGTAACGGACAGCGCTTTAGACCACTCGGCCACTCGGGGCCCCTCCAACTTTCTGTGAAAAATGACATAAATGACAATGTTCAGCTTTAAATATCACTGTCAGAAACTGGCAAACGTTATTTTAAGAAGGACAAATTCCAGGTTTCATTCAAAAATGACAAAATAAAATTTGGATAACAAAATGGCAAAATGAAACTTTCACCGATAAATGTCAAACTTCCTCTGAGATTTGTCTCCCTTGATGTGTCCGAGAAAAAAAATGGTCCAACTTTCTATGGCAAACGACCAAGTTCAAATTTGTTTGAAAAATAACAAAGTCAAACTTTCTGAAATAATAGAGTGCGTGTCTGTATGTGTGTGTGCGCGTATGTATGTATGTACTTACCTATATACCTATATATATATATATATATATATATATATATATATATATATATATATATATATATATGCATGTATGATGTATACATGTGTTTACTTATCTAATGCAAATATAAATGGATATCTTGTCTTAACAAGATAGTATTATGTCCAACTTTCTGTGATAAATGACTAAGTCCAAATTGTTACAAAATTTAAGTCAATACTTTTTTTTAAAAAAATGACAAATACCAACACTCTCAAAAAGTTGTCCCCATTGCAATTTAGAGCTCCTAACAACATTTCCCAAACCCAAAGGGCAGTAATTCCATGATTTAGCTCGTAATTCCATGACAGATGTACAGCAGTGATGCATGTTCATTAAATTGCAATTAAATAAATGATTATTTTATAATGTAAGTTGTATAATAACCGACATGGCTTTATATACCTCACATATATAACAATGGAGTTCAACATTTTTAAATGCATAACTGATTAATAAAATAAAACTTCTACTTACCTAACTACAGACGATCTCGTCACTTTACAAGAATGGTATTCTATTATTAAAAAGACTAGAGGGGGTTAAAAAAAATGTTGAAGGTCTTTCTCTGATAGCTTGGGACTTTAACCTCCAATCCTGATTGACGGCCTTAAAACAGTTATTATTGGCAGGATCATCTATCCAATAGCTTTTTACTTTTAGTTGGCAGTAATCAGTATAGTTCAAACAACCTGCCTTACGACCGTCATCCGGCCGGGTAGTTAATCCGCAATTATAGCCGGAAATTAGTCTGGCCTGTTAACAATGGCTATACTGACCATATGAACATATGTACGTACGTACAGTCTGATGGGCTAAGATTTTTCAATGGTACCACATATTTTGATTCTAATTTTGCTTTAATAACACGACTTGAGCCCGGCGGCTAAATATCTGGCAAATAAGGGTGAGTAAATCTCAACAGTTTACTTATATCTACTTATATACCTTTCTAGTCAAAATTAGTAAATTACGTGTTTCTTAAAAATAAACAGATTTTTATAAATAAGATATGGCCACATGTTTTGAATAATTCCAAAAAACGTCTGTGTAATCAACATTTATTTAAAAGGTAAACTGACCAAGTTTACCTTTTTTATTACTGAATTACTACAGGTAACAGATGTTTTTCCTGCATTTTCTGCCTAATTTATTTGGTGATTACTTATATTAACAGGGCACCATATCCGTGAGTAAATCACTAGCATTCTCTCGGATGTGCCGTTAATTACTCAATAACCTTAACTCATGCACAATTTTCCGCTTATTCCTAACGTATTATTAATGGAAGATGAGAAACGAATACATACATACATACATACATACATACATACATACATACATACATACATACATACATACATACATACATACATACATACATACATACATACATACATACATATATACATACATACATACATACGCATTTATTTACGCACATACATACACTATGTGTGAGTATATATATATATATATATATATATATATATATATATATATATATGCATGCATGCATACATACATAGGTAATTGCAAATTTGCATGCATAACTATACAAATACGTGTATATGTATTCATCAATTTGTATCTGTAAAAACAGAAAAGGAGGATTTCTAAACATGACTTTGGTACTGTTATGTAGCGCTCCTTCATACCGACCCGGTGAAAAAGGTGTACTTTAAAATTTCCACGTCCCCTCGCTACCAATACTAAGGGCATCTTTCGCTTTTTGATCGAGGGAGTGTCCCTTGCTGCTTAAATGACTATATCTCAGCCAATAAAGGACCAATTTATCCAGGATTATCCTAGTGAATATGCCTTACTTATTGGTATATTAATTTTCGATATTGTCTAATGAAATCCCGAATTAAAATAATTATTAAATGTCAGTATGACTGCATGATATAGGTTTTTTTGTCCATGTTTATTATAGATACCAGTGTATATAATTACTAACCACCCGCCCTCTTCAGCTACAGCTTAACATATCCAACATAAAAAATCAAGCATTTATTTTTTTTAAAATCACCTCTAGACAAAGCGTATTGTTTATTGGCGCGGTCCCTCTCAGACTTGTTATCATAAAAGTGGACCAAACCCCAGGGTCTAATTGTATTGTATTGTACTGACCGCCTGCTCGAGTAGGTCAGATGTCGCCCTCCGACGAGGGCGTAATCCGACCTGGTCAAACCAGCACAGCTCCTAACTCCCCATTCGCCAATGCTCCTATTTATATAAATGTTCTACGTTACGGTAATGATATTTTCCAGTAGTATACATATTGAAAATGCCCTACCTAATGGTATATTACTCAGTAAGATCGGATGATACATTCTTGTGAGATGTCAAATTAAAATCGTTTGTTAATGTCAGTATGATATAGAAGTTTTGTCCAAGCTTATTTTAAATACCCGTGTATGTATTTCCCGCCTTGAGTTCTGTAATTAACAGAGACGTAATCAGCTACAACTTAACATATCCAATATAAAAATCCAAGCAATTATTTTGTAAAACTCACTGCCATGCTAAGCATATAGCACTGACCGTCAGGTTGAGTAGGTCGGATTTCAGTTTAAAAATAAAAGATGCAAAATAGAAAATGAAATATGGGGCGTAAATTGGGGAAATCTATGGAAACTATAGGGGGAGTATTAAATCAGTGAAAATTCAAAGCATAAATTTTAAAATTTCTGCACAATGCATGGCTAACGGAAGATGTAGCAAAAAGGAGGAATATGATAAGAAATATACCAAAGTGCCCTATGTGTAAAAAATACGATTTTATGATAAGACATGCTATAATATACTGCCAAGCCATCAAAAATGAGATGGAAGAAATTAATAGTATCATTAAAAAATATTGGGTTTTCTAAATAGAGAAATTATTATACTTAGACGGAGAATACAACATGTTAGATTACATGAAAATAATAAGTTTCATTTTAACCACTATGAAAAAATGTGGGCAAGTTATTAATAAAAGACGTTAAAAGTAACATAAATGTAAATTTATAAACTTATAGATTTTTATATCCTTACAGGTGGCTCCACGCATGGAAGAAGGACGGGACAAGGACGTCGCAGAGCTATATCACATGGCGTTACATGAAGTGAGCAGGTCTGTGAAAGAGCCTCAGAAAACACCATGGGTTGACTCACATATCCACATATGGATATAAATTTTTCGAAATTTTATTAAGGATTTAGATAAATGCGGGGAGGTAGGGTCCAAATTTAAACAAGACATTTGGAACCCTATCTCTCTAGCAACAAAATTGAAATAGCAAAGGCAGACGGAACACCATAACATACATTAAAAAACACTAGGCTATTTTTTTTCAAATAGCACACCGTCTAACCTCCAAATTCAAAAGCTTTAATTTTAATTAATTTTAAATAATGTAAATTATATAAAGAATAAATTATATGCATCAATGAAATGAATAAATGAATGAGTACAAGAAGGAGATGACGAGAAAGAAAGAATGAGATGCATATAATGAAATAGACAACTTGGGAGGATATGATATACATGGCTGTCCTAACAAACAAAAAAAGATAATATAGCAACATACAATAGCACCAAGCATATAGAATACACAGGTCGTAGGAAATCTCTAGCCAAGGTTAACTAATAAAATAAGGGGAATGACTCCGATAAAGAAATTGAAGCTTTATCGTAAAAATGAACCTTTAGAAAACATTAGGGACAAAACAATACCCCATCAAAAACAAAATTCAAAACAATTTAATTTTTTTGATAAAATTTAATAAATAAAACATAGCTACACATCAGGGAGAAAACAAAAATACATAAACCTTTTTTAGATATTTTTTCGGTTAAGTAGGAAAGGGGGGCATCTGTCTTGTGCCCCCCAAAAAAGATTTCAGCTTGAGTAGATTGCATTTTGCCCAAATGGGTCATACTCCAGCCTTACGACTGTTTCACGGATCACGTTGAATAATTTTTAATGCGACATTCCGTTACCAACGAAATGAATGCATCTCTTGATAGTGTATACAAGTACGCGTATTTTAATATATAGAAGCAATAGGTAGCCCTAATAATAAATAATTTGGTCGTTGTCAAACCGCAACTAATTAGTCCTAAAATGGAATTTTTGGAATGTTTGAATTTTGTCCTATTTTTGCAATGCAACTGCGTTACACATTCACTGTCGTAGTTTATTCCTTATATTTTAAGACCAAGATAGGTGTGTTGCACGTTGCGAATTGCGAATTATTTATTTAACTTTCTAACTCACTTGTCCAACTGTTGTGTTTTTCATTTCTTTGAATAAGATAATTGTAATAAATCAGGAAAGTTTATACCAATAGGAATATTTCAATATAATACACAGAGCCTTTTTTCTCTAAAATTACTAATAAGCAAGTCAGTGTACGTACATTAGTACTGAACATAAAATTACATCCAATGGCCATCTCATTATTTTCTTTTAAATGGTTAGAAGTTAAAAATTGTTTTCCATGGAGTTATAAAAAAAAAAATAACATCACCTACAGATAGACATTTTTATTCATCGTATTATGACGTCTAGATCACTGAGAGTAGTATAGTAAAATGAGAGTTTTGGCCCACCCCCCTCCCCCACCTCCTCCCCCACCCCCGCCAAACCCCTCATTTCCCTACACTACTACTATGTAGACAGATATTTTGTAACCAGACAAAACAACAGGTGTTGGAATGTGATAAGCTCTGTCAACAGAAGTGACGAATTTGTTAGAACAGCGCATGTGTGGAATACGATTATTCTAAAGACGGCAAATAGGTTTTACCACAAATTTTTTATCAGATAACAGGATGAAAATTAAACTGTGCATTAGAACGATTCAGTTAACAAGGCGAAAATTAAACTAGCATTAGAATGAAAATGATATTATTTTATATCTCATTACCAATGATTAATGTTTCAACTGTTGATATTAAAAATACTTCACTATCACGACTATAGATACTAAATTTTACTTTACCGCTCACACAGCGACGGGACTCAAACAAATCTTTCATTTCTGGTTTGTTTAGAGGATATTTTTTGTCGATAAAATACACCTTTGACCGATCTAGATCAATTGTGAGTTTAGTATAGTTTTGTTGGCTAATGGGGCTGTGAAAGTTTTTAAATTCCGCTAGCAACTTTTGATACAATTGTTCGAGATAATTGAAATACACGCTGTTATCAGATCTGATGAGCGAAAGTTTTAACTTGTCACGTGTTCCATTAAAACATATACCTGATGTTTCATTATTAAATTCAACTGTCAATTGTTTACCGTCCATCATTAGATATTTGATGTTACTATTTTAGCTATTTGTCATTGTCAAATTTTCAAACATTATTTTATAAGTTTAGATAAAATTTCAGTTGGAAAAGATAATGTCGAGTATAGATCTATCATCATGACAATACCCAAGGGCAAATGTATCTACCCCATTTTCACAATAGCGTTTGTCATCAAAATTATACAATCCACGTTTGATAATGACATCTGTTTCGAGTTTATGATGATTAGTTCGAATTGCCATAGCTCTCATAAAACTAACACCGCCATCAAGCGCATACCTGTAGTCATCAAATTTCATAAACTTTTTAACAAAATCACGAGGCAGACCTTTTGCTTTTTTCGTTATTTTATTATTGTCCAATAATACGGCATACATTTTACTACGTAATCCGATAAAGTATTTGATAGCGCTTGAGTTCATTTCATCTTTAAACTTACCAATAACCTTTTTATTTGTGTCGTCATGAAATTTACTGTCACGTGGATAATCGGAAAGATCAAACAGATGTCGATTATTGTACATGTCCTGATAGATGTCCTCACATTCGATTTCATATACGAGCGAATCAGTGTCAGTAAACAATAATCTACTAGCCGGCCACTGATTTGTAACAAAAGTGTAATGAAAATTGTACACCAGCCACTTTGATAAATCTAACACTGCAGCTCCAACATAGATCGGCTTGTTTAGTTTTAGATTTACTTTTCTTCTTTGTATCGCAACAAGATTTTCATTAAATATTTTCATGCTCACAAAATCATCGTCTGACACAAGTTTGTTTCTGCGATTGACATCATTAACTATTTCAATATTTACACGTTTCCTAATATTCTCCATCGTCTTACCAAAAACGGAATTGTTCATCAGTTTAAAGAAGTTTTTTTCAAACTCTGTTTTCGCTGCAGCCCCTCTTGAAGTGTTTTGAGTTAATATAACCTCTCATCCACGGCGACTGATTAAATTTTAGTACACGATGAACTTTTCTCAACACAAGACCAGCATCGACTGCTTGTTTTAAAACTTTGTAATGCAAAACGTAATTTTTCTTATCAAGTAAATTTGGTACTAGTTTCTTGACCATGGAATGTTGCCTTGGTGATGCTAACGCTTGTTGTTCTTTTGATAACAAACTATAATCTATGACCATCGATTCCGCACAGAAAGGGTAATCGTTATGTAATTTGTGTAGCGAATTTGGATAATCAAGATCAACTTCAACGAAATAGGAAACATCTTCGGGTATCTTTTTTTCTGTCTCCGATAGAAATCGATCAGCCGTGATCCAATGAAATCCACCAAGAGGCATTGGTTCTGCCATCGAATATCCGTACAAGTTATTAAAATATAGATAAACTATATACTTCGAAGGACGGTCAGGATTATACTCTTCAAATATTTGTTGTTTGCTTCAGCATATTTCTTCGTTATCATGCTAATACCGCCTCGGATACCTTTTTCAATAAAATTGAACATATCAACGTCAGTCAGTAATTCTAACCTTACCTTGCTAAACTTTAGCAGAGCATCCCATGACAGTCCAGGGGCAGAATAATACCAGCAAGGATCTACTCCATAATTATTATAACTCACTTCACGAAAACTTTCAAAAACATCTGCTAATAATAACACGTCAGTTTTCAAATACAAATCATGATAATCACCAAAAGTCTCACAATCAAACTCTTTCCAGATATCTTCTGCATACCTGTACTCATCATCAGTTATATTTTCATTTTTAAGTTGTGAGTAAAATTTATCTTTGCCAGGTAAAGATGTTTCATCAAATTTACTCCAGTCGTCGAGGTATTCGTATGGAAAAACTCCTTTTTTAGCTAGTAGATTAAATTTATCTCCAAAACAGTCTCTTAGGTTATCAAATTTACTACAACCTTTTACTAGCTCATCTAACGAGGCTGCCATAAACTGCAGGCTGTCAATAAAACGCAATTTACCTAGCGTAACTGACATGTACTTTTCAAAATTATTTGGGATGCATTTGATGACGTTATCGAGTTTTAGACGAGATTGTATATCAGGATCACCAAAAGCTTCTACTATAATATGGCTATCATATCCTCGAAAATTGTGAAGAATAACTGGAATAAAATCTGGAGCATGAAATTTTAAATTACACTGATTATGAGCCGCTCCACGATACTGTCCAGTCAAATGACAATGGTTATGTACTTTTTTGTTGTCAGTATCAAAAGCTTTTTCACAAATATGACAAATTTCTGCTTGCTCGTGATCGGATTCTTGTTGATGTGTTAATTTTAACATCGGCGTTACTTTTTTCAAACGATAAGTAATATTATCAACTTCATTAATCAACTGCTTGAGAAGGTAGATAGCTGGATTTTTACCACGATATAATTTAATTGGTTTAGATAATCTAGAATCAGTACAACAAACTACCTTATACGCTACTCCACACGAAACATGATTTTGAACTTTACCTGTACTCGATTGATTAGAATTATTTTATACGCCAAGTACAGGTTGAAGTAAACACTCAAAATCAGCGTATATAACGAAAGGAATTTTTAGTTTGTGATTATGATGGGCAAACTGTAACACACTATCTTTTCTAGATGGCATTGTTATTCTTTGCACATCATTACAGTACTGCAAATGCTTTTGTACTGTTTCATTGTTAGCACAACCATGCAAGCAGCGGTAACAAAAGAACTTTTTGTTCCTATTCTTATTGTACTGTTTACCAACTAGTCCGTTCAAGTTTTTAATCCAAAGGTAATGATTTTTGTAAAACAGTAAATTTATAGTCGATTGTGAAGCTTTTTCTGAAATATATCTCGGGTATACATCCTCTTTTTCATCTAGTCCGAAAACGTTAATTGAAACATTATTTTGCTTTTCAAATTTTGGTATTTGATTTTCTGCCACAGGAAAGTTAATATCTTTAAAATTTAATCTAGACACGTGACTGATATATTTTTCAACGCGATCAGCGTGTTTTTCTGCTGGAAATAGTGCGGAAAGAACAGCCCATTGGAAACACTTGTTATCTACGTTTTTGATGTTTATACAACATCTTTTACTTTTTGTTTTTGGTGGCAGGTCGATGTATGAACTACCTCGTAATGCGTTATATTTCATCGTGTGAAACAATATTTCTTTGATCATTTCAAACTTCCAACCCGAACCTAATTGAGCGAATTCCTCTATTTTTTTCCAGATTTCTTGGTGTATTTCATCAGATAGTGATAACAGATCAGTCCCAAGCAAAACACGTCTTGATTTTGCGTTCATATAAGGTTCTGCAATTTCCTTGTTAGTTAATTCTTCCGTTATAACTTTGAAAATATAACATGAAATTGCACAAATAATCTGATACTTTTGTGTTTTTCGAGCTCACGTTTTACAGTTGTCTGTAGTAGGTGGTAAAGATTTGCTGCATTAAAATTTACTAAAACAATTTGATTATCAAACTGATAACTATTATCAAAACCTGCAAAAGCAGTCGCTATTTTATCAGGTTCTCCCATAAGACTTCTCTTAGCTATATCACGCAATTTTAACATTATTATACTATAATGTAATATCTAATTGATAATTTCCTCACACTGCGCATGCGCTAAAATTAATTGAAGATAAAAAATCACCTATAGTATAATGACAGCAAATCTAACAAACACATGTGAGCAAGAAGCATATCAAATTCACCCAAAGTATAACTTTATCACACACTGCGCATGCGCAAAAAATTAATTGAAGATAAAAAATCACCTATAGTATAATGACAGTAAATCTGACAAGCGCACGTGAGCAAGAGATTTATCATGTTCACCCAAAATACAACTTATACGCTGGAAATGTATTAGGTTCAGTTATTAACATCAAAACTAGAATATCTGTTGGCAAATTAACGTCAGCGGGTTATACGATTAGTGTAAAGGGAGATAATGCCGAGAGGATTGCAATGTTTAGAAAAGATTTATTTACACGTTGTTTTGCGATGATATTCCAGAGGGACAGCGTGTATATCATGAGAATGATAAAGTCACTGATGACAACATTGAAAACTTATCCTTACAAGATGAGTTTCAGCCGCATCCGGTCTTTGATTTATACGAGGCTAACGATCGCGGTATTATTAGAAACAGAAGAACTAAAAAAGTTCTTGGTACTATGAGTAATATGGGATATATCAGGGTAACTGTTAGAGGAACATCGCCAAATCAAGTTCATTATTATGGTCATAGTTTTATTTACGAGGTGTTCAACGGATCTATACCCAATGGTCTTGTCATTAATCACATCAATAACGTAAAGACTGACAATCGATTGGAAAATCTAGAACTAGTTACCCAACAGGAAAATGTGAGAAAAGGACGAGGTGGTGGTATTAGTTTTAGATGTCCAGCAAAACCTGTTATTTCAAGAAACCTTGAAACGGATGAGGAGATCGAATTCAAATCGATTACAGCTGCGGCAAAGCATTATAAGATAAATTCCAGAGCAGTAAAATTTGTAGCTGATGGAGCAACAAAATCAGCATTTTCAAGCGAATACAATGCTAGGATTGGTTTTAGATATGATATTTGATAGCTCGGTTTTAGTCAAGCAATGATGAGCAAATGCTATGATATCATCGTGATTAAATTTTAGCGTCGTTACTGCACTTTCATTAATTTTATTTTTTTCTGCTTCTGTTAGCAATATTTTATGAGAATCACCTTGCATTACAATAACGTCAACACTATAACCCAACAAACATTTTCTTACCGCTTCGGCTAGTTCGTTGTAATTTACTATATTAACTTTTTTGGTGATATTTTATCTCATCAGTCATCTTATAATAATAAATTAGATAAAAATGTATTATAATAATGGACTTGATGAAACGACTTGCTGAACTCTACGAAGAAGATACCAGCGATAAGGTCGCCAGCGATAAGGTCGTCAGTGATGAGGTCACATTTTCCAAAGATTTCATAGATAAATCTATTGGTTATAATGAAGATGATATTTTATATAACAGCGAATCTGATGATGATGGTGAAATAGTCACTGTTGCTGACAGATCAAATTACACCAGACCAACAACTAAACGATATAAAGTCAAGTATCACATTGCAAAAAAATAATGAAATTTAATTTTACCGTTGCCGAACAACAACTGTTTTGGCAGCTAATCAAACCTTTCTTAAACATCAGAATTTCAGGCCGACAGAAAAATATCAAATTCGATTTCATATTTGTCAAGATTTTTAATCTAATGACGATCTCTGACGATCGTAAGCAGTATCTAATATCGTTATGTAAACCAGTAAAATGTAAATCTGTCAAACAAAAGTATGAGAAAATTTATAATAACATTATATCATAATCTGCTTAGTTGGGATCCAACTGTTAAATTTATCGCTATACCCACGCCATTTGACTAAACTTTTATCCCCTTTTTTTCTAATCACTTTCTCGATAACAAAAACATTCTGCTCAGTTTTCTGTAGTTCTTGTTCATAAAAACTACCTACGATCGGTTCCCCTGCCAGATCTTTTAAAACATACGTTACAGGTATTGTGAAAAGTACCTTATCAACTACAAAAACTTCTTCACTCCAATTCGGAGTAAATCCTTTTGCAAATACCTTTTTCATCAAAGAAATTCTAACTTTATCACCAACCTTAAATTTATGTCTGCGGTACATGTTTTCATTTGCTAATATTGGATTTTTAATAGCTTTTTTAGGTGTCATTTTGATGGTTCGATGTTTCGTGTTATTATATTCACCTACGATTTGAGAAAGGTCATCGATGTACCTGTTGGTGTTTTTAGCTGTCATATATTTGTGTAATTTCTCGTTCAGTGTGCGATTAAATCTCTCAACAACAACGCTTTTACCTTCGTTTCCTGTAACATACCTTTTTATATTATTTTGTTCTAGAAACTGTTCAAACTTTTTGTTAAAAAATTCGGATCCATGATCAGTCCAGATTTTATTCGGTTTTTTTTCTGTACTCGTTATTATTTGTTTTAACGCATCAGTCATTGAAGTCCCTGTCTTATCCGAAACAGGTACACTGAAAGCATATTTGCTAAAAACATCTATAACATTAAACAAATACCTTTTTGGAGCACCATCAGCGCCAACGTTAAACTGAGCTAGATTGGATACATCCACCAAATATATTGCCCAGATATCATCTACACCATTAGCGACAACTTTACGTCGTGGGAACTTTTTTTTTAGGTCTGTGCAGCTCGACTGCAAGATCATCGTATACTTTTTTCCGAGTCCGAGTTTATATTTTGCTCCTATCATTCCCTGAACAAATTTTCTATCAAAACGTTCTCGTAGATTTGTTGGCTCCATATCACGTAATTCGTCTAACATTACTTTAAAACAATCTGCTTTCAAGTTTTCATGATCACGATAACATATATCATGACGCATCGCTATTGCATCCACTTGATTATAAGGCTCTTGACCTGGCAATGGATTGTCGTTTTCATCTAGTTGTTGATCTAGCGGATTCCACGGACCAGTATACCGATGACCTGGCAATGTCCAACCGCCTTTTGGTTTTGGTAATTTTCCAATAATTTTATGTATATCTATACCTGACCCTATTATTTCTCTGTTGTTACAACATTGACAGTATGCGACAATTTTATTTTGCTCAAGACACAAATCTCTGTCAGAATCACAGTTGCATATCATTCTATATTTTTAGTCGTCGACTAAAATAATATCAGGATAACCAGATCCTAGCGACGTCGCTGGGAACACTTTCTTTAAAAAGATATTTTTTCTTTTTCCGCAGACTGCACAAAAACTTTTTAATATTATCCTGTTGTTTTTTGTTTTTTTCTGTTGTTTCATTAATATTTTCTGTTTGAGTTCAACACTTGAGACAGTATGTTGACATTATTCTATTTTTAAGTTTAGATAAAATTTATTGCGATCTCATCATTAGCGTGAGAAGGATGCTTGTCAAACTGTAAAATAAATTTTAAAAAGTTAAGATGTCTGCTCATCTGTTGGATAAACATAATACAATAATATCCGCAAGCAGACGTTCCAACAGGTTGGAGTTGATTTGATGTATAATATATCTTTTTAAATTTTTTCTTCATATACTTTTTTATTACATCGCTTGGAGGAAGTCCAAACGAGTCAAAATAATTATTATTATAAACTGCTACCCAATGCGTGCCGGATCCGTCATTAAAATCTTGTATATTAAAAACACACAAACTTACAGCTGATGGTGATTTTATTGCTGCGAGTTCATCTTTAGAATAAACTCCGTGAAATCCAGGAACCGCTTTTAACTTATCAATGATATCAAAATTACTCAACGAGGTGGTCAAGTTCTTGGTAATGTTAGACCACGTCCGATTCCTAAAAGATTTGGCAGCAGACTTCCCGCTAGTCCCGCCAAAAGTGGAGCGATCGGAATAAATCCTCCTTGTTTTGGTTGATTGCATATGCATTTGCATTTTGGTGTTGGCGATTTTGTTTTTATTATTTTCTTTTTTGTTGTTGTTGTTTTTGACGATTTCTTTATCTTTTGTGGCATTATAATATATTATTTACATAAAATTTACAATTTTTTTATTCCACTTCCACGAATGATACCATTATCTGCGACTGCTTTCTTCGTTGCGCCAGATATTGCTCCAGACGCTGCTGCTAGTCCTAATGTGCCTAAGACTGGTAAAATTTTAGGTATTATTGTACTAGTTAATACTGATAATGCTGGACCAAGAAAACCACCTTCTTTTGCCATCGCTGTCATTTGTGCAGCACTCAAATTTAAAACAAGTTTTTTTACGATCATACTTCTTTACTTGATTTTTTGTTAGCATTAATTTTGTTAAAACACCATCAGAAATATTAGGATTGATTTTTAATGATACCTGTTCTCGCTTTGCAATAGCAGCTACTAATTTTTTAACTTGGCCATCAGTCAAATACACTTCTTTTACAATATATTTTGCCATTTTATATAACAACTGAAGATTAAATTTGAACTGTCATTTTACCTCCAATAGAATCAACTGTGATAAATCTATCACTAATCACTAATGCGTATACGTACAACGGCGCCACTGGAACCGCCCCAAGTGTCCAGGCAATTTCAATATCCGCTGTGCTGTCTACAATTCGCTCGTTATGTTTACTAACATCAAAATGAAATATAGGATAAAGCGTACGAAATTCCTCTGCTGATATTTGAGTTCCATCTTCAACATCTTGATATTTTTGTATTGCGTCAAGCAGGTACATGTACGGTCGAGAAATATTTTTATTAACGTCATCAGCAAAATTGCACTCGATAGCTCGTTCTGGATATTGCTTTGAATTTAATCTAGCGTATATTCCTCTGACATCAGAGTGATCAAATATTGCATTATTTTGATGTTGGTTACCTAGTCGGGCTTGCTGTTGAAATACGACAAAGATATTTCTCGACAGTTGTTCGCTTGATGTTGTTGTAACCCTCCATGTGTAGTCAGTAGTATTTGGAACCGCTGATATATCTTATACTGCTTAAAATAAATTCTGTTTGTATGTTTATCAAGCATGCTATTTAGTTCTGACATTTTAGTGATCGACGGTGTTATACGTGGCATCCACAAAGCAAGTTTGTTTATGATAAACTGTACATCAACCCCTCCAGATCTAAACAAGCAATCGTTTTGGTCTGCTCGATCTAAAATAAGAGTATGTTTTACTCCGCGAAATACTTTATCATGATCGCGACAAAAGCCGAAAATTGTGCTCAGTGGAAGCATCATTGTAATTTGACGTGATCCTGCTGCAAGTTTTCTTCGCCTAGCAAAACCATCGTTATAGCGTGGATTTCTCACGTCAAGTGTGTTAAGAAGTAAATTTAACATCGCAGTACCATTTGCATCTGCAGCTGGTGGCGTTATATTTAGATTATTAAAAGCTGCTGTAAGAGAAACTCTTGTAGCGTCTGCATTAGCAGCTGCACCTGGTGCAGCAATACCTAGCGCGTCTGCATTAGCAATGAGAAAATTTCTCACAATTACAGCATTTGCATCAGCATCAGCTCCATGTACTATAGCGCCTCTCTTTAAAAATTCTGTTGATTCAGCTATACCCCGACCAGTATCTTTAAACCACATCATGTTAGTTGCAGTTGATCTCGAGTAATCGTCGGAAAACGAAATAATATTTCAAATTGTACTTGCAACTTGTAGATGACTCGAAATATCTTCTATAGTATGATTGGCCAGTTGATATCTAGCACTTTTGAATAAACACCAGCCGTTATTTATAAGAGCTACTTCTGCTCCAACTGCAATTGCAGCAGGTGGATTGGCTACTGTCATAATCTGACCACGAACTTCTAACATAGCCTTATGTGGCAGTAGAAATACATCTTCGTCTCTGGTGTTAAAGGTTCAAATACCAGATTTATTTGGTTCGTTAGAATTTTCATCAAGGTACTCAACAAACTCGAATTCTGTCACATCGTTGTCGATGTCATAAGTTTCTGTTAACTCGAGATAATTTTTAACAGACATTTTATTTTATTAGATTATATAAAATTTTATTGCGGCACTGTTACTTTAGATATTAATTTTTGTATGATCTGCTCGCCCTTTGGTGATAACTTTTTTGTTGTTGTTATCATAGCTTTTTGAGTTTCTTTTGTTGGAGCGATTTCTGAGATAGCTTGTTTTATTTCAGATGCAGTCGGTGGATCACCTTTTATTTTATCAGCTATTTTTTGTCCCACCGCAGTCCCAGCAGCAGATGCAGCCCCAGTTGCAAAAGCTTTACCAGCGTCAATAGCAATTGGTGCAACTTTACGTGCTATACCCGGAATATTTTCAAAAACTTTAGTGAATATATTTCCAAAAATCCTCCTATTTTTCTTCGATAAACTTTTTTTCTTTGTTTCATTATATTTGATGTTGCATAATTTTTACTTTTGCTCGCGTAGATGTAATAAGTTACAACTTCATTATTAACATGTAACTGTTTTCCTGATTGATCTGTCAACTGCATTATTATACTTGATATTTGATCTTCAACGTTTAAAGGATAATATATAATATGTCGTGGAGTTATTTGCATGAGAGAACCTGGCGGGACTTCTGGTGAGAAACTGTAAATCGTTTGACCTTTGCTACCTTTTGATGTATAAGAACCAGAAGCAATAGAAAAATTTACTAACATTGTATTTACTTCTGTTATATTTGCTGGCAGTTTACTGTCAAATGTAATAGGCTGATCAAGTGCAGTGTAAGTTTTTTTCAGTAAATCCTAACAGTTGTGCAATACTTCTTTCTCTTGGTTCAAGATTGATTGCTATATTTTTCAAAGTTATCCTAGTTCGCAATGTGTTATAATTTGCTTCTAATTCAAAATTGTCAGCCACACCGTCAGCTTTTGTGATGAGCTCTTTGATTGTCTTGTTTAGATCAGTAATATTATAAGCTCCTTGCGGAATTTTTATTTTTTTTGTTGTAGATATTGGAGATGTTGTAATCATAGTAAAATACATTTCATCGTTAACATCATTTTTCACGTTAGGTATAGGATTCCAGCAAGTACAAGAAATTAATCCAATTTCATATTGTTTTGTAGGATCTAGTTGGATAGGTGGAATATAATTTACTGAAAAATTTGCGCTATCTATCGCAGACTCACTAGAGTTTAGTAATAATGTTGTTTGCATTCCTTTAATATTATATCATTTTACAAAATTAAGTCGCGGTGTAAAGTTTCATATTCGTCAGATGTTAATAATTCACTCGATCTTAGATGATCAAGTATGTCAATGATTTCATTATCAAGTTCAACACTAACATTCCCAGCTTCCTTTGACGATATTAATAACATTAATCTACCTATCATTTCAGTAGTTGAAGTATACCTTTACACCAGTTCCTGTTCTTACTCTACTTTTTTGTATACGAGTTTTATCAAAAGTAAAAAATTTCCTTCTAAAACTCCACCCACTACCAAAAGGTTTTGCTCTACTATTTTCTGCTGTTTTCTTAAACGTGAGAGCAATAACACCGTTTCTCATTCTATCATAAAGTGGAAGCATATCATCAATTTCTGTAACCGTGTTTATTTCATCTTTAGCAGCAGCTCCGTCTTTAAATATTACATCTAATCTATCGAGTAATGCTTGATATTCTACATCAGTCCACCTGCTTATATTTTCAATATCACTTATATTTTCTTTGTTTAAAAAATCATCATATTCACTACCTTTTATCTCATCAGTTGCTCTTTTTGTAAAATAAAATCTTTGATCTCCAACTTCCATGAACTTTACAGTAAGATCACCAACTCTTTGTTGCTCCTCTCTGATATCTTTTATGTCTCCTGATAAATTTGTTATAATATTTGTTATTCCTTGCGTTGTTAACTCTGCTAATCTTCGCTCAAGTTCCAGCGGATTGTTTATCAATCGATCTGTTTCAACTTGTCTAGCCGCAGGATCAGCTATATTTGCTGTAAGTGCCTCAATTAGTTTTCTTTTTTCTTCATCAGATCTAGTAACAAGTTTTGCAGCAGCTGCTTCTTGTTGCTCTCTAACAATTCCAACCAAACCTTTTTCCTGCAGTTGTTTAAGTTCTTCTTTTGATAGTGGTTTAGTTTCAAGTTGTTTACCTAATAGTGCTTCAGTAACCGGCTTGAAAATTGTAGCTGTTGCTTCTGTAGCAGTTACTTGCCCATGTCGTGCTTCTTGTACTTTTTGCTTAAGTGATGCCTGAGATTGAGCAAGTTTTTTTAGATCTTCTATGTGTTGTCTGTATCTTGCTCGTTTGTCCATTATTATAATTATAAATTTTATAAAATTGAAACGCTTTACTGTAAGTAACTGTTAATACAACAGCGAAACATTTTAGTTGGATCATTTGTAAGTTTATCAAACAAGAAAAAGTTAAATTTATCTTTTGTAGCATTACGGTAAAGTTCAATAAACTTATCTTTTGTCACGCCACCGCATTGCTCGCTTGCAATATTTCTAACGTCAACATTATCCAGTCCTGGAAATAAAATAAAACAACCCGTATTTCGCCTAATAAATCTATCAACATTATAAAATCCTTGAGCGAGATAAACAGAATTACACTGTTTGTTACGTGACAGTGAGAAATATGATCTTATTTTATTCATCTCCATGTTATTTAGAGGAATATCGTCAAAAACTACTATCTTATGTTCATCTGCATCAAGTTGATTAACTGGAATAAGATCTGGCTGCCTAATTATAAAAAATCTTCACCAGCTTTAAGATCATCACGAAGCTTGTTATTATATTCGCTTAATAACTCATACTTATCTTGCTGTGGATTGATTGTGTAAATATAAACTCTGTCGTAGTTAAAATTATCACCAAGAAGCAAATTCATAAGCAAATTTGTTTTCCCCGATCCAGTTCGCCCAACAATAAGATAATGACAATCAGGAAGTTCATTGTTATGTTTATGCTTCACTAGTCTCTCTGTATCAAAGTTTAGTATCAACGATTTTGCCATTTTATATAATATTAAACTAGTGTTGATAATTTGATCTAGGACAGTAAATAATGAGCTACTATACAAAATTTGGAACACTATCAGATTTATCCACAAAAGGTTACCAAGGTGACTTATCCAAATATGCAACTCTTGATCAGCTCAAAAATGAAATCAAGAATTTACTAAATCTTACCGGCGTAGATCCAGATGAAGTCGTCATTTTCCAGGACAAAGAAGGACGATTAAAGACGAGTAACGTAAAACTGTCAGATGTAGTTGTACGAAATCCAAGTGGGAATATTGTTATGACAAAAAACAAGATTACAGATCTTGGAAACCCAACTGAGGATGGGGATGCTGTCACTAAAAAATACGTCAATGATTGGGACGCTTCAATTAATAATGAAATCACAGCGCTCAAAACTGATTTTACCAGTCACGTTAATACATTTTTTAAGTTTTCGCAGAAACATAAACAAAATTAGAGATGAATTTTTTGGAAATCCATCAAATGTTAACATTACACTTGCTAATATTCACACAAAACTCAATGATATTAACAGAAAACTCAATGATATTATTAGTGGAATTCCTAATATTGTTGAGAAAACGAATATGATTAAAATTCCTCACAAACAGATTAAAAATATTGTGTATACTGTTGATACTGGTTATACTGGGTGGACACCAAAAAATAATTCTATCAAATATATTGCAGAAGTTACTGGTGTGTATAGATTGTCAGTGCTTAGCAGTGCAAAGTTTAGAATATCTCCCAAATATCTATTTCATCATCCAAATGATGACTCATCTGGAGTATTATCTGTAATAATAAACAAAAATTCTGAAGAAGAATTTATACTTGAACCAGTTGATAAAACTTTAAAATTAGCAATTTTTCACTGGTGTTTGGAATTTATAGCTGAACAACCAGCTCTTATTATAGATTAACCAAACATAGGACTATGTGAACTAATATTATAATGAAAAGAAGTATAGTTGATTTCAATCATATTTCAAAAGATATTCCAAAACAAGATGTAGACGCATTAATACAATACTATAAATATTATCATAAAAAACTTTGGTGTGTAAAAAAATGTTACAAATACTACAACAAGATCCTTCGAGTAATATCATATCTACCCTTGTTAATGACCAGTTCTGGTATAATTTCAAGTGGGGTATCATTAAATCCTTTTTTGTTAATCATATCCGGTATTGGTGTTTCACTTACAGCGGCGTGTAAAAAAGTAGAACCAAGACTTTTGATAAAGAAGCACGGTTGTTTAACATCAATTAAAACTTACAAGAAACTACTTGATCAGATCCGGTCTTACCTACGAGGAGTTAAATATAATATGGATGATTTATTACGTGAATTTCGTATTATTGACAATATGTTAACAGATATTCTACCAATGAGGGTTAGCAAGTATGAAAAACAATCTCACAAAAAATATGAGTAACATAAAATTTTATCTAAACTTAAGATATAATATAACTAAAATATCATTTTCATTCTAATGCTAGTTTAATTTCCGCCTTGTTAACTGAAACGTTCTAATGCACAGTTTAATTTTCATCCTGTTATCTGATAAAAAATTTGTGGTAAAACCTATTTGCCGTCTTTAGAATAATCATATTCCAGACATGCGCTGTTCTAGCAAATTCGTCACTTCTGTTGACAGAGCTTATCACATTCCAACACCTGTTGTTTTGTCTGGTTACAAAATATCTGTCTACATATTAGTAGTATAGGGAAATGAGGGGTTTGGCGGGGGGTGGGAGAGGAGGTGTGGGAGGGTGGTGGTGGGCCAAAACTCTCATTTCCCTATACTACTCTGAGATGTCTTTATAAATAAACACAATAGACTGGTTTTTAATCTAAAAATGATATTCATTGACTACATAGCAGAGAGGTTGAACAAACCACTTTGCTGGAGACCTCGTTTATGGAAAAAAAAAACCTTCCTAAGAAAATGACATCTCAAGGTTCAACCAAAACACCTAACCTTGAGATTTTTCTAATCGGGTTAGCTTATCTTGTTACTTTCATGAGAGAGAGAGAGAGAGAGAGAGAGAGAGAGAGAGAGAGAGAGAGAGAGAGAGAGAGAGAGAGAGAGAGAGAAAGAGAGAGAGACAGAGACTGAGAGAGACAGAGAGAGAGACAGAGACAGAGAGAGACAGAGAGACAGAGAGACAGAGAGAGAGACAGAGACAGAGAGAGACAGAGGCAGAGATAGAGAGAGACAGAGAGGGACAGAGAGATAGAGATAGAGAGAGACAGAGAGAGAGACAGAGACAGAGAGAGACAGAGGGAGAGATACAGAGAGAGACAGAGAGAGAGAGAGACAGAGAGACAGAGAGAGAGAAAAAGAGAGAGAGAGACTATAGGCGATTAAAAAAATATATACCCGTCCGTGATTCTGTCAAACAAAAGCGGCAAGAACGTCGGGAGTCTCAGGTAGAATTTACAGAAGGTACAGAACAATTATTTAAACGATTGTCGAACCAACAAAGAAAATTGTTACAACAACCGTGGCAACGCAAAGAGCTTTTGAATCATTGCCCGTTGATATTGCTAGCTGTAACAACCACCAAAAACCAGAACTAAGATAATGGATAAATTTATGCCTGATGATACCGCTGCTATCAGAGACCAAAAGCAATTATGTGATATTGCCGCGTTTGGATATTATGAAAGACAAAAAGATGTAAAACCAAAACATGTTAAATCTCTTAAACTTGTTGATTGGATCAAGGATAAATCTCGTTTGGCTGCTGATATTCGGGAAATCAGATCTGAAGATACTAGAAATTTTAATCTCTTTCATGATATTGTACACAAACATATAGAAGAAATAACTAAACGAGGTAAACCATTATCATCATCACTAGCATCATCACCACAACTTAAATTACCATCACCAAAACAACTACAACCACTACTACAATAACAACAGCTACAACAAAAAGGACCAGAACCATTTGTGATTATCCAGGATCACCGAAAGCACCCTCAAAACCAAGTAAAAGAAACTGATGAGGAAGAAGTTTATAATCATACCCCTTGGGCAACTGGAAGTGGTCTAGGAAGTGGCCTTATTACTTGTCCCAATAATGTCCTTGCTGATATTGATCGACTAGAAATTCTCATTGGAGGAAAACGAGCTGTTAATAATTCATCAGAAATCATTATTGAAGCAGCTGATATTTGCAAACGATTTTTTACTGGCGGTATTATGAATGTTAATGTATATCGGTTCTTTATTAATGAAATTGCCGATGACTACCACAGTGATTAGATACAATTAGTGATAAAATCACTTAATAATAATATGATCATAGCACTCAACGTGGACCTCCCATGGTCTTGGTAATACATTCTCGATTACCAGTATACAAAACAACATACGGAGATGGAATAGGTGATGTTGTTCAGGGTCTGTTTAGAAGGATGGCACTAAAAGCAATAAAGATTGCAAAGCAACTAGAAATAAAAACTATTGATGTTCGTGCAAATGGTATTTGGTGATGTTGCTAGCAAAGTATTCTCGGCAATCAAAGATAGACTAGCACGATTAATATGACGAAAAACTCAGCCAGAGAAATCAGCTAGCATAGAAGTGATGCCCACAAATGAAAGTAAAATAACAACTCAAGTTGCTAATTAAAACCTTGCAGAGTTGGCTCATGTACTAATGTTGGAAAAAGAAAACACAACCGCTAGTCTGATAGCATGAAGTGGTATTCGTGTTAGACGAAGATGATAATAATAACGATGTTCAATCGTATATCTGATCCCGAGCTTGACATGAACGCACCAGTTCTCTAACACGAATATGTTCGGGATTATCAGTATTATTCATATGACGCACTTGTAACTAACAATCCTGGAAGAATTGAATTACAAAGTTCAGGATATGAGCAGGTATTTCTTATCTGCTGAGGCATTTATTGAAGTCGTGGGGTGACTTAAAATTAGATAATACAGATTATGGAATTGGTGAAAAAGTTGGTTTTGTCAAAGATGGTATTATGGCGTTATTCAAATGTGTCGCAAATATGATTGATGGAAGAGAGAGTGAAATTTATCATGACTTCATCGATGTTGCCACAACGACACTTGGTCTTGCATGATACAGCGATGATTATTCAAGATCAGCTGGTCTATCAATGATGTTAGCCAAAGATAGAACTGATCATCCAGAAAACAAATTTAACACTAAATGCAGCTGGGGACACAGTTGTATTGATGAATGAAAAATTTAACTTTGGATTTGCATCACGTTGAACATTGCTGCATGACGATGAAAGATTTTCATGTGCAATTCCATTATCTTTGGATTTGTAGAAATGTTAGAAAAGTTATTTTTGGAGCTAAACATACAGTTATACTCGTTCGAAAAGGTACCGATATTGATGCAATATGGCACGCCGAAGGAACTAATGATGTTGCAACTAGGTCACTTCAAGTTATTCTGACCAAATTTTCGCTGTGGATGCCAACAATGACTCCACCAATCGCCGAGGAACAACGGTTACTCTCTTTCATGGATTAAAGTGGTAAATCAACGTTGTCATGGTTGACTATGACCACAGATGCTTTACAAAGTAACATTATTGGTTTGTTTGCGTTGCAAATAGCATCACATAAGGTGTCTCTATACCAAGGCATATAACTAGTGCATTACAAAATGCTGAACGAGTAGATAATCAAACGTGTAGTATTATGATATTTAATCAACTCTTGTGTTACTGAGGTTTCATTAAGGATAAATGGGCATCAAGGACCATTTGAGAATATATTATTGAATTTCGATCAAAATCATTTAGCACTCGTATATCATCGTCTTATGTCGCTCATGGAACGTGATCAAAATGTTGATACTGGCTTACAAATATCTTAGCGGGATTTTACAATATAATATCCGATTTATTACTTTTTGCTGGAACATTTTGATTTGTTTAGACAGTGCGTCGTTGACAAACTTTTGAGCTCATGTGACTCGAGACGATATTGAAAATTATAGAGCAATCGCCATCATACTCATCGATAAATCAAGGTTACTTGAAGGTGTTGGTGGACGAATGAGTCGTTGATGCCCCAGTAGAAAACATGTAGTTAGATCGCTCATAATATGTCATATTAGCAATTTGACTCCGGGTCAGATTAAAAAGCTACAATCATCAAAAAAGAGTTGTGTGGTAAACATATCACTAAAGCGAGAACAAATAGCAGGTGGTCCAAATAAACTATCATCATCAGAACGTAAGTATAATCACTTCAATGAAGCCAAGCAATTAAAGACTGGGATATGACTTAATCTTTCTGCGGACGCTATCAAAACATCATTAGGATGGGTGGTATATTTCCACTTCTTGCAGCTATACCAGCATTAATAGCCCCAGCTGATGCAAAAGCAGCCGAGTTTGGAGCTGTTGTAACTGCTGCTGCAAAAATATTGGCATTAAAGAAAACAACTGGTCAAGGAATAAAAACCTCCAAAAAAGGAAAAGGTCTAAGACCTCCAGTGACCCCACATTCATGATACGGAAAAGGCCTAAAGCTGGTAACAGTTTGATGATTCTTCCTATGTCTAATTTTGATTTACTTGATGCTGATAAAAAAATTTAAAAAATAAACTTTAGAGGTGTTTGAATGCGTGATCAATTGCCTACTGTTGCAAAACAACATAAAACTGGTATTATTAATCTCGATAAAAACTCTGGACCTGTCATGCATTGGGTCGCATATGTAATTGATCCACGTTGAATTGTTTTTTTCGATTCGTATGAGTTGCCGCCACCAAAGGAGTTTCTTCATTATGTCAGCAATAAAAATATTGCTCCAATCTGGCATTCAACGCTACCAACACAAAAACATGGATCCTCCGGTATGTGGTCATGAAACCCTCGCTGTACTTGATGCTGTATCAAAATCAACAGCGCCACTTCAAAGTTGTGCATGAATATTCTATGATGTCACATTTAAACTGACATTAGTAAACATAATGGTATATATTTATGGAAGATATTTTTAGCGGTAAAGATAACAAAGTTGACTTATATAAATACGCAACTCTTGATCGGCTCAGAAATTAACTCTACGATTTAATAAATATCACAAGTGTGGATAAAAATAAAGTCGTTTTTCAGGATAAAAAAGGACGCTTAAAAACAAGCAACATACAACTGCCAGATGTATTTACACGAATTCACAACGAGGTTATTAATACTATCGTTACTTTTGCTGATCAAGGTAATCATACATGATTCTGGTAAGTCAGTTACCGATTATATTAAAAAAGCTGACGATGTATATACTGGTAACATTATGTCAGGAAAAAAAATTACTTACATTGAAAACATCCGATAAGAGATGCAGCAAAGAAAAAATATGTCGATGATCATGAATCAAAATACGTATTAGTGAGCGGTGGAATCATGCGTTCTATTTTACATGTAGGCATTTTTTAGTGGCCATTGAGACTCATTTTCAAACCCTCAGGAGAATTCCTAAATATCCGTAACCTAAATTTTAGAAAAATTAGGGAAAAAGGTCTTTATTGTGACCAGGAAGATAATGAGGTTTATTTTTAGTCTAGAGATCTTTATTTTGGAATGGCCCTTGTATGGGGTACCTCTTTAGTGAAGTCACCAAGTCATGACCTCAAATTACCCGCAGTTTATGTTTTGGATGGCACAGTCGGGACAACAAATATAAAACAAACTTATCCTAACGAGGGGGCCTTATCTACTTCCACCAAATTTCGTACACTCCCTCACCAGGGCAAAACTTGATGTGCAAAATCGCACTCACCATGTTTTTACATGGTGAGAGAGTATTTTGTTTGTTCGATGCTGAGGATCACAAGGTCCCCCAATAAATTACGAATTTTGGCTTCACAATGCCATCGCATACAATGTGCCAGTCGCAAGATTCGAACTTCTTGTATGTATGTTACGTGTTAGAAATATTATTATGCATTAGTCTAATACTGCGCAGACACTTATAGTATTACATTCTGATTCTGAAAACATGTTATTTTATATTTTATAATTCTGAAAGCTTTAAAAACTGAGAAATACATGATTTTTTTATTTGATAGAAATCAGTATAAAGACGAAAAATCCTGAATACATAATCAAACATAACAGGCTTAATGTCTAAAAAGAACTTCATGTATTACTGCTATGCTGCAAAGCCTTTTATAAGAATGTGGAACATTTTGTGACTTTATATAAACAGAGTATTGTATATACAGCATCATTATTTAAACAACAATGAAATTATTGAAAATTTTCATTTACTGGAGGGTGTAATGACTACGGTTTATCCAAGTGATTTTCATGAAAATTGATTTAAAAAATGATAATTTCTACTGAAAAACAAATTTTAAGCAAAATGTCATTGACAATCATCAGACAATGCGAAAAATTTAGACGCTTTTTCACATTTTTTTTGTTGATTTTCATGAAAATCACTTAGATAAACCCGGAGGTTTTGACCAGAATGAAATCAAGAAAATCATCAAAGTACTCATAAAAACGACTAAAATGACATCAAAAACGACTAGAATGACATAAAAACGAGAAAATCAGATAAAAGCAAGCAAATTTTTTCAGATCTAAAATATTTTCTGAATAATGCACCAATTGCAAAAGATTTTATCCACTAAATGAACAATATAAACAGTGCCATGTAAAAATACTTATCATCAAAATCATTGTTGGTGTGCATGTACTTTCAGTACTTGTGGGTTCCATTATTATTGGTAGGACAACTGCAATATTTACTAAGTTTAATATTTGACTCAGTTGTCTCCCTTGATCATCTAATACCAAAGGAACATACTGAAATATGAAATTTTTTCCAAAGTTGAACAAGAAAAAAAGATTTGGTAAGGTTTTCTGCCACGCATTTCACTGAATGTGATGCAATGTTAAAGTATTTACTACATAATATTTTTACCTCAAGTTACTTTTGCTAAACAGTGCAAAGTGCAAACAAGACTTCATGCAGAAGTTTAAAACATACTAGATATGTGCATAAAATGTTCTTTAAAAGGCCTGAACCTACAATTAGGTCATTTACAAATGAATACAAAATACCCACCACATTTCACTGGTCTTCCTAAAATGGTCTTTTCTCATCTGCTTCTAACCATGATAAGACATACAAAATGTTGAGGCTCTAACTTCTACATTTTCTGTGTTAGCGTTAAAATGGATTTTACATCGATGTACTGATGGACAACATCCAACAAGTATACCGACATCTGTTATCAAAGTTGCAGTAGTTGGGTCAAAAAGAAGAATATTGTACCATGCTTATTTACCTTCAGTCACACTTGTTTTGGATACTTGTGGCACCACATTCCTCTCCTCTTTTTCAGCATTTTTAATTTTCAATTTAGCTTTGGAATCTTGGTGTTGTCTTTGTTTCTTCTTCTCCCTCTGTTTCTTTCTTCTCTGTGCTCTGACAGCATTTTGTGCTGCACTATAAAGACATACAATGAAAAATTATATTCATTTTTTTACAATGAGTTAATACTAAACAAACATGTAAAAGATACCATTTACTTATAGTAATGGAGTGGAATTATTAAATAGCTGGATTTTGAGCACTCATGTTGTGCACTTGTTGTGTCAAATACGAACTAAGTCTATACAATCAGATTTATGTGAAAATTGTGTTGTTTATATATGTTAAGCCAAACGAAGTAACACTAGATATTATACCAAGAGGTAAATCAATTAATGACAGAGTACTAGACTACACAGTTATATGAACATCAAGTACATGTACATTCCATGTATATAATGGTACATTTTGCCTTCTCTCATGTGTCATGATACAGCAGGAGTATCTGTGACCTACTGTATGGTGCTAAATAGCCTAAAAGTGCTGGTGCGCCATTAAAATTAAATCAATCAATCAATCAATCACTCTCATGTGTCATGATACAGCAGGAGTATCAGAGAACACTTCAGTTTCCACTAAGACAAGTACTATAGTTATCAACTTATTATATAGAACTTGTACACTTCAGTTTCCACTAAGACAAGTGCTATAGTTATCAACTTATTATATAGAACTTGTACATGTACTATATAATAACTATAGTACATGTATGACAAGTAAATTGTAAGCAATGATACAAGCCTCTGTGTCATACAGGAAAAGGCAATACATGTAATATAACTACAGTACATATATGATAGGTATGTCATACACAGAAAAGGTTGTTGTTGTTGTTTTGAGGCTTAACACCATTTTTCTGCACATGATAGGCTATACATGGTGGCCAGTATAAATGTTGGAGGAAGAAACAGGGAAATCACCGGAAAGAACAACCGACCCATGAGAAGCTAATACATGTAATATATAATAACTACAGTACATGTGAGCATACAAGCTCCTGTGCTGTCATTGCAGAAAGGTTTGGAATAATTACACATTTTTTTAGTTTAAGTGACTGTACTGTATAGTAATAATAGTCATACAGGTTGTTAGACTCCAGGCAAACACTGATAAGAACTATTCCTACTATGTAAGGCATATCAATGTTATTTGTTTTATGTATGACAGTAAATTATAAGCAATAATACAAGCCCCTGTGGTGTACGATTTTTCCCTTGTACTACACGAAGAAGTAGGTCTCAGCTTTTTCTTCTTCTGACATTACTGGTATCCACTAAAATAATGTCAGAAGGAATTTTAAAAAGCAGAGACCTAATTGTTGGTCTACCCCTTGTAAGATCTTAAGGTATAATGGTACCAACTGCACAAGTCTAGGTGGGTGGAACTTAAGGTGCAGGGAACACTGTATTCATAAATAAACAACAAAAATAGTTGTGATTGGTGCATTATGTAAGAGTTGTATTTTCTGTAGTGCTTAAAAAAAGTTGAGCCTCTTGGCAACATGTTAGATTATGTCAATTCCTATCAAGATCATATGATCATATTTTGTATTTATTATGATTTCTTGAAAATGTGGTACACATGACTGAAAATGTATATGTTGTGACTAGATAACTCTTACCCCTGTCTAGTTCCAGGAGAGTTATCTCTCTTAAATGCAATCAAGTACCTGGTTCTGACATTGTAAAATTGACAATCTAAGAATGATCTCTAGAAACGTTGTGATATGCATGCTAAAGTATAATAAAAAATATATTTTTTTCCTAAACATTATCATTAAGGTCTATGGAAAAACAATTGATACCGTGACACCTAAAGGAAATACCTGCTTCACAGTGTATCATTAACGAGTATACATAGAAACCATTTATAAACTGTCACAGTGTCATTTGTTAACACAATGGATATTGAGAAGTTTTGGTCTAATATTGACATACTTTTACACAGAAATTGTATCAAATCTTCAGAAAAATTCATATGCTGGTTTTTGTTGGGGGGGTGCATTTGATAAAGACAGATATGGCAGGCAGAGAGTTGTATGGCCAGATGGCTCAGTATCAGTGGAGTCTGCTCATAGATTGTCATACAAGCATCAAAATAATTTATTTAAATATGGTATACTACATATGAATGATTGTGGTCACCTATTAGATATATCACATTTATGTCATAATAATAATATATAGTACACATCAAGTTCAAGAACAGTGTGCTGTAAACCAGGAAGGAGAACACTGTAGGGCTCAAAGAAGGTCTTCCGGTTGTCTTCGACCACTTTGTATCATACAGGAAATGCTGGATTATGTGATTTTTGGTAATTTATTACATATATGGTCTTCTATTCCCCTTTTTTTTTAATACTTGGCAAAATAGCCCTTTCTTATAATATTTTTCTCTTGAAATTCTTTGTCCAATTTATAAAGATAAGTTCTTTTATCTGATGTTTTTTAAATGCCTGTCACTTTTTGTAAGCTTTATATCATGTAAAAAAATTTTCTGTTCCTGACTTAGTGTGTGAGCAACCCAAGTTCAAGATGAAATGCTGCTACCAACTGCATTGCACAGTTTTAATGTGGATTCTCCAGGCCCATTATTTAAAGAATACACTGCATTGTGTGCTCTACCAGGAAAATTTCTTGTCCATGTTATATATCTTGGCAATAAATGCCTTAAAACCCTGTTTGCTGCCTCAACCTTTTGAGCATTTGTGTTAAATTTTGTTTTTTAGCCAAATGTAATGGTCTCAGACGATAATTAATACAATCATGCAGTATGCGCCAGACTGTTTTGTTAAATGCATTTTAAAACTAAATGGCAAGTATGGTCTTTTCTCCAATCAGTCACCTTTGCATGCGTATGAATTATCAGTATGATAATGATCTCCCGGTAATACTGTACTATAGCAGCTACACTATATGATAGGCAACCCTTGACTCTGTCAGTATCTCTGCTAAGTTTATTAAATGCATTTTCAAACTCCACCTGACACCGCTGAGACTAGTTAATGGCAAACCTGTCACACATTGTCTAGCAACTTTGGTAATCCTTGGCATTATGTTAACCAAATCCTGGCACCATTTTATTTATTTCCAATGGTTTTCAGAGAAATGTCTGGTATTGATAAAGATTTTAGGGATAGTCTGAGCCCCTCAATGTACAGGTTGACTGCAGCCCTGTAGATGCTTGCATTTGGATCAGTTATGTTTTTGCACTTCAAAATTATCTTCCTTTTGGTTGAAAAAACATTCTGAGGCCCAAGGCAACTCGTCACCATTATTAGTTTTCAAACTTATAAAAAGCTTGCAGTACAGTCACAGATCTTGTTTGTCATATTAAGTTCATCTAAATGGTGTTGCATGTGATGAAAATACAATTTATTTTAGTTGTTAGGGCAATAATGTCATTATTTGATGTTACATTTTCAGTCTGTAAGTAGTAGACTTGTTTTGCTGCCTGAAAGGGCACTTTTTCAACACCATAGTTCAAAGGATTATTATATGAACCATCTCCTTGTACATCAATGATATCAGGTGGATTTCCCCTTGCAATATTAATTACTCTTAGGTTTTTTCTCCACCCTCTCATATCCAAAATATTTTCTTGTATGATCTCTTTACAAATCTTGTTTGAAACCTTTTGCATCCATTTGTGGAAGGGCAGGAAATACTAGAAGGGGCTGGAAATGCCCTTTGTGTAAGGGTCAGGAATACTTAAAGGGGAAGGAATTCCCCTTTGTGTAAGTGGCAGGAATACTTGAAGGGGCAGGAATTCCCCTTTGTGTAATGGGCAGGAATACTTGAAGGGGCAGGAATTCCTTTTTGTGTAAATGGCAGGAATACTTGAAGGGGAAGGAATTCCCCTTTGTCTAATGGGCAGGAATACTTGAAGGGGCAGGAATTCCTCTTTGTGTAAGTGGCAGGAATACTTGAAGGGGCAGGAATTCCCCTTTGTGTAAGCAGCAAGAATACTGGAAGGGGCAGGAATACTGGCAGGCAAGAGATTTTCTTAAGCCAGCATGGACACGTGTCAGCCACATTTGAAGCCCTCTATTTACAATGGCTGCTTTGTATCCAAGATTTTTATTACAAATTTCTTCATAGAGACTGAACATATCTGATCTATAAATACATCTGTTACATACTGCTTGTTACCTCTAACCAAGGCTCCATTGTTTCTCGTACTGTTGGTCCCACTGCAAAACTCTAAACACAAGTTCCCAGAAGACAGTGTTCCACATTAGTTCATTCTGGTGCACATTTATGATGTGATTAGTGGATGACTCCTCCTCTCTGAAAAAAAAATAGTAACTATTCTCAGGATCTCTGCTATACTTATATGAAGATACATGTATAGATTTCTGATTGTGTAATCACTCACATTACTGATACTGTATTTTTTTTTTATTTAATGCATATAACTTAAAATCAGTTATGTGAATGGACTTGTATTACATGAAGACTCGGAAAGAAAATTACTATACATTTATAGGCATCTCAGTCAGTAATCCCTTCATACAATATAGCTTTTCAAGAAATAAATTACATTTTCAGTACTTTTTCTGTCAATAATGAGAAGATTAATAATTCAATATTACAATATCCTAATTAATTTGCAAATTACAGTAAAATTGCTTTCATAATTTGACAGAGCAAAGCTTACTGTTTGTTTCTTTTTTTTAAATTATTCTTTCACCAGTTTAAATTTAGCCATTTAATTTTAACTTAATGTGTAAGACCAATACTAATTGCATGTGTATAGACTAAGGACCAATACTAATTGCATGTGTATGTATGCTATAAATTATTTACCTTTTTATTTCAGATAGATATGCACACTGTTCCACCTTTAGTTTTGATGCTGGTAGGGGATGAAGCAGTACCGATGAAAATGGATTTTCATTGTTAGGCCTCAGCAGACTCATCCAATGCGAGTCTAATAAACTTTCTATTCTCTTTTTTGTTCACTGTTTTCATAGCTGATTCCTTTATTATAAGGTACATGTCCCTTTTGGAAATAAATTGTCCTCCTGTTTGTAACTCCCTTGGAATCGCTAGGCTTAATAGTTTTTCTTGGCATTTTCCAGCTCTTGATTCCCCAAAACTATAACAAATCGAAACCAAAGCGCTTACAATTTGTATTATACAAGGTATGATCCGAGTGGCTCTCTACATGAATATTAGTCACCATTTAAGGGATAGGGGAGGCTGAACTGTGTGAAAAGACTGGGGTTAGTGACATCATTCATTCAGAGACAGTGAAAGGTGTCAATAGCCTACTATTTTTCTTAAGACTGGGTCATGTCCACCTGTTTCTGATGTTAAGTTTTGTGTTTATGAAACAACTATAAAGTCTTTTATTTTTGATCAAAATGTCCTTTAAGAGTAGAACATGTACATACAAACTAGTGCACTGACCTTTGACTTTGCTATTAGATAATGACATAATGTGATGTATCCAATATCACCATAGTTAGATAAGTGCTGATATGAATAAGACATCTCAGTAAAAATAATTCAGTCCCTTTCAAAAGATAATTTCGCTAGTGAAGCTAAAGCATGAAAATAGGTCATACAGCTCAATGACATTTCTATACACATAAGACATAGCATAGCACCTCATTAAACTTTTTTTATAAGCGAGACTAGGTTCATTTTTTTACTTATACAGTCCTGAGCTATTTTACAGGTTATTGGAAAAATTAGGTTTCCTTGTAGGTATAACAGTACCAATTGTACAAACCCAGGTGAGTGGAGCTTGAGATGTAGGGTACATTGTATTTAAAAATAAACAACAACACTATCTTCGATAAGTGAAACATGTTAGATTATGTCATTTTTTATCTTGATTATTTTGTATTCTTTATGAGTTTTTGAAAAAGTGGTACGCATGACTGAAAATGTCTATTGTGACTAGATAACTCTTACCACTATCCTGCTCCAGGAGAGTTATCTCTCTTAAATTCGGTGCATTCCTGGGTAAGTCTCAGTGAAGGATTCAACCCTGTGGTGGTCCCTAAACAGTCGAAATCTCGGGGACCCCCTCGCAAATTATCTCCTAATACGTCAAGATCAAATCAATTCAATATTATTTTGATCCGTTGTTGCAAGGCCTCTAAAACGCGCGGGGCCCATAGGCCGGTGCCTACCCTGCCTATTGCCAATTGGGTAATCTGGCACTGTTCTGTCGTTGTCAAAACTGACAATCTAACACTGCACTCTGGAAAAGAGTGTGACATGCATGCTGAAGTTGGATGGAAAATATTTATTTCCCCAAACAGTAGCATTAAGGTCTATGGAAAAACATTTGGTACCGTGATACTATAATGATATTTCAATTACTTTTTCCAACACGTTTCTATAAAGGCAATACTTCCCGTCTACTTTCGGAGTCCAACTAAAAATTGCATTGCAACATCGCTCGGCCATTTCCTTCATGTCATGAAATAACACAGGAAGTAGCTATTCTTCCCTCAGAAAAGGAAAGTAGCTCATAATATATTTCTCAAGGCAACCAATTACATCCGAGGCTTCTTTCCCGACTTGCTTCTTTTAGCTCATATAAATGAATTTTCCATAAAACAGATTGTCCGTGAACATTTAAATGACAGTTAATTATACATAACTTTAAATTAAGTACTATACGCGATATTTAACTAGTGGAAATGCATCATTAATCTATAGGCCTAGATAACAGAACGCAGTTCCAATGTTTATATATGCATGTTATTGCACATGGGTGGATCAATGGATTCTAATGTAACAGAACACACAGATACACACAGACACACATACAGACAGATAGACGCACATGCACACAGACAGTAACACAGACAGACAGACGCACAGACTTATTTACATATATATATATATATATATATATATATATATATATATATATATATATATATATATATATATATATATATATATATATATATACACACATACATATGTATACACCCATATATATGTATACACACACATACATATATATATATATATATATATATATATATATATATATATATATATATATATATATATATATATATATATATATATATATATATATATATATAAAAACACACACACACACACACTAATCCGCAACAAGGTGAAATAAACTAGTTGAAACATAATTTAAAGGTTTCATTCCTGTATAAACTGCTGTGTAAAGTTTGCAAACAACACTTTTATTTGTTTGTCTTGTCTGTTTTGTATTTCACTTTCGAAAAAAAATACAAGCTAGTTAGATACTAGTTTTTCGTTGTCAGTTTAAGAGTGAAGACAAGCTTTGTAAATTTAAACAAAATTTATTTTTTTTAGAAAACTTAAAATAATGTAAATATGTTAAACAAGACTTACGATTTACGGAAACGATCCGAATTGTTTGTTTTAAAGATACAAAACACAAGTCATGTGAACAGTTCTAAAGAAGCACAGTCTGAAGTTCAGTTCTGGTACAAAATGACGGATGATTACGTCAGACGAAGGCTAACAGAAAAATATCCAGAATTTACACATTAAAGCACAGTTTGTATTGTTCAGTTCTAATTTAATATTTTCGAAAAATGTCTTTGTGCAAACCACTAATGTTGTTCTCCAGGAAAACAATTATTCAGAAAAACGGAGTAATATTAGCTCCACTAAAAAGACATGTGTTCTACCTACATACGAACAGACAACTTCTAGGAAAAAAATGCCTTTTTTAAGGTAATAGAAGTTGTGTATCTATGTTCTTTATTCTGGTTGTTATTCTAACACCAACTCTGACTAACTGTCTTAGAAAATACCTAAACATATAAACGAAGCGAATACGTTATTTAAACTGCACTCACATGGAGGACACGTGTAATTTCGCAATACATCTGGACATTAGGAAAGCCTGACCAAGTATCAGCCAATCGTTTTCATAGCTATTCCTGAATGTTTACTTGCAATAAATTTACCACCATATACAGCACGTGCTCACACGAGTCACATTTACGACTCAAGTAAACACATATTTTAACAACATATCAGACTGATGCTGATATATTCTATTAATAATTACATTTAATGAAATAAATGAAATAAAAAGATTTATACAAAATTGATTCCTTAACATACACAAACTTTAAGTACAGGGTCGTAACACACACACACACACATACACACACACATTCAGCATCAGTATTGGGTAGCACTGCCTGTTAAATTGCTGAAACTAATATATAGACATCTTCCTTATTCGCCATGGTGGTTCTGCCAACCAAAGCTCTGTCAACGCTTAGTTGTGACGTCATACAGGGAATCTCTGGTTTTCCCTATACCACTCCCAACTAACCGTTAAACCTTATTATCCCCTAAGCTGTTGAAAAAGTTATCGGGAAACTCTTTAATTACTTTCCTCACTGTCATTATTTTTTTTTTATCAAAAGAGGCTTTGTTCACGGATCCTTAATTAGAGTTCCTTTGCCTTGGTCATGTTATTTGAGGTAAACTTATTCTTTCATAGTACCACAACAAGTAGCTATTAGCAGCACTTTGCTATATTATCCGTCATTTTTAAAGTTCAAAAGTCGAATCAGAACAAACTGTTTTAATCTCTACCGTTTTCTTTTCATCGGTAAATGGTGTCTAGCTGGATAGTTCTGTACTCTTAAAATACGTTTATGAAAAAAAATTACAACTCACATTTCATAACCATAGGTTACATGTCCCGTTAGATCTCACTTGTTGCGTGTACTCAACAATTTACCAAAAAAGCACGATAATCCAGCTATATATCTGATATCCCTTCAATGTATATTACTTCCTTTGTATTTTGTATTCTATAGTTTTCTCCAATGTACAAAATTTGAAATTTATTTTTTTCCATATAATTATGTATGTGTTTTATATATAAACTTGTGTCTACCTGTTTACATGCCAGCCACATAAATATTCATGGGCTGCAGTTTCTTCCCTGTCACATACATCGCCGTACCTTAGTAGTGATTTTAAAGGGAGTTCTTAGCCAAATCCCCATTCTGTATTAGGACGACCATACAATGTTACCCATAGACTCTGAACTATCAAAACAGCAGACAGGTCACTCCTGTGGAGCATTCTATTTGCTCATCAGGAGGACTGTCATAGCTGTACTGCAGAGTATCTGCTCAGCAGGCAGGTCACAGCTGTGGAGCATACTATCTACTCAGCAGGCAGGTCACAGCTGTGGAGCATACTATCTGCTCAGCAGGCAGGTCACAGCTGTGGAGCATACTATCTACTCAGCAGGCAGGTTACAGCTGTGGAGCATACTATCTACTCAGCAGGCAGGTCACAGCTGTGGAGCATACTATCTACTCAGCAGGCAGGTCACAGCTGTGGAGCATACTATCTACTCAGCAGGCAGGTTACAGCTGTGGAGCATACTATCTACTCAGCAGGCAGGTCACAGCTGTGGAGCATACTATCTACTCAGCAGGCAGGTCACAGCTGTGGAGCATACTATCTACTCAGCAGGCAGGTTACAGCTGTGGAGCATACTATCTACTCAGCAGGCAGGTCACAGCTATGGAGCATACTATCTACTCAGCAGGCAGGTCACAGCTGTGGAGCATACTATCTGCTCAGCAGACGGATTGTCATTGCGGTAGACTTTTGGACATTTAAAGCATTCCGCATAAATGCCAGAGCCTGCTACTTTGTTAGTGCATTACATTACCCGGTTCTCTTGTCTAGACAATATCATTAAATTGACATAAACAACTAACCGCATGTTTTCATCTTGCAAAGTGGGCTTCTTGATTTTGATCTGTCTATTCTTACATTGCTATGTCTGTCCCGAGAAGCTTGTTAAGATGTGCAAAAACACAAAACATTGAGATATGAATTTTCGCTAGTATATTTGTATGCATATGCAGATAACCTACAGGGATATTGAAATCATTATAGACATTCTTTTCGTACTGTTACACAGTCTTGGACCTTGTGGATATCAGCATTTGCTTTTACAACAACCTTACTAGAGTGATGAATCCGAAAACACCCTACTCATGGAAAATATATTTTTTATCATTATATTTTAGAGCATGTTTACTATTACCAAGCATTTTGGGTTTCAGGCATCTTAGATGACCCATTGATTTAGCCAAGCGTTTACGGATACCTGCATCAAAATTTTAATTTATAATAATTTTAATTAAGTCATTTGTTTTATGACGTTTATATTTTAATTCTTTAAATTATGTGGCCGGCTCGTTTTATAGTTAAAGTACGCGTGCAAAACGTGCAAAATTCTATTCGCAAATCAAGACTCACGGATAAGATCATGTCAACAATTATTTTGTTTAAGTACGATACCCATTAATTTAAATGAATGTCACGACGACATCACATGATGTTAGGAGAGAATTTGTTTCGTACAGATTTCATGCTCACCCTAGTTTTTGACTGGCTCAATAATCTGAGAAAATCAGAAAATGACTAAAGTAATGTCACAATTTAAATGTTCGAGAATTTTTTGGGTGATTCAGATATTTTGATTAGGTGCGCACATAAGAGATCATACAAGGAAATTAAATATGCACCGTTTATTAATATGCACCGGTTCATTCTACAGTTCATATGCCGGTTGTGTGTGTGTGTGTGTGTGTGTGTGTGTGTGTGTGTGAGGTTTATTATATATTCTTTGGTCTATCAAAGTGCATAATATCTATTATAAGACAGACATGACCTTGGGGACTACGTGGCATTATTCAATAACTTGAACATTTAAATAGTTATGTTGGATTGTGTGATTCTTTCAAGGACTTTAACAATATTCTACTTTCACCGGCTTACCTTGAAGTAAAAACTTTTAGATTTAGAACTGGTTTTTTGCTGGTGCTAGCACATAAGAAAATTGAACAATTCATTCTTAGTAATTTTGGATAGTTTGCGGTTTGATAGGAAATTCATCGTAGAATTTAGGATAATATTCTAGTAATTCACGCAGTAAGTTATTTTTAATTCTTCGTTTTGGTTTTGTATTTTAGCGGGAATTAAATTTATATCTTGGAAGCTTGAATGCTTGTTGGGTTTTAACTTGTTTTGTTACTTAGATTAAGCCCCTAAACGTAACAATAGTTATTGCCTTTCTTTCGGATTTAATAATTTATTCATTTTTTTAAAAAAATGTTCTATCACTTATTTTGGGAATTGATGTCTCGACAATGGACCAGGCATTTGTAGCTATGGGGTACAGTCAGGGTCAAAATTTGGGGTGCATTGATAATATCCACTGCCCAGAGGATACAAAAATATCAAGTATACTACCTTGTGCATCATCAAGTGGAAACTAGTCTTCAATTTACTGCGATGTTTTTCGGACAAGGTTTCACTTTTATGTGTAGTTATGAGCTATGTCACTGAAGATGAATAAGTGTCCTGTCCGTCTTGCACAGTATAAGTAATGTTACTGGGACATCATATAGTGTCGTCAGGCTATTGCAACTATTTTTCATTGATATTATAAACACCGTTGATTGATCCAAAGGAGAGTGAAAACATACCGTTACGACGAAAAATATTCCTGTAGGTTACTTGATTGCGATGAAATTGTCTACCATGTTAAATTCATTTAGAAAACAGGGAAAATTAATACCTTTTTTCGTTATTTTCATACGTCATTGATAATTAATGAGTGGAAATTCATCATTGTTCAATATGCCTGCAGTTGAACTAATGTTGATATATTCGTATTATTGCGCCATGGGCGGATCACAATTTCATACACCTTTAGTACTGGTATATCAATTTCCTTTATACCAAGACTTTAAATGCCATTTTGTTTTATATATATATATATATATATATATATATATATATATATATATATATATATATATATATATATATATATATATATATATATATATATATATATATATATATTCTCCACTGTAACTATGTATTTACGTATTTACTTTCAAATGTTATCTTCTCAGCGTGTTTCTGTTAGAAGGTTCTTTACATTTCATTATTTCCATTTTATTGCTGAAGCAGAAAGAAGACCAACTCAAATTTAGTTGATTTAATATGTTGCAGTTGTTGTTGCTGCTGGTGGGTTTAACGCTATTTTTCAGCACAAGATAAGCTATAACTGGCGGTGGAAGAACCACCGACCCACGAGAAGCTGCTGGCAGGCTTTCTCACGTACCCACGTTAGCCGAGCCTGAGACTCGAACCTACGCTTACTGAGGTGATATGGCAGTGATCCGGAACTATGAGTGCTTTAGACCACTCAGCCACTAGTGACAACAATTTAATATATACTTCATCTGGGTTCAGTTAGCTGGAGACATGAAAAACATATTGTGCTTGAGAAAGAACGTCTGGCAGATAGACTAAATGGCCTCAAATTAATATAGAAAAGTTAATCATTATTATGGTTGGGGTATCGTATTGGAGTTTGACAAACTAATTTATTTTTTGAGGGGTTCTCTTGAATTTTTCCCCCCAAAAGATTTATTTTTGTTTTGGATAGTAGGGTCTTGGTAGCGTTTCCGAACGAATTGTAGATAGTAATATGTGTGACTAGGATTCCCACCAACCCCCGCACCCAATGTTTAAAAGAAATAAATGGAAGATAAAAGGATGGAGGGCTCTGGAAATCGGCAAATAATACTCCTAGTTGTTAAAGTCTTTAAGTTAAACATCTCATCGATTAACTAGATATCTTTTATGTGAACAATTCTAACACACACACACACACACACACACACACACACACACACACACACACAAACATTTAAGAAAGCTGCACCAAATTATGAAGGAAGTTAGATAAAAAGAATTGGGATGAGTGAGATTAAAAGAATAACAGGAAAGTTAAATAAAAGTTATTTTAAATTTTAAATTGTGATGCCGCCACAAGCTTCGTACTTGCGGCCTCTTTTTTGCAGCCGGGACACATATTGATAGTAGACAAATGTATGGTGATGTATGGTGTTTAAATAGTCTAATTGCCCGTTCTAGGATGGCAGTCATAAAATAGTGTCATATAAAAGGAAAAGAGATAAAATAATAAAAATCGGAATGAGCCAGTTTTAAAGACGATAAAAAATTTAAAAAATTAAAATATTTTTAAAAATGTAGATGCCGCTGCGCGTCTCAAACTCGCAAACTTATGTTTTAACCTGGAAACAAACGCACACAGAGAAGACGAATTTGATATACATATCCGTTTCCGCCAGAGAAAAAATATATATATGTATATGTGTGTTTGTGTGTGTGTGTATATATATATATATATATATATATATATATATATATATATATATATATATATATATATATATATATATATACATGTTTATTACTTTAGTAAATTTTGTTATGAAATTTTTTAAAAGATCTTGTAATTCTTTAGGAAAAGCAAATATGTCTCAGAATTGTTGTATTGTTGGCTTTTCGTTTGTTTTCTTTTTCTTCTCATTTGGTTGTTGTTGTTTTTCTGCCAAGTCTTTTTTATTTTCTAAATAAATGTATTGAGGTCCCTAAATCGGGATGCCACATTTGTAATACTATATGAAAATATATTTTTTAAAATTAGTTAAAACACGTAGCGGTATTAAGACATTGTTTAAGCAATATTATTTTAGCTGTGGAAAATGACGAGGTGTTTTAACCACTAGGGTCCCACCTCCATCCTCCCTGTACTGAGAAGACACTTTCAGGTTTAGAGCAATAACAGCTATATCTACATCATTGGAAAAGGTATCAAGGATATCTAGGAATATGCACAAGATATGACTTGTATGCCTTTCACTTTTTACAGAAAAAGCTTCGGAAATATTTGTATACATCCGGTGATAGTAGGATTTCCGGAGGTGACGTGCTGTCGGGACATCCCTCAAATTTAGGGTATGTGATGGTAATGACTGAATCTAGTGATCTGGCAAATTTGTCTATCTTATCTTAGCCGTTTGAGTAAGGTGAAGACCTAGAAAAATGGTCAACAAAATAAATTTGTAGAAAATTCCGCTCGCGGTGAGATGAGGTTGTCCAAATTTCAGCCCAAACGCGATGAAAACGTTGGCAAGGACGAGCGGTCACCTTTTTAGTATCAGGTGATTGATAAATTACAATCTGTTTGACCTTAAGCATCAAGTGATATATTAATTGTAGTTTGTCTGCATTTAATATTGGATGATTCATAAGCTGTATTTCATTAAAATAATACTGCTCTTTTGCATTGTATGGTTTTATTATCCTGGGCAGAGACTGTATAGATGTACAGTACATATAGTAAGGGCAGTACAGTGTGCTGTACTATAAGTGTGATTTAATTGATGACTCCTCATAGCTTCAAGATTGACCGATATAAAGTATTGCAGAAACTTAATCAGTATTCATAATAAATGATTCATATATCATGTAAGACTAATTAATTCAAAGAATTATATTAAGACTCGTATCAAAGAAAAATGTTTCTTTCTTCGATATTAGCTCTCTTTCCACTTTAGCAATGCCGTCTCCTTTCACCCTTGTGCCATATATATATATATATATATATATATATATATATATATATATATATATATATATATATATATATATATATATATATATATATATTGTTGTGGTGCTTTATAAAATTTATGTTTTTATCGATACCTAATAATGATAGACCTCGGTGTTATAGACAGGACTGAGCGAATATAAAAATAATAACTTGTGATGTGATTATGATTTTTAACGTAGTTTTAACAATTTTTCAGTCATATCGCTACGATATCGCTGTGTGGCAGTTTATAGTGATGTCTAGCACTGGGGCATCATGCCACATACATGTAGGATGATGTCCCACCCAGTCACATGATCCTGACACCAGGCCAATCAGTCCTAACACTAACCTTAGCGCAAAGCGAGGTAGCAGCTAGTACCATTTTTGTAAGTCTTTGATATGACTCGATCAGGGATCGAACCCAAAACCTCCCGCATCCGAGGCGGACGCTATAACCACGAGGTGAACTTAATGGAAGAGTAAAAGTAAATCAGAAGCGAGATATATATATATATATATATATATATATATATATATATATATATATATATATATATAACATCATACCTGTATATAGAGTATGACAATTTAATTATTAGACAAACAATATACAAATTGTACAACACCGTTTACAGGAGGCACCTCTATCAGTAAATGAATTAATTTAAAGTACTAAAATGCAGTTAGCAGTTTCATTTGGTAATATACATCAAAATTTCGTTCAGAATCTAGTGTTTTTCGGACAGTCTTTGTAACATGATCTGTATGCTGGCCCCATTTGAGATTCAGTGTCGGTTGGAGTAAACCTATACGCAAAACTCCGTTTACTTAAACTTTGTTCTTTGTCCAAGCGTGGATTCTTTGATCCGACAAAACTCTTTAAAGTTTAAAGTGCCGATATATCTACCTGGAAGCTATTTTCCTAATAAATGGAATAAAATCAAGGGCAACAGTTGCTATAAATAACGTCTCTTAGTGAATTAGCAATCCATTTATCATTCCACAGCATAAAAGAGAATCAGATTTCACAGCAGAAATTTCATTGTTAAAAATTGGTTTCAGGACATAATTTTGCATTCAGTATCGTATAACTTGTAGGTTAGGTTAGGTCTTTCATAAACAATTAGCATAGCACGGGAAAATTAGTGTATTTCTTCTATGGAGCTAGTTCTCATAAATTGTTTTTTTTAACATGCTTTAATCTCTCCTTATAACAATTAAATACCTGCAGTGCCAACTATTAATCACTATTTTCAGTAATGTCGGACACATACTCACATACGGCCGACAGTAAATATTTATAGTTTCCACTTTATTTCTCCAATCTTAACACGACTGATTATTGGCTAAAAGAATTCATATCCCATGTAACAACTAGTGTAGATACACTATTGCTAAGTGAAAACACTAACAATTCATTACCATAAAAATCACACAAAAACCTAATAATAATCTTTTCTTAGAATACATGATCATTATGTCATTTAAGAGAACAAAACTCAAACAATTATTTTAAGTCTCATAAGACTGGTATACAAAAAATATTTATGAAATTAAGACAGTACCTTACTTAGACATTAGATTTCTTCACCCATTGGTTACCTGTCTTGCTCAAGATGTCCTAATGCCCGTCCCTTTCACAGCCTTTAAAGGGGATCTACCCTACCACCCTCGAAGTTAAGTCCTTTGCCTTACGCAAACACAGACTGGCTAGTGAAATACATCTATAACATGACGTCGCCTAATAAAACCTTTCCAGATGATTAATTTGCCAATCACAAAACAGGTTTATCTAACTGACACTATAACACACACCTCTCCAGGGATTGAAAACTTTGAGATATTCTCCCACTTCCTTAATAGATCGAATGCTAAACATATTACACTATTTGAAATTCATATAAATACAGAAATATTTGTATTTTTTAATTCTTGATTAACGTTTAGCACCACCGTACAAGAGACGGATGGTGTGGGTGGGTTAAGGAGAATGTTATATGCCAATATCCTTAGATCAGCAACTATACAATTAGAGATTCATATATTGCTGTGTATATTTAGTTTGAATTGTGTGACTGCTTTTGTTGAAGTTTCTATATTATATTTAATTTGTATAGTGTGGTTGACCTTTATCCATAATCGAGAGTTGTTGCAATTTGGTCCTACATGTCTATATCGTGTCGGATAAACATGTTTTTTAAGCTTAAGTTTTTAACAGCCTTGATTCTGACCTTAGAATGTTGTAGAAAAGAATTATGTTTAGATTGATCGAAATTTCCATTAAGATTGAGTAGTTGGGGTTTCTTTATATGATTGTTTATAACATAAAATTTGTATGAAAATTAATTACATACCTTCATCTTAGTTCTGAAAATGCGTCTTTGGTTTTTATATTGATTACATTCCAACCTTAACATCCAAAGTGGAATCAAGTCTTATTGTGGTGTTGTTTTATTTGAGGGTATTTATAAAATTAATTTTTGTATGATTGAGCAAGGAGAAGAAATTGTAGGATAGAGCGCCATTCGAAGATTAGAGAGGAGAAAACGGTGAAAGCCCGGAAAAATAGGTAGTTGTGCGAAGGGGGCATGAACGGGACAATAAGCAGTAGCGCTAAGGCGCGGGGCAAAAAGGACTAAAGCAAGAATACCGGAAGTACCGAATCGGGATAGAAGACGGATGTTGCAGATAAGTAACATAGATGGGACACGGGAAGGAAACACTCACCTTTAATTTCGCGTGATGAAATAACTTGCAATTTGTATTGATTGAAAGAAATTACATTGAAAAATTGTCATGTAATTGTTGAATACCGTGATATTTTTTGTTATACCTTTCACCTTACTATTTTTTTTTTATTTTATACACCTAGACCGTCGGCTTTGCTGATGGGGCTCAGTGCTATTTAATCTTTGAATTGTTCGTCCTTCTCCGGTGTTTTTAATAATATCGTAGGGGCTCGTGGCAGTGTGCATTACAGTTTTCATACTCTGTACATGTAGGGTGTACAGAATGGAGAGCATTTGATTTGGATGTGATGTGATGATATGTTATTGTCTTTCTACTGGCCTAGCATATGCAAAAGACACACCCCTATATGTGTCAGTGCCTAGAAAGGGATAGAACTGTTAATCGATAGAACTGTTAATCGATAAAACTTAATAAATAAAACTGTTAATCGAAAGAACTGTTAATCGATAGAACTGTTAATCGATAGAACTGTTCATTGATAGAACTGTTAATTGATGAAGATTTTAAACACTGAAAGACCTTGATACGATTTAGCCAACAGTTTTTCTTATCGCAGTAAACAATTTTACAGATCGCTTATTTAAAAAAGAAATATTTAACGAAACATTTATCTAATGGTGTTTATAAGCATGATATACTGATATGATAATCTTTGTAAAAATTTGATAATTTTGGCTGATGTATAATTATAAAAACAATTTAGTTTTATGTTAGACACATAAAGCATGCACTCACATTTGTATATTGGTGATACAAAATAAATAATAACCAACCCATGCATTTCTATACTACAAGAGATGAATTAAAGTCGCAATCAATCTTACATCAAATTCAAATACTTCTGATATTTTCTGGGATATACAGATATATTGTAATTATTTCCGATAGTCACTTACATTGTTATGTAATAATAAAGAGATACTTTTTGAACTACTGTAGTTGGTACAAGTTGCATCAAAGGACAGCTTGTCACCAAATACCGCTTTTTCCATTAGTTTGTACTTATAACAGGTACAACTATTTTTGTTTTATTAATACAGATGACAAACACCATTATATAAAAAACTACAACTACTTCACGAAATAAAACATTAAGAAAAAATGTAGAATTTTTTAAACTTTGTATAAACAGAAAATTCTAACATGCCTCGTAATAATCCGTTCTGCAAAAAATAAATGATAGAAAAATGGTTATATATATATATATATATATATATATATATATATATATATATATATATATATATATATATATATATATATATATATATAGCTACTATATTTTTCCTTGAATGGCATTTGTGAGCAATGTCACTCTGCGTAATAAAAATCCACTATACGAAATACACTATGGCAAAGATGCGAAAAGAAAATATACATTTATAATTTCAAGAGAATGTCTTAACAGCTTCCAAAGATTTCATTTGGTAAGTCCAGAAACAATCATACACGTATTTACATCATCATACAATGAATTAAGCAGCAAATGTCTGTTTAAGCTGTCGCCGGAAGCACCGGTTAATTGTATATTCCATTCTGCAAGTAAACGAAAAATGTTAAATGACATTATAATGACAGACCCACTTTCCTTTCTACACTGGGTTTTACCTTATAGTTCTTTTGTGTGTAAATTTCTACCTATTAAATCTATACAGTTGCTGTAACAATAGATTTTACTCATTTGTGATTTTGATGGAAAAATGTATTTGACAACATTTCTCGGACAAATAATGCTAAGGACCGAACACAAAAGATATTTCATTTATAAATAGTATTCACTCATGTCGCTAATCGGAAAGGATAAAGTTTGACAATTTCGCCTCAAAACTAGATAAGGCTCACAAGTTACGTCCTATGAAACAGACTAACAATTATATCAAATTTTGACTGTACTATATACCATACCATTTTCACAAGATCATAAAGAGGTACTCTTTTCTATGCAAAAAATCAAACAAAGTACGAGGGTGATGAAAAAGAACATATGTACAGAAAATATAACGGCAATTATTATTATTATTATTACTATTATTATTATTATTATTATTATTATTATTATTATTATTATTATTATTATTATTATTATTGCAAACTTACGTTATAAGCCACATTCCTGAATGTGTGCACCTTACGTCTCGAAGATGAAACCTTTGATCGCTTGTCTGTTTGTGATTTACACTTATAAATAACAACAAGAGAAACAATCACAAGGCTAAAAATGGCGGAAAAGGATGCCCCTATTCCAACAGCCAAAATGAGGAGGGAATTATCTGTACAGAATGAAAAACAATAATAAAACTGTTAGAACTATTTATTGTACTCGGCGTGTTTCGGTTTACATTGAACAATATTGGTCTAAATTAAGACAATGAAACTGTAAACGTTATGGAAACGTTGTAAATATAGACGTACACTAAAACATTACTTCTAAAGAACAAGACTAAAAGCAAGATACAAGTTTAATTGATAATAGTTTTTGCAATAACTGACAGCTTTTTTTGAAAAATATAGGTTAAATTAAGACAAGTTGAGCACAAGTTGAATTAAGACATCTTGAATACAAGTTGATTTAAGAAATGTTGATTACAAGCTTGAAAAAGGACATGCTGAATATCGTCTTTGATGAACATATGCGTTATAGCTGTAAGTGATGTGTCAATTTTTAATGTCCTACATATTGTTAAACACATGTAAATTAACATAAGGAACAGATTTTGAAAAACTTTTTTTAACATGTACTACAGTCGTGATATTTTTAATATATTCATTGTATTTTTCATATACATCTCAATAAATATTTCATGTATACATTATAATGTGTTCCACGCAGCATGTTTTTGATATATATGTAATGATATCCGTAAAAATAAATTTCCACACAGCGTACATTTAACATACGTGTTAATCATATATGATAAAAGCGTGAAAATGTGTTCCATCAGTATAAATTTGACACACACACACACACACACACACATACACACAAACACAGATATTGCTACGTATATGTAAGTTAATTAATGGTGTGTTAGTTTTCAATTTTTTATTTTATTTCATTACAAGTTATTATAATGATAACTTTATTCACTGAATTTGACTTTCATTCAGAAAATCCAGTTCAGTTCTAGTAAATAACTTTTTAAAATGTGTATTTAGCTGACCTAGTTCTAGACCTTGGTTCAGAATTCGTAAATACACAGTCAAAATCATTGGTCGCAATCAATGTCATTCTTGGATTGCGTCAACATTTTTTTTTTAAATTCTGAATTATTGAATTTTATAGATTTTATAGAATTTATAGATTCATTCGGTACAACCAAATTCGTCCATTGTGTACGTGTCAGTTGTCCTATGGTCTTTTTGCTACATTCGAATCAAGTGATCACGTGACCCCTTCACGGGATCTAAAACTTTAAAAACAATGCTTTAAGTGATTGAATTTAGTCGCATTCCATGCCTTTTGGATCTCAAAGGCATTTTGTGTTGTGACAAGTTGAGTTGAGATTGCTATTTAAAAAAAAAATTATTTTCATGGAAATATAAGTACACTTCATCGAATTCTTGGACAAATACATTTATTGAAATTTATTCGGAACTCTAAAGCTAAAAAATTATTCTTGATTCATAAAATTCAACGAGGAACTGTTAACACATCAGTGCAATACTGCATTCTTCTTCTTGGGACTTCATCGGGATTCGAACCTTGATTCAATTAGAACTTTTGGTGATAAGACTTGTATTGTTCATTCTAGGATTAACTTTTGGATTATATTCACAAACCGTAAGTCCTTTTTCATATTTTACCTTCTTTTCAAGGGAAATAAATTGTGTTAAATTTTATAAAGCTCGTTGACTTCAAGCTTTTCACTGTTTATATATATATATATATATATATATATATATATATATATATATATATATATATATATATATATATATATATATATATATATATATATATATATATAATCATATACTTTAAACATCTATTGCTGCCACCATATATTGGACATATAGGATAGCACATATCTTTAATATATTTTGCAACATGTCATTTGTATTGATTGAAAAATACTCCACCAGTTGCGAACACAGTAGTTTAGTATTAAAGTCTTCAATTTTTAAACGAAACAATTTAATTAAAATTACCCAGCAAATGTTTATATTTCCATATATTATTGGTTCCAAAAGTCAGCATTATGTACATAATCCAATATAATCCATCGCATTATCGTCTCTGGAATTATTTTCAAAACCCATTATATTACGTACCTCTTCCATATTCATTTCCTTTTTTTATTAAGCTTTACGGTTTATCATAGTTATTGTTAGAAGTAGCATCAACTTTATACAAAATATCCGAGACTCTTACATGACTCACCTTCCTTCTTTCTTGGCCTAAAAGAAATTATGTAGTTGAACAACAACTAAAAATCAATGTAGCTAATAAGGTAACAATTATAAACAAAATACATATCGAAATTTTGTAAATGATAATATAGAATGAATATACATGTTAGATGCTTATATATAATTTGTTATTTTAAAGTAAAATAAATTTCTTTATTCTATGTACCTGTCCATCCATATATCTATTTGACAGTTATATTAATTCGCTTGTCTATCCGCTCACACATCCATTCCTCTTCAAAACGTTTGTTTGTTGTTTCCTTCATCCATTCAACTATATCTCAATACATCCATCCATCCCAATTTTTATCTTCACATCTATGTTTGTCTCTCTGACTTTGGTACTGTGTAATATTTTACTGTGTTGATGGGGCAACATTTTCTATTTGCATTAGGGCAACACTTTACGGTTATATGTATTGCAAATAATGACGAAATAAGTATGCATCCACATAAAAAATAAAGACAAGCTCATCTTTTATTAAGAGTAAAAGTTAAATTAATTGTATTTGTGAATCATCGTTTTAACGAGTAAAAACGTCTGTTGTCATTGCTATATGCGTTAACGCCATTTTCAGCACAAGACAGGCTATACATGGCCAGTATTAATTTTGGAGGAAGAATCCTTGAACATCCCAGGAAGAACCACCGACCCACGAGAGGCTACTAAAAGGCTTTCCCACTTACACACGTTAGCCGAGTCTTTGAACGTTTATATAACAGTTCAATCAAGAGCGAGAGGGCTTTAAACATATGGACAATTTCTAATTATGAATTAACATATGCTATTACTAAAATTTAAATTTCTTCTCAGTAATTTTATTTTTTTCATTTCAGATTATCTTATGTAATAGTCACATAAATGTTTATTCCAGTTCACATAAATGTGTTTAATAGTTCACATAAATGTGTATTATAGTTCATATAAATATGTTTTATAGTTCTCATAAATATGTATTATAGTTCACATAAATATGTATTATAGTTCACATAAATGTGTATTATAGTTCACATAAATGTATATTCCAGTTTACATAAATGTGTTTTATAGTTCACATAAATGTGTTTTATAGTTCACAAAAATGTGTATTATAGTTCACATAAATGTGTATTATAGTTCATATAAATGTGTTTTATAGTTCACATAAATGTGTTTTATAGTTCACATGAACGTGTATGATAATACGTGAAAACATTATGGAGAATTTCTACATCAGGATAACCTCGACATATTCTATTTGAATACACCACTTTGTTCAATGATAAATGTAGTTTTTTTCTTACAACATATTATCCAAGGATGTTTGATGCTTTTCATAGGCTTTTGCATATTACTTTTAAAGCCATTTTCTGTCTTAAAAATAATACACGAATGATCAAGTCGAACATTTAGTTACTAATTGAATTATATAAACATACATTCATTAATTTATAGTTACAGCTCTGATTTGTAAAGGTCTCTAATCAAGTACATTCTAACAGTCAAGTCATCCAATATGAGTGAACTTATGTTTTGATGATGTTAAGTATCATAATGTTACTGTCCATGTTATATGCATGTTGTATTCATGTTGTATTCATTTTGTATTCATGTTATATTCATGTTGTATTCATGTTGTATTCATGTTATATGCATGTTGTATTCATGTTGTATTCATGTTGTATTCATGTTATATTCATGTTGTATTCATGTTGCATTCATAATTATGTCTACTGAGGTGAATCTAAACACGACTTATGTGTTTCTATCCTTGCTGTTATCCTTATTTTAGCCAGTCAATATACACTCTCTGAGGCCCCGATTGGCCGAGTGGTCTAAAGCGCTGACCGTTATGGATCATTGCCATCTCACCTCTGTCTGCGTGAGTTCGAGTCCAGACTTGGCTGACGTGGGTGAGAAAGCCTGCCAGTAGTTTCTCATGCGTCGTGGTTCTTCCCAGGGTTTTCCAGGGTTCTTCCTCCACCATTAATACTGGTCATCATGTATAGCCTATCTTGTGCTGAAAAATGGCGTTAAACCCTACAACAACAACGACGACGCCCTCTCTAACAGCATTGATGCATTGTGCATGCTGCTACCACCATAAAATCGTGAACTTTGCAAAGATGGAGTTCTTGAAATATATTATCACAAACTTTGGTGTTAATTCAACTTGCAATGTATGCAACCTTACGCTAAGTAATTTTTAAATGTATTTTGTATAGACGAACTTTTGTACCATCGTAGTTAAAGTCAGTATCGAATCGTGAGACGTTTGAACTGTCAAACCAGTTATGATGGATCTTGTTTTGTGCCTGCCTTAAATATTAGTTCACCCTGGCTCTCATTTGTAACTGATAAAGGACATTTCTTTAGATTCGGATGAAACTTTTTTTTACATATGTTTAAAGTTTCAATCTGTATTTTTACTTTGAGCAGGGGTGCAAACTATTAATGATCAACTACTTTATTAATTTTAATAGGAATCTAAAATGTGAATCTAAACATGAATTATGATTCCCTTTTCTAAACTCAACAGTATTTTGTAACCGTAATCGAAGGATAATGGGGATAAACCTCAGTGCCTGTTAAAACCACTGCCTTAACATGAATATTTATACCAAATTTGATATATATTGTTTATCCTTGTATCATGATCATGTACAGAACCATAATTTAAATGTTAAATGAAATTATCCCTATTTAAAGCTTTATAGGTAACTGTACCAATAATCAGAAATTGATTTTGTAACGGGAATTCAATTAAAATGCTGACAAAGCATTTCTTTTATTCAATACTCACATGCATGTTGGTTGACTGTCAATAAGGACGCACTCGTAGCCCTTAGTACAGACTCCTTTCAGTAATTGATAACTCTTACACAATAACTGGTCTGCCAAAGTATCATTAGGCACTAGAAAGTAAACATATTGTTGGATGTAATTACGGAAATACAATATTATTAAATGGATGTTATTACGGAAGTATAATATTATTAATGGATGTAATTTTGAAGTACAATATTATTAATGGATGTAATTTTGAAGTACAATATTATTAATGGATGTAATTTTGAAAGTATACTATTATTAATGGATGTAATTTTGAAGTACAATGTTATTAATGGATGTAATTTAGGAATTACACTATTATTAATGGATGTAATTTTCGAAGAGCCAGATTATACGTTCTTATAAGTATTATTACCACCCGAATTCAGTCACAAAAAATCCAATGGAATGCTCAAAAAGAAAGATCAAGATTAAATGACGCGAACTAAGAGAAGATGCATCATTTTTGTTGAGCTGGTATTTTAGGTATTTAAAAAGAGTAAAAAAGTTTGACTTAGGATGGACGGATATACACGAGTCAAAAGTGATAACTAGGTCGATTCTCAGATAAGATGTTCTCTAAAAAAAACGTTCATCAGAATATTTAGCACCATCATCATTTTCATCATCAATAACAAAAATTAAAGCACCAATCTTCAGCTGAAGTTTGTTATTTCTTATTACTATTTTTTTGGCTTTTATCATTACACGGGGTACCATTTTTGCTGATGTTATTCCTTCTTACATCCCCAATAATATCGTTATCACAATCTCTTATACTTCATTTTCTCTTCTTTCGTCTATCTATCTATCTATCTATCTATCTATCTATCTATCTATCTATCTATCTATCTATCTATCTATCTATCTATCTATCTATCTATCTATCTATCTATCTATCTATCTATCTATCTATCTATCTATCTGTTGTTATTATTATTATTATTATTATTATTATTATTATTATTATTATTATTATTATTATTATTATTATTATTATTATTAGTATTATTATAGTATTATTATTAGTATTAGTATTATTATTTTCAAGAAGTGAATATATTTTTATATTAGCTATGAGAATGATGATTTTGATGATGACGATAATGATATTATCATATCTTATGATTGTAAATTACTCCACATACATCAATGGAAAACTAGAAAAGTATAACTGTATTCATAAAAATATATTTTACAGTCATGTCCTTCCACATTAAGTCGAAGTACGGAGCTGTTTTGTCCAGCTAATGAGATCTTCTCTCCTGTTGCTAACCCTGCATTGGCATTCGCTAACTTCAGTAAGGCATCCTCCGATTTCCGAGTAATAACTCTGTACTCCGAGATCAAACTACCTCGACTACGAATAAAAAATAACATTCAATCATTTTAAAAAGGCATATTTCCTTTTTGGCAAAATTAGCATTGCTTACAAGTAATTTATCTTCAACGTTATTTTAAACTCTTGAAAATACACTAAATGCATGTAATGTAATCGATGTATTTGACTATTTACCGTCTATACACAGGGCATTAAATGTTTATTTATATAATAATGTTAAAATTGTTCTGTTAAAAGTAAAATCTTAAAATTCTTACCGAATTGAAATTATGACGATTCTGACAAACAGCTGATCCATCTTTGTTCGGTAGAATTCACTGAGCTAATTTGAAGAGGAACAAGTTCACATATTACAAACAATATCTGGAAATGTTCAGGTTTTATGCAGTAAATGTCAAGTGAAAATGGCTTAAATCACTCTTACGTAAGCTATTAATAACAGAGACTATAATTTGATGTAAAACATGTAACATGTTAAAGCCTAATACACAAACTAGACCTAACATTTTTGCCTAACAGAATGATTTTCAGATACTTCTTTTCAACTTCTGATCCGTTGGTGGAATTTTTACAGTCAGTGAAAATTCAATTTTGCCAATAATTTAAAAGTATTTTGCTTTAATTTTGGTAAGTTGCTTTTAAGAGAAATTCGCATTAAATGCACACATATATTGAGTGTAAATACAGAATCATACATTCAACGCACATATATATTGAGTGTACATACAGAATCATACATCGATTAGTTTTATCTAGATCAGCATATACGTTAAGGAACGATCTCCTTTGAGTACCATACTGTCTACAATTTTTATGACAAAGAGAAAAGAAAGCCACACAATTGCCAAACATGTATTAAACAAATGCATTTTCTGATTCGGAGAATCATAGTTGCAGCATGTTCATTTAACAATTTCCATCCCCAATTGTAGAAAAAATGTAGTTATAATGTTATTCATGTTACGTTGAACAAGCTGCACTAGTATAACCAATTTCAAGAGTCACATACTTTTGTGTCAGAATATGAAACAAACGTTTAAAGTATATGTATGCAAGCATATAGGTATATAAGAACGAATATCGGAGTTAGAATTATATAAGGGATCATATCTGCTTTGACTTTCCTCCTTTTTGCAACATACCGCATTCTGAACATCACTTTCTATTTGAGCGTAATTTTGTGGAACTCTTATATCATTGGATTGATCAAGAATGAATTCCAAAGTAATACTGCATTCAAATGACATATGAGTATCTGAAACAAAGCATAGTAATATATATATATATATATATATATATATATATATATATATATATATATATATATATATATATATATATATATATATATAGCCATTTTCAAACTTGAAGAAATACGCAATTATATGGAATGGTGCCACTTTTTAAAATGGTGGTCAACTTGAATAGCACAACAGCACGATATTTAGAGTTATCTTCGCACTCCTACTAAATGCCTACAATACATCCAATACACTATGCAAGCATTGAAGAGTCTAAAAATCATTTAATAATGGATTCTTCTTTATTTACCATATTAGACCATACACTACAAATGGCTTTTTTGCTCGGACTTGAACATTATTTCGTATGCGAGGCTCAGTGAGAATTACTATTTTGCATCAGGCATTTTGATATGTTAGGGGAATTTTATTTGCAAGTACATGTATTAATACTTACTGTCTACACTCACTGGTGTCGTAGTCTTTGAAACATCTGTTCGGACGAGAAAGGAACGCCAAAAAAAAAACTAATGTATTTTTATTTAAAAGAAGCAATTTTTGGTAAAATGACAGTAAACTATTGTAGTAAAACAACTAAAAGCATAATAATTTCCTACTGTTTTTGCAGAATTCCTCTGCAACGAAAGATATTCAAGTTGTTTTTTCAGCTGTTACTTGTAGAGGTTATCATATATTTACGTTCTGATAAGATATATGGATAAGGCCTTATTAAAATCTAACACTGGGAAAATTAGAAAGATTTGTTAAGTTATTTTCTTTATCGCATATTCAAAATCCAACCTCAATATTAAGTAATGACATTCAGTAGGTAAAATGGTAAGAATTTGGTACTCGACCATGTACCTTAATCGGATCTGTACATCTTTCAAATATTTGTGTGCACCTCACTTAATACCTTCTAGTATTTATTCCTCCCAAATTCCTAAATTAAAGTCAAAGTTCATTATTGTTTTTCACGAAAGGTTCCTCCAACTTTTACCCTCTTGTATAGAATGACCCTTTATTAAATTATACCTCTATGGACAAGAGGATAAAATTTGGAAGAACCTTTCGTGACAAACAATAATGAACTTTGACTATAATTTATGAATTTGGGAGGAATAAATACATCATCGTAATTTTTGAATTTTAGTATCGAACAAAGATTTTATTTTTTTATATTCATAAATTTTAGCATAGACGGTAAACAGATATTTTAATCGAACACATCAACACAATTCATACCTTTTATACATCTTCCAGTAACATCAGAGATATACCCAATGTAGCAGACACACCTGAAAGATCCATAGGTGTTATAACACCCCGAATTATTGGTTTTCTCACATACTGCTGGGTCTAATTCACACTCGTTTATATCTTGAATGCAGTCAACTCCCATCCAGCCCTCCTTACAGAGACAGGTGCCATTATATGGATCACATGTTTGGTTGTTATTTATTGAATTTGATATGTTACAGCTACAATAAAAACTGCAATTCATTCCGAAAGTATTGTTTCTGCAAGCTGAAATGGTTAAATATTAATAATAAAGACATGGGTGGAGAAAATTATTAATCATGTACGATAAGGAAATTGCAAAACAAATTTTAATAAGCAAAACTAAATTTAACACTATTTTGGTAACACTGACACGAGTTATATCTGCATTTACATGCCCGAAAATGACTTGAAGTGTTGATGTTTCGAGCCAGAGTCTTAACAATGGCTTGAACATTTTTGTTTGTAGTCAGACTTCTAATAATTATAGATTTTAGAAATGACTAATTATTGATTGTCCATAGAGGTAAAATTTAAAAAAGGGTCATTCTTTACACGAAATCATCGTAAAAATAGAATGTATTAATCACTGGTCCCTTTGAACAAGAACCAGACAAGAAAAGGAGTAAAAGAAGAGAACGATGATGATTGTTATGAGGAGGAGGAAAAGGAGGAGGAGAAAGATTTAGTGTTAACATAAATCTTACGTAGCATGGACAGATACAGAAAAATATAAGTCGAATAGCAGTTTAAGTAGTGACGAAAGCAACATAACAAGCAAAGTATATTTGCAGAACGTTTCTACATTTAATTATTTGTAATAAGTGTAACTGCTAATATCACTTGAAATGTCCATTATTAAGGATTTTCCAGATAAATATGGTTCAAATGACATTAAGAGTTTATCAAACAATAATATTTTTGCATTATCTGTAACAACCCTTTACCGTTACATACATAGGTATTGCTTTAAACTATGTGTACCTTTCGTTTAATATAATTTTACACCTGAGAAATATCTATGATATGCTATTAGCAATAAGCAACATTCCGCAAATAGCATCCAAACATGAAGTAATATAAAGCTGTGTAACTTTAATGACTCGCTATCTCAAATTCAGCAGCAAGATCTAATTGGAGAAAATGCAACAATTGTTCCCCGGTTCTGAAGCCTGGAAGGAAGTACCGTTTGCATTCGTACAGTCTTGGATTTCACCATGTTACGAAAAGTACGATCCTTCCCTTGCTCTCGTCTGCTTGTATTTACCGCTGAAGTGCGGACAAGTTGTTGTTCGGATCTTACCTTTTCGGTCAATGGTCAATATGAAATTCATTCCAATATGCAACAAACTGAACAAAGTGTGTCCACACTTTTGAAAATTGAACTATTCTTAACTACGACTGGCTTATGTTGGAAATTAGACGAAATTAGGAGAAACTAACAGGGATGGAACTGCCGATGGGTGCGGACTCGTGTCGTCTCGTGTGTTACGGGTTATATCCCCAGCCATTGATGGACAATCCTCATTTTCGTTGTAACGATTCCCTTTGGTGCTAGACATCACTATAAACTGACACCGTAACAATATGACTGAAAAATGGTTACAGCTGCGTTAAAAATCAAATACAATTTAAAATTTGAGCCAGATTTAAATAGTATCCTCTGCAGAACATAAAATATATCAATTCTTTGAAATGTTTCCAATAGTACGTAACATATATTTAAGCTCCCTCCTAAACCAAGAAGCTGCGATTGTCCGATAGGGCAAGCTGATATCCTTTATTGCATGTACATCTGTAACTATCTTCACTATTGACACATTGATGAGATCATGTACGTAGGTCATCACACTCATCAATATCTTGAAAATACATTGTATTGATCCATCTAAAAGCTTAGAACCTATTCATATTTGGTATTATTCTACAAGCTAATTCGTACAACTTTTACCTGGATGTATCATTTAATAAAATGCTTACATTTGTTAGTGTATATATATATATATATATATATATATATATATATATATATATATATATATATATATATATATATATATATATATATATATATATATATATCATCTTTGAGAAAAGTGTAGATGGGACAACACACAAAGTTACTAAAATTCTTCCCTCAGTAGTGAATAACCCCGTAGAGTATTTCCTAGTGTAAGAAAATGTGGATGGAGATGACTAAATCATAGGATAGTCTAACCGTAATTATGGTTACGTTTAAGTGAATATCTTCTTTTGATTAATCGCAGAATTGTTTATACATCACAAACCATTTCAATGCTAAATTTTGCCTGCATTATATACACATAAAAGACATCTTGAAGCATTAGCCTGTGTATTTAGTGTCATTCTTTATGTATCCAGGGCTCACATTTACATGAAAATAATCCAGGACTATTAACACATACAACGGTACGGTCAATGAGTCGAGGAGTCACGGGTTACGGCAAACACGTAAGGCCTTGTTGACAACAACATATTTAGAAAGTTGTAGATAAATCACAATTGTACGATTGAATTCCTCCTTGTTGTTTGAGGTAAGCCACATCTGTACAGGTTTTGTCAGACAAAATCAGAAATCGTTTTCCATCTTAATATTCTTGACCCAATGAAAGATTTTCACAATCATCGTAACAGCCAGAGAATTGTTGACATGAAGATGACATTCCTGAGGAGAACGTGCACGACTGACGTCCCGAAATGACGACAGTGGGCGAGCTAACCAGCCTTCCATACTTGCATCCCTACAGACTAATCACAAGCGGGTGGAACACAGATGTATGCCTGCCGTGAGCCAAGTTAGGTACCTCAATTCCGCAGTTCAGTGGGCAATGAGGAAGCCAATGGTCTAAACAATGTAGCAATTCAGTAGACGGCGACCTAGAACCATGTCTGCTACTTCGTTAATTAATCCTGTCTGTAAAGAATTTCCTCGAATGTATTTGCTACCATGGATCGTTTCAATGCCCGATCGTGAGGGAGACATTATTGCACCTGTGTATCGAACTCTAGATGAACCAATTCCGGAGACGCAACTATTTCAAATTCTTCCTTGTTGATGAATGGTCCAGACTGGTAACATGGGATATCATGTCATGTTAGAGCTACCTCGTTAATGTTATCTGCAGACTGTCGTCCAGGTAACGTGATCTTACTGCCATGGAAATGGCACTGGAATGGGAGATTTGTCAGGTGAGGAAAGACCCAGGGGCAGACGTCAAGCTCCAATTGGTGTGCCATGAATTGGTGTAAGCTGTCGTAAGTGAATCGCAGTAATGTCCTGTGAGCCTTATAAATAGATACATGGAGGTATGCGACGTCTAAATCCATAGCGATGGCAAAGTCCATCTCATCGATAGAGTTCAAAATTCGACATGGTGTTTCCAGTGGGAACCAAGGGACGTAAATGATTGGATTGAGAGTTTTGAGGCTGATAAAAAGACGTAAAGTGTCGTTTGTCGTTGGGAACAAAAGAAGGTGTGAAACGAACGACAGAACACTCAGTGCCTGGTATGCTATAAGATTACTACTGACTGGTGTAGATTCGATAGGACGGCTTTATGAGGTTTGCGTCCTTACGAGTGGCCCTTAATTCGTTTTCTAGATCTCCTTTTAGAATATCCTTTTAGCGACAATGGTTGTGGAAGGCTGCCAAATGAGTCTCCTCTTCATGGCTTGGTTATGTACGTTATCTATCAGGACGTTAAAAGGATTCGTCAGATGATCAGGAATGTGAGTGAAGGAAGAGAGCACTGAGTTAAGACTGACTCCCATGATTTCCCTGAGTTATTCTGAGTTGAGGGAGATATGCTATGTTCCGTAGGTTTGAAGATAGAGCTATCGAACGTCCAACAACATAGACACGGCAACGATATTGCTTATTGGTTAACGAGTGTAAAAAGGCCATGTCATGCCCAAATGCTGAGGTTCCTAACAGAAGATAGAGGGGATGCAAATTATAGAACCGCCAACGAACCCATGACAAAGGAGAGTCAAAAGGTCAAAACGTTTTTGTTCTTTTTTTAAATATCCCAGACTGCGAACGTAACAGAAGTTAGAATATTCCGTTCGTCATAATATTAACAGATAATAGTGCACACGTGCATGATCTTGATATAATCGAAGGAGGAGGACAGATCTTCTTTGGCAGAAAACGTACTCATTAGATACTCGGAGGTTGAATCTTCCGTGCGCTCGGATAAGGAACAATAGATGATGGTACTAATACAAAAAAAAACCTTAGCTGTGCAGGATGAGGCTACGGACTTATGCACTGATTGAAACGTGGCAGGCGCTGATTTTACAATTGCACCCTCACTCTTTAATACGTATGTTAATTATTTACTAAAGTATCATATGCTGCGGTGGCAATATGTATATTTTCTCAACATTTTAGCGTACAATTACATTCGAATGTCCCCAGAGAATTTGAGTCATCAAAAAGATATGATTTTATGTCAGTGCGAGATCTTTCCTGCATTGTTACTATTTCAAACAAAATAATAGTATGTATGTTTGAAAAGTTGGTAAAGGACATTTTCAAACACTTACCAGTGCATTGTGCATTATTACTTATGTATCCAGGTTCACATTTACATGAAAATGATCCAGGACCATTCACACAGAACATGTTGGGTGCACCACACGGATTTGAACTGTTGGAACACTCGTCAACATCTTCATTGCATTCGATCCCTTTCCAACCCGCTTGACAAAAACATGTTCCTTTACGAGCGTCGCACGCCTGAGTGTTTTGCATATTACACGTGCAATTCATGGCACAGTCTATTCCATAGTTATTTGGTCCACAAGCTGTAATTAAATATTAACTGGTTGACGTTTTACCTTTTTTAAAAAGCGGTGGTGGCGTCTCTTTCTTATTTATGGTTAGTGTATTTCCAAAAGCAGTCTGATATTATTCTCTTGCACATATATGGTTTTGGTTTGTACTTTGTGACACTCCATTGTGTGCAAAACTATAGCTCGCAGGAAGAATAATCTTCTGAAATATAAGGATACTTTAAAAGTCCTCTCTTTGTATACTTGGACAGATATTAGCCATTGAAAACTGATCTTACATTACAGAAAAGAACATGCAAATGATATAGAATTTACAATAATTATCAGAATTTCGATAGTATTCATTTGTTTGTATACAGATACCCAAACGTATCAACACAAATCAACAATAATAGTATACGCGACAGAACAGAAACTTATTTATTCTTTGAAATATTATGAAAAAGGTTACTAAACATATTAAACTATTTTGCTTTATATGGAAGCTAAATACTTACATAAACAGCTGTGATTGTCCGCTTGAGAAAGATAAAATCCCTCATTACATGTACATCTATAACTGCCTTCACTATTGACACATTGGTGAGAGCAGTTGTGAAGGCCAGCACATTCATCAATATCTAAAAATAAGTTATTCTGCCTTAAAGATTCGAATCTGTCACGTTGTTTTGCATGCATATTGATAGAGTCCTTACCACAACGTTTTCTTTAGTAATGTGTTTGCGTTTGTTGAGAAGAGATCATGGTATTTTCCCTCCTCTTATGAATAACAAGGGTGGGAAATGCTCCTATATACAAAAGTACATTTGCAACAATTTATGGCAAAGATCACAGACTCAAGATTAGATTCATGGCTAGACTTCATTGAGAAACAAAGTCATGCTCGTACGGGTTAAAGCTATAATCACTCATTTATCTGGTGAAACATTCCAGATCACAATAGCGTAGAGATACAACAAACATGACTACACACATTTCATATGGATTTACAAAAACAAATTCTCACTCCCTTCTATAACCGAGAACGATGTCTTTAAAGATCATTTGAAGTGTATCCAAGGCTACAAAATTTGCAGCTGAGTGAAAACTATGATAACTGTAGAAATACATTTCTGAAGGATATTAGTAGCGTGATCGGGAATTTTTAAAGCCTTGGACAAAAATAACGGACTGGAAAATAGTCTAATATAATCATGCAAATATACAAAAATAATATACCACTTAGAGCCTAAAACGGACAGTTTATTGTTTTAAATTAAGTACTTGCACATATTCAATAGCAAGAACAGAATAATCTGCAGTACACAAACTGTATTAAGTCTCTCAGGGGTTTCAATCATTATTATTTATATATTCAGCCTCAATACTAACCAAAGCAACTGCGATTATCAGCTTGTGAAAGCTGAAATCCTTCATTACATGTACATCTGTAGCTGCCTTTATTATTGATACACTGATGAGAGCAGTTGTGAAGGCCCGCACATTCATCAAAGTCTGAAAAATACATTGTATTCTTCATATACGTTTCACAAAATATTCATACTGCATACTATTCTGCATGTTTATTCATACAGCCTTTACCGGATGCAAAATTTAATAATGTGCTTACCATTGCTGGAATTGAAGCACACTTTTGAGAGAAAGTGATTATTGTCCTTATGCAAGACTTATTGAAGGTTGTTTGGTGTGAGAAGTAATGAAAATTAGAATACCCTGCTGATTAGAGGAAATGTTAGCGTACAAATACATAAGTAATATCACAGATCAAAAGTTTCATCATTCATGGCAGTGGCGTCGAATCAGCATCACATAAAGTAAAAATAGCACCACAATACTCAAATATTTCTGAGAACCGATGAATATGGTAACTGCCTGACGAGCCGATATATCTGAAAACATCTTTCAATGAAGCTATGAGTGATACATCTGATGGTTACACATCAATAAGAATATTTACATATATACAGCGAGACATACATACCTACAGACACACATACACACATGCATATACACATCCATTACATACATACATACATACATACATACATACATACATACATACATACATACATACATACATACATACATACATACATACATACATACATACATACATACATACATACATACATACATACATACATACATACATGGATTTGTTGATAACCACACAACTCCAGAAAGACCAACACCATGACGAGAAGTTCTGGGAACTTGATTCGTCCTTGTTGTTGGAGACAAATCACCATTGTATGACTGAGTTCTCCCTTGCTCTTTGACATAGGTCGCCATTGTGTAGTTATCCTGCAGAATAAGAACTCCCTTGACATTTAAATACTCTTGACTTAGTGAAAGGCGTTCGCAATGCCGTCCGTTCCATAATTGTCGGTATGAAGATGTCGTTCGCTAGGAGAGCATGCGCCACTGGCGTCCCAAAATGACGATAGTGGGCGAGCTCCCCAGCCTTCCGTACCTGTATCGCTACAAACTAATCACGATCGGATGGAGTGTAGATGCATACCCGCTTTGAACCAAATCAGGCTGCTGTCAATGCCGTTCATGGTGCCTCAAATGGGTGAAGATGGTGAAATGATGGTCCAGTGGGCAATCTTGAGAACTCCATTCGTGCAAAATAAACAATAACCATGCAGTAGACGGCGACCTAAAGTCATGATGTCTACTACATAGTTATGCAATTCCGTGTGTATAGAAATTCCTCGAAAGTAATGTGATATCGTGGGTCGTTTTAATGTTTCATCTTGAGGGAGACAAATTATTATGCCTGAGAATTGATATCGAGGTTAACGAATTCTTGAGATGCTATTTCGTATTCTTCTTTGTTGATGAGAAGTCGATTGGTAGCAACGGTTATCATGTCATGTTAAAGATAATTCAGTAATGTTGCTGCAGGCTTTCGTCCAAGTAACTTGGTGCTGCCACCATAGAAATGGTTCAGTAATGTGACATTACAAGATTTATCAGTCGAGGGAAAATCATCGGGCCGAAATTGACCTCCGTGTATTGGTTTGAGATGTCCTAGGCAAATCGCAGTAACGGCTATATGAAACGAGACATGAAGGTATGCGAAGTCTAAATCTATATTAATGACAGTCTCTCTCATCGATAGCGTTCAAAATGTACCGAAGTGTTTTCAATGGAAACTAAGGAACGTGGATGAATGGATTGAGAGTTTTCAGGCCGATTACGAGATGTAGGGTAATATTTTGTGGTTAAGACAAGAAAAGGTGTGGAACGAACTATAGAACACTCGGTGCTAATTCGGCCTAGCATGCAATAAGACTGCCTTAAATCGGTGTAGCTTCAATAGGACGGCTTTCATAGGTTTGTGTCCTCATGAGGGTTTCTTGGTTCCGTTTGTTAATTTTCGTACTGTCTTTGCAACGACTCTTTGGCTGTGTAAAGAGGGAAATGTGTCTCTGGACATTACTTTCAACTCCTAACGAACCGAATGGAAAATGGTGGGGTTCGAATTGTAGGACCGATGAAAGCTCATGAAGGCCGTTCAGAACATCTTTAACTCTTCCAGAGTGCGAAAATAACAGATGTTAGAAGCTTCCGCTCTTCGTAATATCAACAGATTCAGGTGATCTTGTGCATATTATTGATGGAATCGGAGGAGAAGAACAAATTTTCTTAATTGGAAAAAGTTCTCAGTGGAGGTTGGGAAGGCTGAATCTTTCCGTGCCCTCGGATATGGAACAATAGATTAAGTATTGGTTGAACAAACAACAACATTTTGGTTGTACAGGGGGATACTACGTTCCTTTGCAGTCCTTGAATCTTAGCTGTCGAAGATTGACGAAGTCTGTTGCTCACTAAACTCGCCGAACTTCCTGAATTAGAAATCGTGAGTGCAAGAAAAGGTGTGGAACGAACGATAAAGCACTCGGTGCTATGTCCGCCTAGGATTGGATAAGGCTGCCTTAAATCGCATTAGCTTGAATAGGACGGCTTTCATAGGTTCGTGTTCGCATGAGTGGCCCTTGCTTCCTCTTGTTGATTTTCTATACTGTCCCTGTATCGAAGCTTTCGCTGTGTAAAGGATAGAAGTGTGTCTCCTTGATGGCTTGTTTACGTACTTCATCCATCGAAACGTTTATAAAGGATTATAAGGGGTTAAAGAACGTGATCCGCTTGGCCGTATAATTGCCTTCCTCCAATTTAACTTGTAGCTATGATTACGGCATTGGCTAAAGTATCTTGAGCGACTCCGCTCAGTAATCAGATTATTCACGTGACTGTCTATCATGCATGCCCTGAGCTATTCTGGAAGATAACCAGAGAGGACTAACGTCCAATAAAGAAGTCAAGGTAAAGATTTGCTTACTGACTCTTGAGTGTCAACAATGACCATCCTATTATTACGTATGGAGTGTGGCCATGTCATCCCCAAAGCATCGAGATCACTTTCAACTACTATGGGTCCAAATGGAAAACCGTGGATTACGATGTGTGAAACCGCCGGAGAACTCATCACAAAACTAGTTCAGAACGTCTCCAAGTCTCTCAGAATGCACAAATAACAGAAGTTCGATGCTTCAGCTCTTCGTAATATCAACATATGCAGATGCTGGTTTATATGTTCTTGATGGAATTGGAGGAGAAGAACAAATTTTTTCGGGCGGAAAATATAGTCAGTGGAGGTTGGGAAGGCTAAATCTTTCTGTGCCCTCCGATAAGGTACAATAGATGAAGTACTGGTAGAAGAAACAACATTTTGGTTGTAGAGTAGGAAGCTATGGTCTCTTGCAGTTCTTGAATCACAGCTAGCGAAGATTGACAAGTCTGTTGCTCAATGAACTCGCACAATTCCCTGAATTAGAAACCGTGACTTCAAGACAGTCGCTGAATAAAGAGGCTCGTCTCTCAGCAGACTGTAGAGAATTTGTGAAGCGACATTTGTTGAAGTTTTCAGATCTGCTGTGGTATCATGCAAAATAAGTGACACAAGGTGGTATGAGCTAGACTGGTCCTTGCCCATGTCTGCAAAAGTCGATCTCCACGTACTGGTCTCAGGGCTGTTTTTGGTTGAGCCCGTAATGTTTGTTTGGCCATTAGGGATCCCAAGTATACGGCCTAGGCCGGTCTAAGAGGAAATAGACCATTTGTGTGATGACGATATCATCAGAATTATCAGTTGGGACGGGGTATGGTATATTTCATTTAGGTAATATGTACGTATGTTTTTTGAATGAGTGAACTAGTCTCCTTGATAGCGCTCTTACTCGCGGTTTCGTAAGAGGGATCGAGTCGGACCACGAGGATGCTAGGTAGATTGAGTTTCAAACTATGATGATTGACTTTGATGATGGAACTGTATACGAACATGTCAATGTCCGGCTAAAGGGTCAGTTACATTATACCCCTTGCTCCCATAAACATTTATATTGAACAAAACGCTAGCATGCATGCTGGTGACGTCTTCGGTGTGAGCTGTATTTTATTTGAGCTTTGTCGATAGTTCTTATCAGTAAGACAAAATGGATTTTAATGTACAAAACTCTAGCCCTGTAAATACGTTCCAACCAAATCTTCGTGCATAGCAAAATTATTAAAAGGGGAACATAGAAATTGATAAGAGATGAATAAAACAAGGAATCGTATAGGTAATATATGATGACTATACCAGATGTATAAACATGTAAGTCGCCAAGTGCAATGTTTGTGAACAATGTGGGCGAAGAGCTATACCAAATGATGTTTACCTGAAAAAAAATAGTAGAACGCCTTCAATTAGAATGCTTCCTGTAACAAATGTTGTTGAAGGCCTGTACAGCTAAAATCATTGAACACCGTGTTTCAAGGCTACCAATACCGTACTAAATGAACTCCATTTGTATACCAGAATAGACAGAATTATACATATATAAAGTGTTCATCAAGTCCACCAAGAAATGAAGACATGTAAATAATGTAGCCTGAACCTAACTTGTGAAGTAGCTTAGGCTACACGTGTGAGCGAGTAAATGCTAGGTAAATACAATTTAAAGTTTATGAAAATAAACATGACTCAAGCGTCTCCAACAAAAATATCCATGCGCATGAAGTGAATGAATAAACCATATATAGAACGCTGATCCGAACTTCTACGACCAGATCGAGAAGAAATACACAAATGTATACAACTATCTACATTACACACAAAATCCATTACCTACAGGACAACTGAGGTAACATTATATATATTTACCTATTTATAACATCCGATAAAATCAATTATCAATAAAATCGTATAAGGATCAAGGCGATAAGATCGTACGTATAAATAACTACATTAAAGTGGAAGTCCAGAAAAACTGTTCCAATTTTAAGTGGTGTATCATACACGTGGGCTCTGCATTTTTGCGAGATATCTCATAAGGAGAGCGTGATTCTTGGCACGGATGGCAGTAGAAAAAGAAGTGTTTTTGGATTTTACCGTCAAGTCTATTACCTAAGACGATATCACTCTGACAGACCTTCACATATGTTAGTAGACAACTTTTAGCTCCCCTTAGCTACAAATAGTAACTGGGAGGGTTCCATTTGCAAGGTAGTAGTAGTAGTTCTCCTAATGTACTTTGATAGGGTAACGTATTTGAAGAAGAAACGTATATGTATGTGTATAACGACTGTACATGGAACAAAAACTTCTCAGATGATTTTATAATTGCTCCCTCACTCTTTTATAACTATGTTGAATATGTACTAATGGATCATATGATGTGGTGGCTTTATGTCTATCTTGTTAACTTTTTAGCGTAGAATAACATTTTAATGTTCCCTAAGTATTTGTGTCATCAAAAGGATTTGATTTTATGTCAGTGCGAGATCTTTCCTGCATTGTTACTATTTCCTGCATTGTTACTATTTCAAGCAAAATATTAGTATGTATATTTGAAAAGTTGGTAAAGAACATCTTCAAACACTTACCAGTGCATTGTGCATTATTACTTATGTATCCAGGTTCACATTTACATGAAAATGATCCAGGACTATTCACACAGAGCATGTTGGGTGCACCACATGGATTTGAACTATTGGAACACTCGTCAACATCTTCATTACATTCGATTCCTTTCCAACCCGCTCGACAAAGACATGTTCCTTTACGAGCGTCGCACGCCTGAGTGTTCTGCATATTACACGTGCAATTCATGGCACAGTCTATTCCATAGTTATTTGGTCCACAAGCTGTAATTAAATATTAACTGGTTGACGTTTTACCTTTTTTAAAAAGCGGTGGTGGCGTCTCTGTCTTATTTATGGTTAGTGTATTTCCAAAAGCAGTCTGATATTATTCTCTTGCATATATATGGTTTTGGTTTGTACTTTGTGACATTCCATTGTGTGCAAAACTATAGCTCGCAGGAAGAATAGTCTTCTGAAGGATAGAGTTATTTTAAATGTTCTCTCTTTGCGTACTACAATAGATATTAGGCCTTAGAAAATGATCTTATATTACATAAGATGTTAATGGAAATTACAATAAATATCAGAATTTTGATTCTTTGGAATCTATTCAGAGACCCAAGCGTATCAGTACAAAGACTAGCATACGCGACAGAACATAAACTTATTTATACTTTGAAATATTATGAAAAAGGTTATTAAACATATTAAACTATTTTGCTTTATATGGAATATAATACTTACATAAACAGCTGTGATTGTCGGCTTGAGAAAGATAAAATCCCTCATTACATGTACATCTATAACCGCCTTCACTATTGACACATTGGTGAGAGCAGTTGTGAAGGCCAGTACATTCATCAATATCTAAAAATAATAAGTTATTCTGCCTTAAAGATTCGAATCTGTCACGTTGTTTTGGATGCATATTGATATAGTCCTTACCAGAACGTTTTATTTAGTAATGTGTTTGCGTTTGTTGAGAAGAGATAATGGTATTTTCCCTCCTCTTATGAATAACAAGGGTGGGAAATGCTCCTATATACAAAAATACATTTGCAACAATTTATGGCAAAGATCACAGACTCAAGATTAGATACATGGCTAGACTTCATTGAGAAACTAAGTCATGCCCGTACAGGTTAAAGCTATAATCACTCATTTATCTGCTGAAACATTTCATATCACAACAACGTAGAGATACAACAAACACGCACACACACACACACACACACACACACATTTCATATGGATTTAAAAAAGCAAATTCTCTCTCCCTTCTATAACCGAGAACGATTTCTTTAAAGATCTTTTGAAGAGTATCCAAGGCTACAAAATATGCAGCTGAGTGAAAACTATGATAACTTTAGAAATAAATTTCTGAAGTTTATTAGTAGCGTGATCGAGTATTTTTAAAGCCTTATACACAAATAACGGACTGGAAAATAGTCTAATATAATCATGCAAATATACAAAAATAATAAACCACTTAGAGCCTAAAACAGACAGAGTTTATTGTTTTCAATTAAGTACTTGCAAAGACTCAATAGCAAGAATTGTATTATCTTCAGTACACAAACCGTATTAAGTCTCTCATGAATTTCAATCATTATTATTTATATATTCAACCTCAATACTAACCAAAGCAGCTGCGATTATCAGCTTGCGAAAGCTGAAATCCTTCCTTACATGTACATCTGTAGCTGCCTTCACTATTGATACACTGATAAGAGCAGTTGTGAAGGCCGGCACATTCATCAAGGTCTGCAAAATACATTGTATTCTTCATGTACGTTTCACGAAATATTCATATTGGATACTATTAAAATTAAATATCGTGCTAAACATTGCTGGAATTAAAACACACTTTCAGCAAAAGTGATTATTGTCCTTATGTAAGATTTGTTGAAGGATATTTGGTGTCGGAAGTAATGAGAAAAATACATTGTATTCTTCATGTACGTTTGAAAACATTCATATGTGATAATATTCTGCTTGTGTACTCATACAGCCTTTACCTGGATGCAAAATTTAATAATGTGCTTACCATTGCTGGAATTAAAACACACTTTTGAGAGAAAGTGATTATTGTCTTTATGCAAGACTTATTGAAGGTGATTTGGTGTGGGAAGTAATGGAAATTGGGTTACCCTGCCGATTAGAGGAACGGTTAGCGTACAAATAGATAAGTAATATCACAGAACACAGATTTTATCATTCATGACAGTGGCAACTCATGAGAGGTGAGAGACGTTCCATAAAGTAAAAGTGGCACCACAATACTCAAATATTTCTGAGAACCGATGAATATGGTAACTGCCTGACGAGCGGACATCTCTCAAAACATCTTTCAATGAAGCTATGAGTGATACATTTAATGGTTACACATCAAAACACATATTTACAAATACACAGAGAGACCTACCTACTTACCTACCTACCTACCTACCTACCTACCTACCTACCTACCTACCTACCTACATACATACATACATACATACATACATACATACATACATACATACATACATACATACATACATACATACATACATACATACATTTGTTGATAACCACACAACTCCAGAAAGTTTATTGCATGCTAGCTCGACATAGCTCTGAGTGTTCTATAGTTCGTTCCACACCTTTTCTTGGTCTCAACGGGAAAATATTACCCTACTTCTCGTATTCGGCCTGAACACTCTCAATCCATTCATCCACGTTCCTTCGTTTCCATTGGAAACACCACGGTACATTTTGAACGCTATCGATGAGGAATTTAGACTTCGCATATCTTCATGTATCGTTTCGAATGGCCGTTACTGCGATTTGCCTAGGACATCTCAAACCAATACAGTGGTGACATATCCCAAACAACAAGGGAGAACTCAATCATACAATGGTGATTTGTCTTCATCAACAAGGAGAAACCAAGTTCCCAGAAATTCTCGTCATGGTATTGGACAATTTAAAGTTTATGAAAATAAACGTGACTCAAGCGTCGCCAACAAAAAAAATCCATGCGCATGAAGTGAATGAATAAACCATATATAGATCGCTGATCCGAACTTCTCCGACCAGATCGGGAAGAAATACACAAATGTATACGAATATCTACATTACACACAAAATTCATTACCTACAACACAACCGAGCCACTGATATATATATATATACTTACATAGTACATCCGCACAAACACAGATATTTAATATGAATTGAAAAATAAATTCTCGAATATTTTTATAACTTGGAATGATGTCGTTAAAGACCTCCATGGCTACACCATTTGCAGCTGAGTGAAAACTATGATAACTTTAGAAATAAATTTCTGAAGGATATCAGTAGCATGATCGGAAATTTTTAAAGCCTTGGATAGAAAAAAAACGGACTGGAAAATAGTCTAGTATTATCATGAAAATATACAAAAATAATATATCTCTTACAGACCAAAACGGACTGATTGTTTCTTGTTTTAAATTAAGTACTTGCACAGATTCAATATCAAAAATAATATTATCTGCAGTATACAAACTGTATTAAGTCTGTCATGGGTTTCAATCATTATTATTTATATATTCAACCTCAATACTAACCAAAGCAGCTGCGATTATCCGCTTGCGAAAGCTGAAATCCTTCATTACATGTACATCTGTAGCTGCCTTCACTATTGATACACTGATGAGAGCAGTTGTGAAGGCCCGCACATTCATCAAGGTCTGCAAAATACATTGTATTCTTCATGTACGTTTCACGAAATATTCATATTGGATACTATTAAAATTAAATATCGTGCTAAACATTGCTGGAAATAAAACACACTTTCAGCAAAAGTGATTATTGTCCTTATGTAAGATTTGTTGAAGGATATTTGGTGTGGGAAGTAATGAGAAAAATACATTGTATTCTTTATGTACGTTTGAAAACATTCATATGTGATAATATTCTGCTTGTGTACTCATACAGCCTTTACCTGGATGCAAAATTTAATAATGTGCTTACCTTTGCTGGAATTAAAACACACTTTTGAGAGAAAGTGATTATTGTCCTTATGCAAGACTTATTGAAGGTTATTTGGTGTGGGAAGTAATGGAAATTGGGCTACCCCGTTGATTAGAGGAACCTTTGGGGTACAAATAGATAAGTAATATCACATATCACTGGTTTCATGGCAGTCGCCTCGAATCTGCATCGCATGGCAGATGAGTGGCGTTATTATTAAGTTAGTATGCCTATCATATTATAGTCTGTCACGTTAGTATGCATTTATATTGATAGAGTCCATACCAGAACGTTTTTTTTAGTAGAGTGTTTGCTTTTGGTGAGACAAGAGATCATGGCTGCTTACCACCAACCACCTACAGCTTATCAGAACAATGGTGGAATTGTACCCCTATATAATTAAATGCAATTGGAACAATGAATAGATTTGATCCCTAATCACTAAGTCAAGATTAGATTCATGGGAAATATTTTATTGATACCCAAAGCCATGCCGATAAGGATTATAGCTATGTCACTCCTTTTCCTGTTCAAAAAGTTTAGATTACAAAACCTTACCCAAACGAACACGCCCCCCCCCCCCACATTTAGTCGAGATGGAAAAACAAATTCTCAGATCCTTCTATACTTGGTATCGATATCTTTCAAAACCTCCCAAAGTGTTACCTAGGCTAAAGTTTTTGCGGCTCATGTGAAGATAATAAATGAAGAAATGAATATATAAAGGATAGTGATAGCGTAATCGTCATATGTTTAAAACTTAGAAAAGATATCGGACTGGAACATAGTCTAACATTAATAATGAAAAGTAAACATAGAAATAATAATGTATTTACAGTCTGGAAACGGACAGAGTTTATTCTTTTCAATCAAGTACTTAGCAAGAATAATATTCTCTGCAGTACAGAAACTCTATTAATTCAGTGACCGTTTCATTCATTTTTGTTTATATATTTAACTCAGTACAAACGAGATTTCTCTCGGTCTTTGATAACTATGTGGAATATATGTTCATTATGTTAACGTTTTAGTGTACAATTTCTTTTGAACATCCGATGCGTTAATGAATCAAAGTTCCAATTATATTTCAATGCTGAATATTTGCTTTTTTACTTTGCGATCGGTGGGAAAGGTTTACACCAAAGAGCCAGTTCATGACCTATAAGGTAATTTAATCCTATATTTTTAAAACCGTAGATACGAATAGCCGTTTGCAAATTGACTAATATTAATATACAAAATATGAGACAATTTTCAGTATGAAACAGGACTGAAATATATTGCTTTTTAAATTACGCTTTTGATAAGATTCGAAAAAAAAAGAATATCATACTCTGCAGAAGATAAATCTGTTCGTTAAGTGAGAGTTTTCATTCCGTATTTTCATTATTTTCATGTTTGAAACCAATGCTAAGCACAGTAACAACTATTATCAGCTTGGCAATTCTGAAATCTTTCGTTGTATGTTCCTCTGTCACTGGCTTCATCATTGACACGTCATTGATGAGTGCAGTTATCTGGAAGATTATTATTATTCAATTAAGGTTTACAAAGTGCTCATAAGTGACCTTATTCTTCTCCTCTATTCGTAGAGAAGTAACCTGGACGCAGCATGTAGTAATGTTCTCTATTTTGTTGGTATTAAAAGAGCATCGTTGCTGGCATTAAAAGGACATCGTTAAGACAAGTGTGTATCGTTCTGATCCACAACCTAATGACGAACCGGATGACTGAGCGAGAATAATGCACTCTTTTCTATCACGACCATTGGTATGCAAAGGAAAGTCGTGTGTGTCATAATGCAAACCAGAGGAATCAAGCACTGGATAGGTTTTGGGAGGACAATGTGTGTTTATAACTTGCAAATACTCCAACACATTCATATGACTAACTGATATCACCGATTAAAGAGTTGTAATCTGTTAGGAATAGGTTCAATGAGTCAATGATACGTGCCTTTGAGGCTTTCACATCACACACACGTTTAGCAAGCAATACAATGTTTTAAGCTGTTTTTGCAGACAAATCTGAAAAGTACTGACCGATTTTTAATTAAAATATTACATATATTTGGAATTTTGAAAACATTTTCAAATTGAATATTGAAGTAGTACTTACCAATGCACTGCGTGGTATTGCTCATCTCGTAACCCTGTTCACATTTGCATGCAAAAGATCCAGGACTATTGACACACATCTTGTTAGTCGTACCACAGGGACTCGAACTACCAGAGCACTCGTCAATATCTACTCTGCATTCCTTGCCCTCCCATCCCTTGCGACATAAACACGTGCCATCAACCCTAGAGCATAGTTGGGTGTTTTCCATATCACAAGTGCAATTAAGGTCGCAGTCGGGTCCATATGTATTTGCTTTACAAGCAGCTGTAATAAAACATTTTGTAGTTTACCAGGTTTATTTTCCCTCTTATCAATGAAAAGAAATATATACTTTCACATTTCATTTTTTTAACGAACTTCCAAGTTTCCAATAGTTACCATATGAAGCAAATTACACATAAATAATAAACACGTTCTAAAACCTGTTGAAGAGTTATAAAAATAATATGGATTCCCTTTATATCTCACATGAACTATAACTAAAGCTTATAGTATACCTCGTGCAAGTAATTATTTAAATCATATTGTACCATAGTCACGCTATGTGCTTTAGCATTTTCGCATCTCTCTGAAAAAAAGTGTTTAGCTGTGTAATTTGTTTACAAAGTAGCCTCACATTATAAGAAAATACAATAGAAAGAAACTTCTTGGAAGACATTAAACCTATTTAAGTGTATTGAGCCGTGCAATATTCTCAAAGTGATGACTGACAGATGAAATTGTTACAGAAAGAAAACGAAAACGAATTGACTTTGCAAAATGATTAGAACTAAATAATAGACTTCAATACTTACGTCTGCTGAAATGAGATATGAGTCAAAGACCTTTACATCTTTAATTGCTTTCTGCTGACAATATACTGCACGAAGTCATGAATGCCTGTACATTCGTGAAGGATTGGAACACATAATTTACACTACTGCAAATTGATGATGGATTAAAACTATTTAAGCGCTATAAATCTTCCTTAATATATTTATTTATATTTTAGAAGAATATGTAATAAATGAAATTTTGGAAGCTCCTATTTGCAAGTCACTGCTTGAAAATTTATAGAGTAATCCGAACGGCAATATGAGTCTTTCTTACAAAATTATACGAAATCGCACGAGAAACTGAAAAGTTTAATTTTGGCAGCGTGATAGATTATTCAGACGCTATAAAGTCGCAAATAATTCCCTCTTCCTTCCAACTGTGACATTTGCTTAATCTAGGCTGGCCGTCTGGTCAAATAGTTTCCAGTTTATTCTACGTTTACGTATTAAATAATGTAATTGTTAATACGTGTTTGACAGGTCAATGTACAACGACTGAAAGTATAAGTTTTTCCTTACAAAACTACTTTCAGTAGAATGATACTTATTTACACGTATTACAGTATCAATAGAACTTACCAATACAAACGATCCCATTGGAGACAAATCCTTCATAACACGAACAATTGTAACTTCCTATATTGTTTTTGCAGATGTGGTTACATTCATTTAAGCGCGGATCGCTGCATTCATCAATATCTGGAAATACATTTCCATTTCAAACCTTTATTCGATCCCATATATATATATATATATATATATATATATATATATATATATATATATATATATATATATATATATATATATATGGCGTGTGTGTGTGCGTGCGTGTCTAAAGAAAAAAGACAACGAACAGTGCAATACCAGTTTATCACTAACCTGAGTGTTTTGACTCCACATTATCTTTTTCAAAGGCAAATACAGAAGAGAGACAGGACAAACGAAAAAAAAGAAAACGCGTTGAAGTTACAAGATTTTACATGACCATTCCAACTAAAAGCTAGCTATGTTTAATGTTTTAATTAGTTGGCTTCAACTTGATGCTGATGCTGAAAAACATCTAATAGTAACATATAAATCAAAAAGCCATATTGCCCTCAGTCTTTCAACAGAAATTCCAGTAACCACAAATTATGTCCCTGATATTTTATTCCATTGTTTTACAGTGTTTGCAACTACATCTATGAGTTTGTAAAGAAAATTATTAAAAGCACTTCTAGCATCTTAGAAATATGAGATCTTCAATGGTTGATACTTAATGGGTTGAATAAATCTAAAGGGTAGAATTGATCGTATAGACAATGAACAATATGTTCAATGAGGGTACGTACCTTCGCAAATGCCGCTAACATTTCTGTAACCAAGAAAACAATTACACGCGTAGGATCCAGCTGTGTTAATACAGATACTGTTAGTACCACTGCACGGATCTTTGACGCATTCATCTATATCCTTATCGCAGTTGGTGCCATGCCACCCGTCATAACATACACAGCCTAAGATAGGATCACATCTTTCAGAACCAATACCACAGTTGCATTGTGTGGAACAATTAGGTCCGTAGTGAAATGCATCGCATGCTGTGAAATGAAACAATACTCAACGTAAAACACAACCATTTTATTTGATGAGATTTCAGTCTTCTAAATACTTTTGAAAAAGATAATTTTACAACATGGTATCTTTTTCACGAAAGAATACATAATACACCAACGAGGCGTTTTATTGAGAGCATTATGATATAGCACATGTTGCTGAATAGAATCCTTCACAAATATGACTTTATTTTTTTAAAAATATTTTTGTACAAAATAGGTTATTTCCGGCTAAGAATGGACAGCACCTTGTATGAAACAGCATAAACGAATATGTGAATAATCGCGTTCATTACGTTTGTTGTGATGATCCATCATTTTAAAGATTCAAAAGTATTCATCATTATATTAGCCATTTTGTGTTGAATACCTAGGTCAAACAAAGAGCTTAAATTGATCAAAAGTTTGGTCATATTTCTGGTAACTCCATCCAGTATAACACTTCATACTTGCCAACATTGCAATACTGCGTACACTGATGTTATTGCTCATATACACTGCGTACACTGATGTTATTGCTCATATACACTGCGTACACTGATGTTATTGCTCATATACACTGCGTGCACTGATGTTATTGCTCATATACACTGCGTACACTGATGTTATTGCTCATATACTTAGCTCGTGTTCAATTACTCAAAGAATATGGAATCTATTTTGGTCGCATACTGTCAATAATTTTGATGTTGTACTTGGTGCACATCTTAATACTAGATCTGACGAAGAATTTATTCAGCTGTTGCTAGGAAGGGAATTCCACACACATGTGGACTTAATGATTTATTCAGCTGTTGCTAGGAAGGGAATTCCAAACACATGTGGACTTAATGATTTATTCAGCTGTTGCTAGAAAGGGAATTCCAAACACACGTGGACTTAATGACCCCGAAGTCTACACAACGTGTATGATGTCAGCTACTTCAGGATGACTACAAGTAATATTTGTTTAGCGTGTGACGTTTTATGGCTAACTAAAGAAAGAACGAGAAATAACTAAATTAATTCACAAGTATCCCGCTGTTTTACCTCATCGATAACTTGACTGAACAGCTTTGATCACGTAGCTATATAACTGCTCATAAAGTTTAGTGTAACATACTTGCTAGTTCCCAAAGTTGATAATTGTATTGTGTACCTGTATAGTATAAAAGAATGACCCATTTTATATCTGAATTCCCCTTACAAAATGTATTATTAGCTATAAATGTATGCATATGTAATAGAGGTGTGATTTTATGATCATGTGTACAAGTATGTGGTTTATTTATGGAATTGCAAGTCTTTTCCTTGTTATTCCGTTGTCTATGTTATTAATCTCCCAAAATGAGGACATAAAAATGAAATGAATGAACGAAATGAATTGGAAAAAACAGATTGTTAATGGCTAGCTTCACGAAACGGAAGGACTAAATATTTAAGCTTAAGAAACAAAAGAATATTGTACACAGAATATGATAGAACTGTCACGTTTTAAAAACTTCTTTCCAAGTACAAAGCTTTCGATAGTAACGTCATCACAGTTTCTATAAATAGTCACTCCTTTCTATTGATATAAATCTACACGAAGAGATTGACTTTTTCTGTATTTCCTATAAAGTCGGATCGACACAGAGGTCTATATGTAGTGCATTTCAATCTATAGGTATATGCTATATCGTGACTGTAGTAAAATACCTAAATAATAAAAGATTAGACTGTCGGTTACAAGTATAATGTGCACATAAGCATACGTTTTATTTCGAAATACATACTGCAACAGGTTTTCTTCAGTCTTTACAGTAACATTAAAACAGTCTCATAAGGTCTGTTTCAAGTTCACATTGTGAAATCTCTAAATCTCCATATAAATGTCATTAGGTTGTATAATAGTAATACAATAAGGTGAATCATGAATTCTTACTTTGAAGATAATTTTTATAAGCCTTGATCTAATACATTCACTGTATTATCCTTTAATGCTTCGAAGAGGAATCGAATTGTATTCATGTGACAGCTGCACGTTGTGTGTGCTGCGTATCCAGAAATGATATGCTAATTTTACGAGTTATACTCAAATTGACAAAAATAATTTTGGGTTTAGAAATCCACGTAAAATGCAATAAAATGTACTGTAAGGTAGGTGTTCAGTCTTACCTCTACATGTTCTCCCATCGTTAGCTAGATGAAAACCGTTAGGGCAAGAGCAAACATAACTGGCATTTACATTTGTGCAGTTGTCACTACATCGATTCAACGTCTTGTCTTCACACTCGTTGATATCTAATACATATAATACCAGTTTGAAATTAAATATTATTTAATTAAAATTTGAAAACAAAGTTAACTTTCATAACTGTTTCCATCATAAGAGGAGCCACATGAGATTATATGAAATCAAAACATTTAGTCAATAATAATAGACAAATATCTTCCTGCTTAAAAGATAAAGTTTGCAAATTTACGACAAGTACATTAATAAGTTATCTATCCTGACGTCATTTGTGAAGTACAATTGTAACTACTGAATGATATATATCATTATCATTCACACTGATAAGTTGTTTCGCATTTACAAGTTGATATAGAAAACAACCATTAAAACGTTGGCTCACCTTCACATGTCTGGTTATCAGAACCTAATTTATAGCCAGTTCCACAGGAGCAGAAAACGTGTCCATCTTCCAGAACACATAACTGACTGCAAGTTATATTTCCAAATGTGGCGCATGGATCTTCGACTGGTACAAGAAACAAACTCGTGTATAACATAACACAGCTTCCAAGGTAAGTGAACTCCGTAATATATCTATGTCACTCAAAGAACTTCTATATATCTTTTCGCTATATTCAGTATTGATATATCATTAAGAAGTTTTAACAGACGAGCTGCGAATGAGGCTAATTATTTCTGCTTTATATCTTTCGTGATACAATAAAATTGTTTTATCCAGTTTACTTATCCATATCAAATGAAACGCAGCTAAATCTGTTATCACGTTCTTTGTTCTTAGATATGAACGTATTCATCAAGAAAACTACAAATTGCGCAGCGAAATTGTCAAAGCTTTCTTAATGCATTTGATACTACCAAAACCATTTGACAGTTTGTGCTCTATAAGCTTATCCGTCAATATGACTAGGCAGATGATGATATAAGTATGTGCAATTTTATTGTTTGCAGGCTTGGATAAGCAGTGTTATGATATTGTTACGTATATATAATTAAATTGCTTGTGTATAAGTTAAAAAATTCTTTTTATTTCAGTTTTGTTTCATTGCAGTTTATTGTAATTAAAGTTTTGTCGGATTACATTTTTTTATTAATGAAATAAATGTTGTTTACTTAAGACGAAATAGTATTACGTGAGAATTATCATTTAATCCGTCCTGCCCTGGTAACAGTGTCGACAGGAAGTTGAAAAAATTGATCAATATCAGGGCTATGCTTTCTTTGCGTGATTATTATGTGTAAACAACCTTTATTGCCTGTTTTAAGTGGGTTTATACTGGCCTTCATGAACAAAATAGTGTAGTAAGAGACCAAATGACTAATCTCACGAGACTTGAAATGATGTCTTGGGTTTTAAGTACGCATTCTTAATATTTTAGACAGTCAGTATAACACCTTGAAGGTAGAAGATGCATTGTTTGTTCTTCGTCTGATGTTTGGATTTAATAATTTAGTCCCCTGTAAATTAAACAAGTTGACTTTTTTTATAAAAATTGTTAAAGATATACAAGGAAATTTATTCTGGAATTATTCGGAAGACCGTGATTCAAGTGAGGAATTGCTGTTATTCGTATACTGGGCCACATCTGACGTCATCACCTTCCATATTTAGCCTCATCGGGACTCGAACATGGATATATATAGGACTATTTAGTGATATGATATGTTTTCATTCTTAGGATCAAATTTTGGATTATATTCACTGACACTAAGTCCTATTTATCAGCTTTTACATTGTTGTCTTGAGAAATAAATTGTTTTGTTAAAATATACAAAGCTTGGTGGATTTTACTCTTTTCTTTGTTACTGAGTATGAGCCCTTGTCACGTAACAATAATATCTCGAAACAAAAAGGGTCTCGTAATAAAATGTTACAATATATGGCATTTAATATACACAGTGTTGTGATCATATTCGATTTAAAACTTTGGTATGTATATGATCTTACGTTTTACAACTTTTTCTCTCTTGGCTTATCGATAATATAAAAGTTTCACATTTGTAATGCAAAAACAAATTAAAAGCTGTCTAAATGATATATTGTTTCTAAGAACATTGATGCTAAATATCACAATTTCGACTCATGTGTTATATGATTTTTAAAAATATAAAGCTGTACGACGTTTCACTTTTACATCATGAAAAAGAAAAACAATCATTATTGAATCTAGTCTCAAAATACTACTACATGATTGTAAAAATTATTTTCTGAAAGATAAAAAAAATATTTTAACTTTTTTAAGCACGATAAATACAAGCTCAAGGTAAATGAATTCCATTGTGCATTGCAATCTCATGTAAGATGTTATTCGTGTTACTTTACTTCATTTGCTTAAAACTAATTAATATGGATAAAATAGTTTACAAGATCATATCCTAGCTTGCTGTAGTGCAAACAATATTGCATACCTTTCTTACACGTCTTCCTATCGCTGTTTAGAATGTATCCAAAGTAACAGTCGCAGGTATATCTCCCATTGCTGTTTTGACATAACTGCTCACATCTGGATATACCCACGCTACATTCGTCGATATCTATTATATATATATATATATATATATATATATATATATATATATATATATATATATATATATATATATATATATATATATATATATATCTATATATATGTATGTATGTATGTATATATATATATATATATATATATATATATATATATATATATATATATATATATATATATATATATATTCAGTGGCCGAATTGGTCCTGATTTTGTATTGTGTGCCTTAATTTTAAAAAATGTATTGCTTCAGTTTCACGTACAAATTTGAGGTTACGCGGACAAAAGAGTGGCATTTCAATGTTTCTTTGTGCCATAACAACATTTTTAAACAACATAAGAAGAAATTTGTTTAGTACAATTCAACATTGTTTCTTTTGCATTTCTTTTCAAACTTAGAAGGACACAACTCGGATCATTTTTTTAATGCCTAATCCAATTAATAAAGATGACGTGGCAATTATTTTTGAATACAAAACTTAATGTTCATATTTTAACAGGAACTCTAACAGATAAAAAATGAAGACATAACAAGTTACCCTCACAATGCGTCGTATCATTTCTGTCTTGTATATATCCATTGAAGCAGCTGCACGAGAAACCTCCAGCTTCATTGTTGCAAAGTTGTTGACACGTATTCAACTCGGGATGATTGCATTCATTCAGATCTATGAGTATTGTACGGAATGTATTATTGATGTCTTAGCAGAATACATATATCCACAAAGTCTTAACAAAACTCGGCGGAAAAGATTAATACTGATGTTCAAATAATCTTTAACCTTTCTCCTGGCAGCTCTAACTAAAGTGACAACTGTTGAAATGACAAAGTCAGAATTTAGATTATCATTCACTTTTATCCTCAATTTACTTTTAATCCATATATTTATATGAAAATATTGGTCATTATTTGTAAATGATAAGACATGTTCATACCTATGCACGATCCGCTTGCATTTAGAGTGTAGCCGTCCTTACAATTGCATCTGTACGATCCATTTGTATTCAGACAAATCTTGAAGCTATCGTTGCATATATTTGGAACTAGACATTCATCTATATCCTCGTCGCAATTTGTACCAGTCCATGTCTTTGAGCAAATGCAGCCTTTCGTATGATCACATTCAATGGCTCCCTGTCCACACTGACACGTGTTGTTACAATTTTCACCGTACTTTGGAAGCTCGCAAACTGTTGGTTAAAACATATTTTAGTAATGTATACAAGTTTAAACTGTTATGATTTAAACTTTTTTAAAAGTTTCCCAAAATATATGATTTGATAGGGCCTAATATTTATTTTGTTAAGACTGAATAGCTGTCAATATGCGCCTACTTAAAATGCAAGGAAATATTCCTCTGACGAACCAATGAACAATTGTGACTCTATGTCCTTGCCGACCATGCTGATTCAAAGTTCAACCATTTTACAGTTATATCAGTGAATACAACGTGGCGATATCTACAGACGGTTTAGTTCTCGTCATAGAGTACCTCTATGTATTTTGTTATACGGATTAATAATTTGTCTTCCCAGATAATCGACAAACTGATCATCTGTCAAAGGTTATAAATTGCACAGGATTCACGTGTAAATGTCCCAGTTTGAAAGCCTATTTTCAATGGCATTAGTTAAGATTGATCTGCTTAACCGAGTCCCGAACGTTTGCTTCTTGTTTTATTTTTATTTTTAAAGCAAAGCAAAGTAACTTTATTTGGTTACGTGTTTTTGCAAATCGTAATCTATATACCACTGCAAAGTAGGTTTAAATACCGCAAATAGCGGCAACAATATCTGGCTCAAAATCTAATTTTCATTGCAAAAATACTTGAATTACTTAGCAGATGTTATTACTGAGTAACATTTATCATTATTTTCCTTCTTAGACATTTTATATTTTTAGCATGTGTTCCTTTATTTCCCCCAAACACTATGTGTTCTCTATGATAATCGTTATTCAGTTTTTGTTTATAATAAAGATTGTATAAGAAATACTTAATAAGCATTGAGCATCTATGTCACTGAGTTACATAATTTGCTTACTTTTGCATGAGGATCTATCCGATTCAATTATGTAGCCATTAAAACAGGAACAGCTGAAGCTGCCTTCTGTGTTTATACAGCGATGTTGACACACTGCTCGTTGACATTCGTCTACATCTAAACGTATGAATGCATATTATTGTATAAATATGAGGAATAAATATGATATTTAATAAAGTGTAAAAATAACAATTTTGAATTTGATCATAAAACCAATTTGTTTATTAATCTTTTTTATTAGCTAATCTAATATTTCGACTTATAATGAAAATAATAAGCACGAGCTTCAAACTACGTTTCTATTCATCTTAGAAATACCTATAATGCAAACCCTATAGAAAATCTAATTTGAATTAGGTTGTATCATCAATGCATAAATATCTAAACCAAAACTAATTTACGTTTTATTCTGCTCCAAAATTAGATTCGTTTGGGATCAAATATAATATAAACACATACCGTTACATATGTCTCCATTTGGACTCATTTGAAACCCTATCTTACAGAAGCAAGTAGCGTTGCCATGTTCGTCTTTTGTACATCCTGCTGTACCACTGCAGTTTAGAGAATTGCATTCTGATGGAATAGTACCTAGATATAAGAATATATATATATATATATATATATATATATATATATATATATATATATATATATATATATATATATATATATATATATATATATATATGCAGTACTTTGGAACCCAAGAGGAAGCGATAAGGTGTGTCCCACCAACTAAAATTGGGGGAGATACAACGTTTTAGTGGGACAAGAGAAACTTAGCACATAATGAACTAGCAATGCTAATAACGAGATAATCTTTTTTGATTCGACAGCTTTTTAACCATAACTTTGTCGTCTGCACTGTAATTAGTGTTGCAAGATTTGAAATATTTTAAGTTGAGTATTGAATGGTAAATATTATGCTGTGATTATTTTAGTTTATTATGCACTCACATGTGTGCTCAGTTTTTTTTTATACATCTTCAGACGACAATCTTAATTCTGCTTTCACATTTTCCGTACGCAATTGACTATTTTCAATATGTGTGCTTTATCACATATTCAAACAAGTCTTAGCATTATTAACATGTTTGAATATCCTGTTAACCTGAAATGAGCCACACCATGGAGTTTTCAGCACTAGATTTTTGTCATTTAACATTAATTTTCAGTTATTACCAGAATAAAAAAGGCATACGTTTTCTTATTTTTTAAATTAATAAATCATGAAATGACCGAAAAGTGTCTTTTGCGTACATTTAGTTTATTTTGTCATTAATTCCAACACCAAATTAAATTAAATCTTCCTAGCCAAAAGAGTGACTTTAATCTTGCAAATATGTCTTTCTAGCTGAAGCATAATCTAACTTGATAACTTTTAAATGAACTCAAGAAAGATAAATGAAGCCATCACAGTCATTGTATCATCATTTCCGGGCTCTTCATACACGGCTTTATATATTTTAAAATTAATAATGCTGGAAAACCACCTCCCAAATTACACATGAATCTTCTTGAAGTGGATATTCAACTGTGCAAAGTTTTCTGAAATGGCCCACCTTGCCACATAATCTGCAAGGAATTGACCTGATTTATATAGATCCAGGTCGATAATTTTCAGATAATGCACTACAATATATCACTTCTTTAAGAATAACAATTTGCTGTTTAGACTATGTAATAACAATCTCTTGATCTATACTCCTTCAAAATATTTTATTTGAAGTCAAACAAAAGCCATGCCGAAGACTACACTTACTGCAAAACACTAGGAAGAGATAAGCTCTAGAAAGGAAGAGATAAGCTCTAGAATATACATACACACACACACACACACACACACACACACACACACACACATATATATATATATATATATATATATATATATATATATATATATATATATATATATCCATACATACAATAACAAGAATTAAATTCTTACCCTTTTCGCAGCTCCGTGTCACGCTGTTGAAAATGAATCCTTCATAACAACTGCAATTGTATCCACCAATATAATTAGAGCAAATTTGGTCGCAGTCATTGGACGCCTCTGAGCATTCGTTAATATCTGTTAGGCAAAATATGAAGCATACTTAGTTATTATACTACGGCAAATCTAATGAATGAAAATACTTGAGAAAACTCAAGAAACATCAATGTTGATATTCGTGTTTTGGACGAGAAGCTGTCAAGGATTATTTAAGTTTCATCTCCACAGTTTTCTTATGCTGATCAATTTGCCAACCTTTACCTAGTATAGAGATGACGAAATATATCCATTGCTGTTTTTCTTTGTCTATATTTTCAAATCACGTTCATCCTAAATATGTTTCAATCTACGTTAGTTCATTGCACAGTGAATATGGCACATTCAGATGAAGCTAAACCTGAGAGTAAATATATATCAAAGTATGAGAACGGCTGATTGATTATTTGTCTGAATGTACAATTTACGGCCTACCAGCACTTTAAGTCAACTTAGCGTCAAAAACGTTTTTTGATAAAATAATACGTATTACAAATTACCAATAAGTATAGAAAACACAAAGATGTTATGTTGCAAATAGATGAGCGTTCCCAATCTGTGGGGGATGAAAATAGTATGCATAAAGTTTAAGTAGATGAAGAAAGATAAATAGTGTGATTAACAGTACAAATGTTGGGTAAAAATATTCAAAAGAAAAAATGATTGCACACATTATATATTTTAGAAAAGATGCTTACTTCTTTCAAGAGATTTAAAATACAAGTCACATTCACTATATTAAAACTTTCCTTCATGTACTAAACGTTTTAGTAACGGTCGCATCTTATTTGGAAACAATACAAATCTCTCATAAACTTTCCCTGCGAAGAGTTCACTGCAAGGAACGCACTCTAGTGAGTCTTCGTCCTTTTAATACGTAGGAGTGGGTTTTATAAACACAACTAATTCTAATTCCTGCAATGAATACCGGGTCCCTACACATGGTTCAGTAAAAAGAAGGCTGGAGATAGGCTGAATCACAAGGAGCTTGTTATTAACAACATCTTTTCACGATGCCCGCCAGTTACAAAAGTAGGATTTTTTATAAAAAAAAATATCAGGTGTAAAATTTGTGTATGTTATTTAAAAAAACATATGGTTGGATCGATAGGGTTATTTTAGCAGCGTGGTCTGCTTTTTCGCTACCTTTAATACACCCCTTCCGAGTAACCACCAGTAAACTATATTACGAGAGATAAACAGATCTGTATTTTGAGGCGTATATTTGTCAATAGTGGGTTTTCTAGCTTTATATTGTGTAGTACCTAAAGTACGGATAGTGAATAGGAAAAGAAGACTATAAACTTTGATTGGTTGCGATATAATTCAGTGCAGAGTTTATTGTTCCGCTTTCAGCTAAAAATATTGATGCCACGTCTGAAAAGTGATCTTTCATAGAATGATTAGCACAAATGAAGGCTCCAACAGACTTTTTCTCATCTTTGATCCGTCAGTATATTTTTTTTAAGTTTCTTAATTTGGAGAGATCTTTCTTGCAAGAGTTATGAATAGTAAAAGAATTTGTTTTGGATTTTGTTAATTATACAGCGTTAAACTATTTGGGGTTTGATAAGTAGCTAGGGAGTGCTTACAAACACGGACGACTTTTGGACTTTTCAAAGGTCAGTTTTGTACTGTCAATGATAGAAATAATCTAATACCAAAGGTAATTGCCACATTTGGTTTATTTTGGTATAGCGATTTCCATCACGGTTGACAGAAAGACGCAAAAGCAGAGTTTAAAGGTTTGGGTCTTAATTCTAGGACATATTACAGAGATAATGTTTTTCTGCGATATGATACGGGTGCCTATTGCTTTCAATGCGAGTCGCATTGTTTATTGTTAACTCGGGTCAGAATCTTTAACAATGAGTTTTTGGCTGAACAATAAACAATACAACCATAGTCCAGTTTTTTTTATCTAATAAAGGATCTATACAGGTTAAGAAAGACTTTTCTATCTGAAACCCAGTCAGTGCGAGCTGCTACTTTGAGTAC
>JAEAOA010002003.1:97500-140138 GCA_016746295.1 Potamilus streckersoni
GAGACTTGACACTATGCTGTTCTCCAGCAAATTGGCTCGGACGGACAAAAGTGAACTACGAAGTATTGAAAGTACTATATTATGATTTGTTCCAAATATTAAGTGAATTGCATCAGCTGTTAGTGAAAATCGAGTGCTTAACATCTAGCACACGCTGTTATCAATCAGTATGACTGAGGTCACGCTGTTATCAATCAGTATGACAGACGTAAAGATAAACAGCAAACTCAAAACGGTTGAAACACTAGACGTCCCTCCATGCGAACAATTTAAGGGGGAACTGTATTTTCTTCACGAAAAAAAAAAGAATATTGGGGAATTGTTGTTGTCTTTCATTTAATATAGCTTTTTCTTCCTTATAATGTATGAATTTTAAAGTCGCACTGAATCATTATGAAAAAATATTTTATTATGTGGCTTTTCTGCGGGGGAAGGGCAGCGGGACGGGGTTGCATTTAACATGTTCTAATGTCCTATAATCATGATTATTATATGCTTCTCTCAAATATTTACTAATGACTTTTAAGCTTGTTGAACCATACCTTAAAACTAAACCTGTAGGACAATAACGTACTTGACATTGATAGGCCTGTCGTCTTGAAGTAGGAGAGTAACAAGCGCTGTTCCATTCTTTTGATCGGTGATATTGGCATACATTTGGCCATCAAGGAGTCGATATGTAAAAGTACCGTCATCCGAGGCATTCACTTGATATGACGCTGTTTCATTGATCGTGACGTTGATTGTCGTAGGACCACTTATACGCGGTGCCTCGTTAGCTGGAATTAAATTTTTAAACCATTTAAGATATAACATTTTATTGTTTTATTTTTTCTTCTGTTGCATCGAAATTTGCATGATCCGCATTTGAAAGTGGTACGATAGATTGTCTTAAATATTGTTTAAATGAAATCAAATACACAACTGAATAATAAGTAAATGTAAATGTAAAGATTAAAAAGTTCTTGCCAAACGAAAAAACTTTTGGTTTACATGCATCTATATTTGTTTCAGGCCTCTGGTGCCAGTTACAATCAGCATATCTTTTAACGTTGCAATTACTAAATCAGTCATAATTGTAAGTATCTAACATTAGTAATAATATTTACTGCTCTGGATATAATTATTTCAAAACGCATATATATTAACCATATTTTTGACAATTTATTGGATTAATCTGAAGTTTTATTGCACAAGAGATAAATACCTACCGAGTACTTCATCCAATTGTCTAGAGACATTTACGAGTCTTCTTGTTTCCTTTCCAACTTCTTCATCCTCGGTCAATACCAAATCAAAAATGCACTCGTAGCCTTCCTCACCACAGATCTTGCTCGCACTTACAACTTTTTCCGCATCGAGATCTTCCAGAAATATAGGCGTGTAATTCAGATGTGAATAATCGTAGTATCCTTTTCCTCGAGGATACCAAAATGCCGACTGATTGGGATGAACAGCCCCTTTAAAATCAATTTCCAATATATTATTTTTGCAGTAAATTCCAATCATATCATTCATAGCACGAGGAGAATGATCTCTGACTAAATAGCTTTTACTTTCGATTTTAAATTATTCTTAAAAATAAAAGCAACGAAATTATGTAAATCATTCATTTTACTAAACCATGTGGGTTTTCTTTTAAAGCAGGAGTAAATATTAAATAAATACTATATGTCATCATCCATTCTACAGTTCAGCCCTTGTGTACATATGAAACAAAAAAATTCCAACAAATACTATTACTACTAAAAGTTTATTACCCATCTGGAAATCATTTGGTTACTATGATACAAAAATCCATTTTGACTCCATCACTTAAGAACTTGTTTCTGATCTTCACAAAAGCTATACACAAAGTTGATTAATATGGGACGGGTGGAATATTTGCCAGACTGATCCGTCACGTAATACTAAATATCAATATTTATTCCAACATTGTAAATAAAGTCGAGAATCGGTGTGCACAAGAACATACAATGACTTAAAGGTTGAAATGAACAATTATTGTTTTGCCCATAGATTATTTTGACTCAAAATATTGACTCAAAAAGTATAACCTGCTTTTAATGATGTGGAAATATTTTAAAGAGACAAGACAGGTCTAAATATGATGCCCCGCCACTTAGTATATTAATCTGTTCTTCTGTTCAACCATCCATTATTTGTTAAAATTTACGTTTAGGTCCAACCGTGGCACGGGGATGAGTTAATCAAAGTGCTCGCCTTTCCCAGTCATTACCATCATACGTCAGTCCAAGTGGGTTCCAATCTCGATCTCGGCCAACATGGGTAAGAAAGCTTGCAAGTAGCTTCCCTTAAGTCATTTGTTCTATCGGGGTTTTTCCAAGTACTTCCTTCACCAGTTATAATGGGGCTCGTGCATAGCTTATTGTGTGCTGGAAAATGGCGTTAAACTTACAACATCAACAACGACGAAGTATAGGTCCATTTTTTAGGCAATGTTAGTCTCACATTTATGGTTCGACCTTTGATTGGTTGTGGATTTACGGTGCACTAGAAAGGTTAAACGGGATCAGATTCATGCATTGGGTGTAAATATGTTGGGCGAAGTAAAAGACGGCTCGTCCGGTCATGAGTAATGCGACCTAAATATCACGCTTCATTGACTTCAGTTTTGCAATTATTTCCGTTTATATATATTTGAGTATGTATACACTCAAATTATTCGTTCAAAGCGTCATTTGCATTTGGTCATGCTTAGATGTATAAGATAAAGGTGTTCTATATGTGGTAGTAAACACAGAATGATGCTAAACGTTGTCTTCGTTCTTAAACTGTCAAACGCTAGTCTTGATTTATATATCTCAAGGACTTAACAAAACGTAATAATTCATTGCGTAATGCAGAATCTGATGTACGTACGTATCTTGCTTTGTATATTATTACACAATTAACTACTTGAAGGTCAATAACATTTCTTCAGTCGTCACATACTCTGAGAGAAAATAATACTCCAAAGTATATGTAGTATTAATCAACATTTTTAGTATCTCTCCTAACATAAGTAAATGTATTACATGTTCTTGTACAGAGTTTAATATTACATAGTCTTATAGATATTTTACTATTACCTTGTGTTGTAAAGAATTTAATATGACATTTTCTTGTACAGAATTTAATATGACACTGTTGTACAGAATTTAATAATACATTGTGTTTTACAAACTTTAATATTACCATATTTTGTACAGAATTTAATATGACACTGTTGTTCAGAATTTAATAATACATTGTGTTGTACAAACTTTAATATTACCATGTTTTGTACAGAATTTAATATGACACTGTTGTACAGAATTTAATAATACATTGTGTTTTACAAACTTTAATATTACCATGTTTTGTACAGAATTTAATATGACACTGTTGTACAGAATTTAATAATACATTGTGTTTTACAAACTTTAATATTACCATGTTTTGTACAGAATTTAATATGACACTGTTGTACAGAATTTAATAATACATTGTGTTTTACAAACTTTAATATTACCATGTTTTGTACAGAATTTAATATGACACTGTTGTACAGAATTTAATAATACATTGTGTTGTACAAACTTTAATATTACCATGTTTTGTACAGAATTTAATATGACACTGTTGTACAGAATTTAATAATACATTGTGTTTTACAAACTTAATTATTACCATGTTTTGTACAGAATTTAATATGACACTGTTGTACAGAATTTAATAATACATTGTGTTTTACAAACTTTAATATTACCATGTTTTGTACAGAATTTAATATGACACTGTTGTTCAGAATTTAATAATACATTGTGTTGTACAAACTTTAATATTGCCATGTTTTGTACAGAATTTAATATGACACTGTTGTTCAGAATTTAATAATACATTGTGTTGTACAAACTTTAATATTGCCATGTTTTGTACAGAATTTAATATTACATTGTGTCTTGTACAGAATTTTAATATTACCCTATCTCGCAACAAACTATCTAAAAGGTTTAGAAATTGTTCTAGTTATCTGTAAAGATCATTATATGATACATACATACTTGAATCAATCTTTATATTTTAGAGACTTACAGTTTTTTCCAAATTCGAATATGTCTTTCTCTCTTATGATACCGCTGAGAACGGTGCCATTCCTAAACTGAAAGTCGTTTGTCGGATCACCATCGAAATTCCCCAATAATCCAGCTGTCATATTGTTAAACTTGTTTGGAATCAAAACATCAATGTTTAGCATATTGACTGAAACTCCAACTGTAAAAGCGATCCCTGAAACAGATTTAGGTAATACGGATTCTAAGGTGCAATCTTTAAGATATTTATTATAATAAGTAGTAGTAGTAGCAGTAGTAGTAGTAGTAGTAGTAGTAGTAGTAGTAGCAGTAGTAGTAGTAGTAGCAGTAGTAGAAGTAGTAGAAGTAGTAGTAGTAGTAGTAGTAGTAGTAGAAGTAGTAGTAGTTGTAAGACTTTTGTTGCTCATGGACAATTTTGCACGCAAAAAAGGATAAAATTGAAATAGATTTTTTATTATCATTATTATTCCTGTTATTTATCACATGCAAAATGAAGCATAACACGCTTGCCATCAGGCATTATTCGGCACTTGAAAACTTATTACACAAAGGACGATTTATAATAGACTATATGTAACATGACATTATGTTTTTTTTTCTTCTGCGATTATAGTTATTTTTTTAATTAATTCCCACATATAAATTTAACATTTAATGTTCAGAAATTTTCATTGATAATGCAAATAATTGTGACGTTGTTACCTGATGAGAAAACAACCATCACATCTTTGGTTTGATTACTTCTTGAAAGTGCCAGGTAGCTAGATGCGAAGTTGAATTCCTTCTCCATATCCATGAATTCCAATGTGTAGTCGCTCAACATCAAACCAGGATCCATCCTAGCGTAAATAATGAGGCCTGAAATATGACATTGCAAAATTGTCAAATGTGATATAACCTAAAGGTTTTTTGTTCTTGTCAGCTTAGTAAAACCAAGTCTTATCTGTATACACCATTTTAGGTAAAATAGAGCTGAAATATCAGTTTTGGGGGTTTCTTTGATTTTCATGTTGTACAATGACCTAGATTGAACGATTAAATTTTACAAATAGGATATTGCTGCTAAAGCAACCAGTCTTTTGAGAAGTCCAGAATAATTAATGATAATTGAATAATATGAATGTCAGAGCAATATGTTTATAAATAACTGCGTGAAATTAAAGTTCATTTAAATTATAATTACAATTTATTTAACATAATTGCCAAATATCGAATTAATGTATAAATTTACGTTACGTTCATCATTATTTCCTTATATGTAATGATATAAATGGAGTTAAAGTTAATATTTTGCATTTGGTACGTGTGACAATTTTAGAGGTTGTTGTTGTTGTTGGGCTTAACGCCATTTTTCAGCACATGATAGGCTATTCATGGCGGCCAGTATTAATGGTGGAAGAAGAAACCGGGAAGTCACCGGAAAGAACCACCGACTCACGAGAAGCTACTGGCAAGCTTTCTCACATATCCACATTCGCTGAATCATAGATTCGAACACACGCAGACAGAGGTGAGACGGCAGTGACAATTTTAGAGGTATTGTAAAACATGCAAAAGATTTTTTCCAGTCGCAGTATGAAATGCTCGTTGATCTGAGAGAACGAAAAGAAGAAATCGTCACGAAGAACGCAATTAACTGCCTGCCATGTATTATAAGAATACGTTGTCCAATATTTGTTCATGAACTAACAACCAGTCTACGTAGGAACATTTACAAAATGCACAAAACAGCACTTTAACTTTTAACGTTTTGAAAGATAACAATTATACACAGAAACAAATAAACTCAACTGCTGCCTCTGCTTGAAAAGTTCCTAGTTACTCCATTAAATTTTCTACATAGTGTAAAATGATTTAAGTCTAAGCAGTATATTACTTGCAGACTGATACACGTATGATATCATGACATACATATTGACCTTCCGCAATGAGATTCGGGCAAGTTAAACTGTAACCTTTGTTTCCTAAACTAGACATTTGAAAAAGAAAAGGATGTACTATGTGAAGTATAGCTGTTGATATTATGAGAACACTAATCTTCGTATCTACGCTCTTTTCAGTAAATTTGTATTAATTTGTTTGCATAATAGAATATACAGTGTTGTCTTTAGTGGCAAATTTAGATCTGCGGCCCTTTTTTTATTTAGACATACTGTGTTACGATGGTGTCTCAATTCGGGTTAGTAAATACACTAACATGGTCCAAATTTGTGCGAAATGTGTCCTATAGCTTACATAGATCACACTCAAAATCATTGAATCAATAGATGATAAATTGCATATAATAATAAATGTACAGACGGAGTGGAACATACAAACACACACATATAGTGTGTGTGTGTGTGTGTGTGTGTGTGTGTGTGTGTGTGTGTGTGTGTGTGTGTGGTGTGTGTTAGAAACAATTGAATAAATACAAGTATATTACCGGTTTTTGTTGCATCCAATTCGACATGAACATTGATATTATTTTTATCCCTGGCAGCAAAGGCTGAGAACGCTGTGGCATCACTCATATTTCCATCTTTCGTCACTAATCTGGACGTTCTGGCCTGAAGTTCAAACACCTCTGTGGACGAGTTGATGTTGACCATTGTAAATTCTCCCCAGCCGTTGAAGGTGAAATTCTGTCCATCGAGGGTCATGAAATGTGGGTCACCACGTGCAGGTGCTGATAAGTAAATGTAATGTTTAGTTCAGTATTGTTTATGTATAGACTATTCTTAATGAGATGGTCGTGAATATTAATGTATCGCGAAAACTAGGCTAAGCTAGGCAGATCGAGAAAAGGTTTGGTGTTCTACTGCACATCGAGTAACGATCTGAGATGATTGCCAGATATTTGTTTTACATTCTTTGAGAATTGCATCAGGGGTGCCCTAGTAGTTCAGGGAAGGAACAGATGACAAAAGGATTAAAGTATTACAGTGATGGATATGTCCATTTTCTTAGACGTAAGTTGAATTAGGTCCTATCTTGAGTGTCCTTTTTCTCTACAGCACACAAAACACAAGTTAACTATAGAGGCAATAAACTATTTTGTTTCTGATCAGGTATGGTTTAAATTTACAGCTACGATCAATCAACACTGTCGCCAAAACACGCAGTCAGAATAAAACATTTACAAAATGTGCATACTGACACAAACTGCCGTTTTAACCAAGCATGCCCTCGAAACCAGGATAGACTTTGTGGTGCGCTTTAAATAGCTTTGGGTACATGTCGGTATGCTTTCATTTTAATTTGTATCAGAAGTGTGCAACCTGGTAGTTGTTATCGTGGTTGCTGCTTTTAGTGCCTGTGGGTGGGAGGAACTGGGATTTTCCCTTTAAATGACATATTTATTCTTTTCTGAATTATATGTCAACTGACAATATGGATATACGATTTTATTCATACGAACACATGTGTTGTTTGTTTCAATAAGAAACTGGCATTTATATATTTACCCACAAAACAGCAGCAGTACTTAGTCATTGCTATTTGATAGCCATTCATTTATACACACACACACACACACACACACACATATATATATATATATATATATATATATATATATATATATATATATATATATATATATATATATATATATATATATATATATATATATATAGATATATATATATATATATATATATAGATATATATATATATATATATATATATATATATATATATATATATATATATATATATATATATATATATATAACACTGTAGCAACCAAGGTTGCGAGGTAAAATGTAGATAGTGCCTAGCTTAGCCTCGTTTTGGATTCGTTGACCCAGGGTCACATGAATGCATGAGTACATTCTGAAAATGGTCTATTGAGCTATCAACATTACGTTGGTTTTTACATTACACATGAATCAGTTTGAAAATATATATTTTGTTCCCTTAGATGAAGGGTACGGAACCGACCACTCAACCACAGCTTAGATACAAGACTGCAGGTTTGGTTTTGTCTTTTTAAATACCAGCCTGTGGATGTTTGATTTTCCCTGTTATACAACAATCTTCAAAAGAAGTGTTTCATAAAATGTCTGCAAGATACATACAAGTTTTCGCGATTTTATCATGGTAGTGTTAACGATGTTTTCGACCTTTATGTTCCCAAGCCATTGAAATATCCTAATACAAAATAATATCAAATACATATAATAGCTTGCTAAAATAAAATATAAATGAACATTCTCATACCGTGCCATGCAGGGAAAATGGTATAACAACGTCCTATTGGTCGAACGCTTTGGTATAGGGAACACGTATCATTTTCTTCACAACAAGCGGTTTTCATGTTCCTGTCATAAATGGTGTGCATGAGCTTTTGTCTGTCTGGATGATACCTTATGAACCCTCCTGCATCGGCTCCATATGCAATGAAGTACTTATTTGTTTTGTCATAGCAGCAAGTCTAAAATGCACATAACTATAACTTATTAAAGTTGTGTTGCTTTATTATTATTATTATTATTATTATTATTATTATTATTATTATTATTATTATATATATATATATATATATATATATATATATATATATATATATATATATATATATATATATATATAGATAGAGAGAGAGAGAGAGAGAGAGAGAGAGAGAGAGAGAGAGAGAGAGAGAGAGAGAGAGAGAGAGAGATTGTCTGGCGAAAAGAAAATTTCGGTTGAAATTGTTAAAGAGCATCAGCTTTAATGCAATTATAAAAGACAACAAATTTGTTTATATACTAACGATAACCTTGCATTTCTGCGGATGACGCAAACTGAATAATGTAAACAAAACAAATGAACCACATTTTTTAAATATAAATGTTATTTAATGTTTACCTGCTTTGTCGTTCGATAAAACTTGTTCTCTTATCTATTGATATTATTTTAAACTGATAAAAGCAAACAAATGTTCCCAAAAATTGATAGGTCAATATCGCATATAAGATACCTTTCCAGAATCAGTCGGTAGAAACTGCCAATTTGGACGAATATACGTGCAGGAGGCATTCCCCTGTTCGAAGTCATTATTATCGCTGTAAAATTGGTCCCGTACGAGATAAGAGGTGTCGCAGGGACAAAGAGGCATCTTTTTAAGACCTTCGTTGTATTCATTTTGGTTGTTTCTCTCGGTAAGGTACCAGTCAATACAGACTTGTCTAAGGCTCTTCTTACCAGATGACGGGAACGATAGACGATAATGCAGCAGTCCTTTATAACCTAATTAGTAACAAATGCGCATTTATTAGTTCCATACTTGCTTTATAATAATACAGTTGTCTGAATTATTCGGTATGTTTGTGTGTGATTGAATGTTAAAAAAAATCAAGATGAATAACATGTATCTATTAGGTAAAAACTAGGATTTACGTATCTATCAGAGGTAGATCAAATCGTCGAACGAATCTTCCTTGTCCTAGTATTGTATATCATGAATACGGTATGTCATAACGGCACGAATCTCTAGTCACCAAGTGACGGCATTTTACTAAAATCCACAAAGAAAATGAAATTAATCATGTTTCCTGAGTCCATTATCAATGAAAATAGAATAATGTCATCTTTTCCTGTGAATATTTTTAACTGCAATATACAAAAGAAAACAAAAAAAATCCCAATATTTTAAGGCATCATAAATCTTTTTGAAAAATAGTGCAAGAATAGTTACAAATCTGGATCAGGTTTATTTCATTGGTAATCAATATTATCGGTTTGGACTGCTGTCATCTATCAAGAAACTACCTGATTTGAAAACAAGTTTTATTTTCCTTGGAGAAGTCCATCCTTACTAATCTCCTGAGTTTTACGCAAGATACTATTTCTTCCTTGTTGCATAGTAGCGCTATCAATTCCGAGAGGATAGGACGTAAAGTGAATTATATATATATATATATATATATATATATATATATATATATATATATATATATATATATATATATAAATAGTATAGAGAGAGAATATTTGCTTGAAATAAGTGAATAGCAGATATATTACAGCAAAGTTTCTATTTACTGCAATTTCAAAAACTTACTAGAAAGCATGATTTACTGATATCGTATTGAAGTAGCATATTTTTGTAGATTCCTCGCGATGTTCGCGTTTTACGGTTTATTTTCTGCTATGATATGTGATTATTCATAAAGAAAAAGCCCGTTTCATAATTATCTTTCCATGTTCAAAATAATGTAGTAAATTTGAACTCAGAGACCATTTTAACCACTTGGTCACGTAATAATCTAAGAATAACGACAAATTTCAAGGTTATCTTGTCATCGACAAGGAATCGAAATTATTTCTCGCAATTCACTCCTGGGTCTTATTACAATTGTTTTACTTGGAAAATATAGTAAAGCAAGCCATATCATTGTGAGTGTGTGTGTCTGGTGTGTGTGTGTGTGTGTGTATATATATATATATATATATATATATATATATATATATATATATATATATATATATATATATATATATATATATATATATATATATATATATATATATATATATATATATATATATATATAATCAAGAAAAAGTTTAAGAATATTTACATGTTAGAAAAAATTGCCCATTGCTACCTGCCGTCTTCTCTTTCAGAAGGATAACATAATTTTCTCGATATAATTAGTAAAGTAGGTCTCCTTCCCTCAATTGGGTTAACTTTACTTAATTCACGAGATCCATTCATTGTGTTACTGGCAGTTTGTCATGGTGAAAGTATTCCTATACATTTCAATGTAATCGTGCTTACTTCCGGATTGAGATAATAGAGATGTAAAACGGGCATGCAAGAGAATTTATACCAGCTTGCAACTGGTTCCATGGTTAGCAATACCGTTTACTCTCATAAATCTAAAACGATTATTCTTCTCCCAAAAGTTAATACTTTGTTAATTTACAAGATCTCATCGTTAAAAATACTTACCGAACGACATTGCCGATTTATCAATCTGATAGACATCTGAAGTAAATGATCGATAATCTTTATAGTTTTGACCGTCCTTAGTTGTAAATCCAATGTATACTGGCTGGCTGTTTAAATTAATGCGATCCTGAGGGAAAACGTAGAATGCGAATGTATGATCACCGTCCGTTACAAGGCCAAGCTGAAAGGTCATGCTCTGAGGAAAACAAAATAGAAACATTTACAACTCTAAGAACTGTTAAATGTAGCAAAGTCACAATAACTAATTGATTAATGTATTAATACAAATTATTATCTCTACAATATAGTGGTGTGTATTACGATACCATCTGTCTGTCAGTCCATCACAATATCTCCTACTGAGGTGATGAGTGGAAATTAACCAAACAGAGAGTAAGATTACGTACAGCGCTAGTACGATGATTCTTGGGACTGAGGTCGAAGATCAAATATGCCAATGACATTTTTTTTAATATTACTAGATCTCACTTCAAGCACGGGAAAGAGGAAAGGGTATAATAATTAAATGGTTGTGAATTTTCCATTGGAAATATGGAATTAGTTCGAGATGGTCACTTATACACAGAACAAAGATGGTATTTTACTCTTGGTAGTTACTTCTACACAGAATAGTATAGAATTAGCTCGATGTTGTCATTTTTACGCAAAACAACATAAAATTAGCTATATGTGGCCATTTCTACGCAAAACATAAAATTAGCTATGTGTGGTCATTTTTACGCAGAACAACATACAATTAGCTATATGTGGTCACTTTTACACTGAACAACATGAAATTAGCTATAGGTGGTCACTTTTACGCAGATCAACACAAAATTAGCTCTAGGTAGTTATTTATACACAAACATAAATCTGGTTTAATGCGTAAAACAGGCTGACTCGATTGTGTTTCATTACCTAATGACATTAATATCTTTATGAGACGTAATTGTAAGCATTTGTAATAAACACATATCTTTTTCATCTCGATACAACAGGTTTCACTATTCACTTTTCACTATCATCTCTACTACAAACTGAAGCACAAACGGAAATACTATCTAGCAAAATTAGGTATTGGATGATTTATTAGAAAATCTCACTAATGCAATGAATTTTGTTTAAAGATCTCACAAATGCTGAAAATCGCTTTTTCTATACTTTTACTTGTATCAACTGAAAATGACATTGGTGGCAAAGAATAGTTTTTTTGTTAGTGTACAAAACACCCAATTGATACCAAATTAAACGTCACTCATTATAGACTAATTGACACGTATTAGTATAAATTTTTGCTAGCCTACCTGACTTAGGCGATTCAGTTTTGCTGATGGCAGAGCTTTGAGCCATGTAACGAACAAAGCAAATTTGGCACTGAAGTTTCCAACATCTCCGTGAATTCGTCGAATAATTTCTTGAGCTTTCATCACGTTAGAAAATTTGTTGATATCACCGTTTATTGAATTGTGCGTCTGGTAGTAAACTCTTCCTTCGCTGTTTAAGTCAATCATATAAATATCAGTAAAATATGGTGCCAGTATGGTCCTTCCCTTCATATCAGATCCTTTAACAGTTCCAGGGGATTCAAAAGGCTGATCAAACGTTACAATACCAGTGATGCAAACCTAGTTGAGGGGAAGTAAAGTTTATTTTATTTGCATGTCGCATGAGGATCACGAGGGCATGTTTTATTTAAATATTCGAAAGAAATCTAAAAGAGAAAGAAACTTAAATTTATCTTAGTCTAAACGAAATTAATTTCAAATTGCAAATTTCGGAAAAGATTTTATTAAACATTGTCTTTCCTAGTCACAAAACAGCCTTAGGAAAACTAAGGATTTTAAATCTCCTAATGTTTGTCATTCACAAGCAGTGAAAGCAAACTATTGTATTCATTACTTGTTTTCTTTTGAAAAATGCTAATTTTTTGTATTCAAGATAGGCAACACAAGTTCAGATGTATATCGTTTCATGTACGGTACTTATGTAAAGACTCTCTCTCTCTCTCTCTCTCTCTCTCTCTCTCTCTCTCTCTCTCTCTCTCTCTCTCTCTCTCTCTCTCTCTCTCTCTCTCTCTCTCTTAAAGATACTCTCATCTCGTCCTCTCTCTCTTTCTCTCTCTCTCATTTACATTACCGCTACAGATATTATTTTCAGTGCATAGAACAAACTTTTACATCTAATCTGTGCTAGAAATCTATCCTTTTGCGTTTCATCATTAGGAGCTAATGATGTTTTGTTGTTGATATTTACAATTAATAGTTTTTCTTCTTTCCCACAATTTCAAACATTTATCATCAGGACTATGGAACATGACAATATTTCCATCGAGTACTTTAATTACCGACCCTCAGGACACATATGTTATGACTTTGTAAGATAATTCAATATTGCGTTTTCAATGTAGATTTTAAAAATAAATCTTTTAAAAGTATACGAGAAAGAGATAATAATACTTACATATATTTTAGAGTAAGTAGAATTAAATAATGGGAATTTATAGTCTTGGTAGGCGAGTACACATTTTCCTTTAATGTCTTCTATAGATATATCACTGTTGTTAGGGCCATACTCAAACTGTATTCCTGAAGTAGGTTGAATGTAAACGTTTTACTTAAATTGTAGAAACAATGTGCATGTAAATCAGTGTGTATCATTCGCTTTGAAAACTAAACTTTAGAAATACTTCACATATAAATCAGAGTGTTTCTTCCGTCTTTAAAACTAAACTGTCCACACAAAAAGAGGAAAAACAAATCATTAGAAATGACGAATTCGATGCCTTAAGGTATACAAGAGCACCCTAATCAGCATTTTAAAAATCTAAGTTTCATTTAAAAAAGAAAGAGATCCATTGATGCAAAACATAAGTCTGCATGACATCAAGCCATGTTTAAGTGTATAATAAAGAACAATGAAAAATATTGTGCAAAAATGTAAATAGAACAGAAGAACATGACAGACAGAAACCGAAATATGTTGCCAACTACGATTATATATATATATATATATATATATATATATATATATATATATATATATATATATATATATATATATCATATATCATATATATATATATCATATATATATATAATATATGATATATATATATATATATATATATATTTATATATATATATATATATATATATATATATATATATATATATATATATATATATACATATATGATATATATACATATATGATATATATATATATATATATATATATATATATATCTATATATATCATATATGAATATATATGTATATATATATATATATATATACGAGATAGAGAGAGAGGGTCTGAATAGTATGCTGGATACAATTATCAGAATGGAATACAAATGCAATACGTATAAATAATTTGAAATTCCATTTTAATCTATGCATTACAACAACACTGTTTATTATTTAACAAATTTATTAAATGTGCATTTATCGTAACACCCACAAACCATACATACATACATGCATATATATATATATATATATATATATATATATATATATATATATATATATATATATATATATATATATATATATATATATATATATATATATATATATAAAGAATACAAATCATATGATGTCGCTTTGGCTTGTAGACTTTTAGGGAATTATACAACGTTTTCAGTTTCCGCAACTAGTCTATACAAGCTGGTTGTATTTATAGTTTTAGCACATGTGAAGATAGAAATGTAGAGGTTTACAAACGCAACGTTTTTGTGTTTATTTGTTTGTCGTAACTATGCTTTGTATTTGCCTTTGAAAAAGACTCATTAAGAGTCGAAAGCGCTTAGGCTAGTTAGTTGCTAGTTTCGTACTGTTCGTCGTCAGTTTATTGCATCTATATATATATATATATATATATATATATATATATATATATATATATATATATATATATATATATATATATATATATAGTATGCAAGCTGTATTAATGATGTACCAAGAGAATATAAACTTTTCCTTTAAATGAAACATGTAACGAGTGGTATATCATTGATACAGCGTACAGACTGTACATATGTTTATATATGTTTATATGTACATATATTTACATCACATAATAATACCTACTTTTTCCCTTTGAACGGAGTTAAGGTTTACCATTGGCAGATGTGTATTGACCAAGGTAATGAATTCCTCACATCCCTGAGTATATCCGCTACAAAATGTAGTTCTATGCCTTCTGTGGCTATTCACAATCACTTTTGCATATTGATAAGCTGATTGTTTTCTTCTTTTAGTTTCTATTTTTTACATGGATTAAATCAGTACAATACACACTTATGATTTAAACATTGAAAGATGGTTTTAATAATACCACTACAAGCACTAGGTAAGAACGTCATTTACATGAACGCTAAGCCGTTCACCTACCGGCTCAAAGAAAAAATAATTTGGAAAAAAACTAAGCGAAATGACGGGCCAACAAAAGATAGTTAAAATATTTTAATATATTTAAAGTTGATCTAAGTCATTATTCTACTTTAGTAACAGTACCACCGATCATATCATAAATCTCTCTCTCTCTCTCTCTCTCTCTCTCTCTCTCTCTCTCTCTCTCTCTCTCTCTCTCTCTCTCTCTCTCTCTCTCTCTCTCTCTCTCTCTCGTCCTTTGGTCGGCTTGACTTGACTTTTCCTATCATTCATAATTCCAGAGATATAATGGGATGAAACAAACGAAAATCCTCTACGTTCGTCACTTGATAGATTTTAGCACATAGTTTGCTACTATGGTCCAAGAGAGGGGGTGTTTGGACATTTTCATATTTAATTAATAATAATCGATTTTTGGACTTTATAATATGTTTAAGAAACAACAAAAAACAGCAATTATATCACAGCATTCATACACGTAACCGAGGAATTTACTGTATAATGTTGACATGGTTTACAACTTTGCATAATTGAAAAAAAAACAGTAGATAAATATCAAACAAAGTACACACGTAATGTTACAATGAACCACATTCTTGTAGATTACTTGGTATAATTTCTATTTCAATGCTTAAATCCATCTCAAGATTCCTTTTCCCTCTCACTCCACATTTGTGTGTAATTGGATAGTTATGCATCAGAGGGGAGGAAGGAAATCAGAAAACATTGTGACGAAAATGTGTTTATGTTACATTTATTTAGAAAAAGAGGATTCTTAATACTTTTTATCGTTCTTTTCATACGTCTCTAATTATTAATGTGTGAAAATTCATCTCTGATTTAGAATCAGCTGCAGACGGTCACTGGAATATTTATATATGCATATAATTGCGCCATGGGCGGATCACAATTTCTCATTCCAATAGTATTGGTATTTCAAACTGCTTTATATTAAAACTTTTAATACAATGTTATAATATTGTGCTTAATGTATATATATATATATATATATATATATATATATATATATATATATATATATATATATATATATATATATATACATACATACAGGGGCATATCACTTCTCGGCATAGTGGGTAAAGTCTTCGCTAGTCATTGTGAACAGAATGCAGACTCTTGCTAAAAGAGTGTATCCAGAGTCTCAGTGCGGGTTCTGCGCAGAGAGGTCCAGCTGGCGATATGCTCTGTTCACTGGTCTAAAAGCTAGCGAGGAAAACTTACGACAACGTGCTGATGAGAAAAGATCTCAGAGGAAGAGGGTGCAGTTTCAACTGAGACCTGACTAAACCTTCAAGTGTAGCAAATGCAGCAAGAAATTGCCATTCCCGTGTGGGGCTCCATAGCCTCAGAAGACGCTGCACAACTACAAACTGGGACACCTCTCATGGGTGCATTTCCATCGTCTCTTTAGACTAACGGAAGCCAACAATATATATATATATATATATGTGTGTGTGTGTGTGTATGATCTTGTATCGCATTTCAGAATAATGATTACTAATCCAACTGAATAACGCATAGGAACAAGGATGCATGTACCGTATCATATCCATTGTACGTAAAACTGTATTTAAGGGTAATGATATTAGTTGCGGTGTCTTTGTTACATGGTATAATGACCGCTCCGGTTACCTAGTGGTTACAGCGTCAACCTCGGATGCCGGAGGTCGCGGGTTCGAACCCCGACCGGGTCATGACTAAGACTTATAAAATCGGTGTAAACAGCTTATTGGCTAAGCGCTGAGCATTAAGAGGTTAGTGTTAGGACTGGTAAGCCTGGTGCCAGGATAATATGACTGGTTAGGGGCATGTTGCTACATGTCTGCGGCATGATTCCCCAGTACTAGACATCACTATACACAGCTACACTGCAGAAATGGTAACGATATGACTGATTTTTTAAAAAAGCTATGTTAAAAATCCATATCACTCACACACACTTTGACAGGGTATACATAATTTACCAGCTCACCTCCCTCCCAATCATAAACAGACACAATATAGTAACGGTAGATAGCAATGCTTCCTATTCTAACGGGATGCAAATATCTCGGTCAAATTGACAGCACACACGATATTTTCTAGAGTAACTTCTCGTTGACGTAAGATCGCCGTAAGATCAATATATAATATTTCTATCTGCTTAATTTATATTGAATCAATGAGAAAATATTAAAATAATTAAAATTCAAATAGATAGAATGGAGGTGTCATTTTCTTTATAGTTCCTCCGTTGCCGTTGACGGTTTGTACACTGCTTGAATATGTCACTTGAATTTTCATACCACTTTTCTATACTTCTGCACAGTGGGAATCGCAAATATCGAATCATGCGCACTGGATATTGACCAATAAAAGTCGTACCCATGCTTAAAAAATTGGTCTTGAAACGTTATCAATATCGCTGTCAGTAATTGCGACTAAATGCCGCCATCATTTAAAATATATGAATATTATGCGCTAAAGACGCACAATTTATTCTTTAAATATATATTTTCTTCAATAATTAATTTCTTCTCATTCCAATGCAAAACTCGTTTTCGAATGAAAAAAAGCAAAATTACAAAACAGAAAGAAAAAACGGAAAGTAAGGAAGGATGACAGACAATAATAGTGTTGGTTCATTTTAAGTTTTGATAAGGAAAATATGTCTTCGCCGATCAGAATCACGTCTATAAATTTTTGAGAGTCCTGTCGGTCTCTAGAATGGTCCAGACAGGACTGGATTGTACCGACAATGTCAACTTTACCTCCTGTCTTGGTTCAAACAATTGTATCGGAATAATTTAAGTCTGACTTAAGTTTAGTCAATCAAACTGCTAGACTTTGCAATCAAATATGTTGGTGACCCTATGGCTAGGTTGATGATTCATGTGTCTAATTGTCGTCACATCCGTTGCTAAAGGTCGCCTTTTATAAAAGTAGTCACACCAGTTACTAAAGGCTGCCTTGATTAAATGGCACAGAAGGTCGGCAATTGATGCCGCCATTTAAAGGTTTGTCTTTCTTACAGTTTTTATTATATCCTTACTTATATATTCCCGTTTTCTAAGGGCCTAATGTTATAAACAACCGGAATATTTTTAATAGAACTAAAGCCATAATAAGCGCAAATATTGAATTTAACCTTACCCCCAAACCACTCACACCTAAAGAAAACCAAAAGAAAATAAACACAAACGAAAAGCTATGCATACTTCCAGCATCAAAACAATGATCACGTTTAATAACGATGTTTGCGGCATTTAAGTAAGGTGACTCTATCCTTCCAAGACAAGAATGGGGCAGCGTTTGGAGATTTGCGACAATTAAGCACAGACTACATAAAGTAATATTAAATACGTCAAGCTGACAAATATTAATATCCCGGTCACATATCGGTGTGTACTTAATCAGTTTTAGACAATACGACCAATTTAGTAGATTAGGATAAGTGTGTACCTAGATCAATCTTCAATTATTGGTATCAACTTTAAAAACAATCATATGAGAAAATGAGTTTGCACTTTTAAAGATATAAATCAATCTAAATCCATAGATATTCCTTACTTTCTGATCCATTGATCACGATCTCTGAAATATAATGTTAAAGAGATACTCAGTCAAATAAATAAAATGATGAAAAAATTTATCAAGAGCATCAATGCACAAGATAAAGACATCTTCAACCAGTAATACATTTATAATAAACATCTTCGACATTTATATAAAGAAAATTAGCAATTAAATTAATTAGATCATTGCAACGCTAGTCATTTAATATATTTTACACTTATTTAGAAACTATTTGCAATTTAATCATCGAGACTGTCTACATAACAAAATAATTCCTATCAAATCGTTTATAAAAAAAATGTCATAAATTGTGCAAGTTTGATGAAGGTGGCCTGGTTGTCAGCATCCAAAAATTCTTTTTGTATCTATGTATGTAGGTAAGAAAAAAGTAAATCAACACTTACCGGGAATCACAAACAAATCAATGCATCTTTGTTGACTAGTAAGACTGAAAATATAAGATTAACGTGCCTGAAGTGCGTTATAATTCAAATATAACCCAAAATAAATCAATATCCATTTCGATTCTTATTCATGTTTTGCATTTAGCGTAATATTGTAGTATATTGTGTTATTTTAGAAATCGTACAGTGGCTGATTATTATCTTGTTTAGATAAAATAACGTCTTCTTCTCCAAGCTATTATCTTGCTCAGGAAAGCTATTATTTGTTTCCTAAGAGCTACTATATCGTTTTAATTACCATCTATCCTAGTCAAACATAATTTTGTCTTAAATAAAATGATACTCTGATCTAACGTAAAATCATTTGTATCTCGACTTCAAAGTGCATGGCAATAGAATATTTACTTTACAGTTTACATTTATCTCTATTTCATGATATTACGCAAATTCTAAGAACTTATTCATATGCAGCTTAAACTCTAGAGCCTTATGTGGATAATTGTGTCTTGTATCCAATACTAGCCATTGAAACTTTAAATTGCCTATAAATTTCGACTTGCCTTTTTTCAACACACTTTTTCCAATTGTCAGTAATCCTAAACTGCGGGAGCTTCACCTAGTCTTTCTTTATTTGTGATATGAGGTCCTCCAATTTTGCCCCACTAAGAAAGTTCTGTTCGCGAACTAAACATCAGAGTGAAAAGCCAAGGTGATGATGATAATATTTTCTTAATCTGGGGCCCCGAGTGGCCGAGTGGTCTAAAGCGCTCTCCATTACAGATCACTGTCATCTCACCTCTGTCTGCATGTGTTCGAGTCTAAGATTCGGCGAATGTGGATATGTGAGAAAGCTTGCCAGTAGCTTCTCGTGGGTCGGTGATTCTTTCCGCGGATTTCCCGGTTTCTTCCTCCACCTTTAATACTGGCCGCAATGTATAGCCTATCATGTTCTGAAAAATGGCGTTAAGCTCCAACAACATATTTGCTTAATTGTATGCAACTGTACATTTTTTCTTTTTTCTATGTTGAATTTGCGTTTCCTTTCGTTGATTTGCATTGGCCCGATAAATAGAAGTAATAAGTAATAATACTAGATAAGCGAATATTTTAGCGATACGTGTGATTGCATGTCGTGAATTTGCTGAACAACTTTCATATAAACTGTCATGGTGGCCTCATTTTGCTGCGTGATTGCAGCAGCTTATGAGACCTAACCAAAAAGCGGACAGTTTTGTAAGAAACAATTGCTAACATATATGCTACAGTTTTACACGAACAAACTTATTAATGTGTTGTATACATGCATCTCAAGATGGAGCACTACTGCATTTTAATGTCATTCGGAAAGTTCATACAGCACGGACAGGACGAACGGATGAATGCACATATGGAACAAGTCACTAATACAGATCTGTGCTCTTCGAACAGGTGTGTAATTAATTTCTGCTCAATTAATTAAAACATTTTGAAGTAGATGATCATAATTTTATCTTTTCTCACAGGATTGATATGAAATTTAAATCAAGATATCTTATGAAAAACATCATAGCATTTAAGACAAGATATTATCGTGTAAAAACAAACGTTAATCAAACTTTCCAGCCATCGTGCCATTGTGTATTTCGCTATTAGCTATCAGGAATTTACTTTCGAAAAGCGAATATTCTGACAAATGAATTCAAAATTAGACCTAAAACGTGATATATAACTTGACACGATTTGCTTTTAATTTCACGGAAATATTTGCGAGAGAGAGAGAGAGAGAGAGAGAGAGAGAGAGAGAGAGAGAGAGAGAGAGAGAGAGAGAGAGAGAGAGAGAGAGAGAGAGAGAGAGAGAGAGAATACTTTAATAAAATAAATTATATACCTCATATTGTCCGTAGCTGTAAAACACAAGATGTTCCTTGTGTTTACATCAGACATTGATGGAGTCCATGTGATGTTGACATACCAAGCTCCGGGCATGCTGGGATACATGGCCAGAGCAGATTTTATCAAACCAAGTGGGGAGACTGTTGTTATTTCCTTTATGCTGAAGTTATAATGCAGCAACGAAGCTAATTAAATAGCTAAACAGTACAAATATAAAGGAAGCTAAATCTCTAGCGATGTGACGGTAGGAAGATCCCTAACATTACTATAACCATTTATTCATGAAAACTCATTTAAAGCTTCAAAGCAAAACATCACAGAACAAAAAGTGTACTTATACTCATGTCAAAAATGTAAGATATGATTACATAATCAGCCTGAGTCCGGTGGTGACTAATGAACTGTATATAACTAAAAGTCTTCAATGGCTCAACAGGTACCCTGAACGGTACATTATACGACCGCTCCATGTGTAATAATACTCCGTGCAGGCACTAATAGGCAGTGATTGATTTTGCAGATATTTGACCAACGAGTCGCAATGACTTGGTCAATATAATGGGGACTTGAAGAAACCTTAAAGGCAGAAAACATTTGTTTTAAACTTGCTATGACAGTGACCTTTGGACTATAGATCCCAAGATGTATAGGGTTCTTTATTACCTTAAGTGCTACCTTCCCCAACGTTTGGCAAAAATCATTCTCTGGAATCAAGTGTTATTGTGCAAGGTCATTTTTCTTAAATTTTGTAATGACCCTGCCTTTAGACCTTTTAATAAATGGATTTCAGACCATATGCTATATGAGCAACAAGATTTTTACTTTTAAACTTCAATAATTAATTTTTCCCCTAAATTCCAAAGTTAAAATTTAAAAGGAACCTACATTTTTGTGTAGTAAATCCCAAATAGTCCTAAACTTTTAATCACAAGTCCAAAGGTATAGAGTATTCCAAATGAGTTATATTGGTGTTCCGAATGAAATCAAATGCTAAATGTGCTGATGCGAAAGTAACATTGAATACCGTTGATATGCTAACATTCTTGACTGGCATCATTCTGAACTTAAAAAAACAACACTCTACTGTGAATCTTTCTTGTGGATGACTAGGATTAAGAGGAAGTTCTCAGTCACCTCCTTTTTTGTCTACGAGCGTAGGCTACGAGAAAGCATCATTCTTAGACGAATGACAATGGCCTGTTATTATATTGGCATTGTGCTATCACTCAGAAGATAGTACACGTGCACCAAAACAATTAATCTGCGTGGTCCAGATTACTTCATCGCCCCCTACCCACCCACCCACCCCGTCCAATGTTGCGCGATCGATATTACCTGTTTCATCAACTCAAGATATCTCAATGTATGAAAAAGGCATGCTTTGTTCCAGCACTATATTTGGTGACAAATTTGAGCAATCAGTGCGTTTGCGGTATAGAAGGTCTGGTAGTTATGGCTCCTGGTTATCAAGTTATTTCCAGATCTGGTGATATTAAGCAATCTGGCCAGGTCTTAAACCTCACGGCTTTTTTCCCCATAAGCACGGGAGAACAGGTGGGGTACGTGTCCACAAAACACCTTCCCATGTTTATCCATCTCCGATGTAAACTTCAAATTCACAATGATAACAGAGTCATAATGTACCAGGCACTCGACAGAGAGATATTCGCCTGGAAAAGATCTGCGATGTTGAAGTCTTCCTACTTGAAGACATTAAATAAATGAACTAACTAACTAAATGAACTAATTAACTAAATGAACACTGTATATAAAAAGTATAAGAGCGTAACAAATGGGATTGACTTTGTTCATGCGGCACTAACGGTTGTGTCTCTTGGCATTTGTGTTGCCGGTCTGCTGCCGAGGAATGTTGATTCTCTACCACTATCACCACACCACCCCCGTCATGCCCCTTCAAATCACAGAGCAAAGCTGTGGCATGATATCTCGAGCTGTAACTCTCGTCAGCTGGTGACTGGCCACAAGAGTTAAAATGCGGAATGAAAGTCAGCGACTTGGCTGAAACAAAGGTCAACGCGATCGAATGCCACATATCTCGCGCACTTCACGACAGCGCCATCTCCGAATATCTGAATCTCCTGAGAAGAGTTCGGCTTGTCCTCGATGATTATTACCAATACCTAATCATGAAGAATAAAATGCGGCCTGTCTCGCACGAGATCCACTCTTCGGTCGTACTCCATGAAGCGACAGATAAAACAATTCGTAGCTTATGGAAGAGCCTATGCGAAAGAGTATTTATATAAATCCCGCCAGATTCGTCAGTAGCTGTTTGTGTTTGCTAATGAAACTCGCTGACTCCAGGTCGATTCCCAGCACACTTCTAGCGTGCGATGTGGTTTCACAATAACAAAACCACAGCGCTGTCTTAACTGCGTGGCGCCATATTCATATGCATTTTGCCACTAATGGTACTTTACGTACGTCTTTTACTTTTGTATCTAAATGCTCTTCATTGTTTTCATTTACACCTTGTTTGACCCAGACCTTACTGAATAGCAAACTATTCAGCTGTACAATGTTACTAACATCCTTATGATCGTTAAAACGATTGCAAACTGCTGGTGTGATGTATAATATTCCAGATGTTTCGATGTGACGCTAAATATATAAGACAAGCACAAACATTGTCTGTTTTCTTTGACAGTTTACCAAGGAATGTGCAGGAACGAAATGGATAATTCTTGACAGCTATCTCTATGCATGACAATTTTTTGAGCGTGACAGCCTTCGATAAGCGTAATCGTTTTGTACAAGCGTGAAAGCTTTCGATAAGCGTAATCGTTTTGTACAAGCGTGACAGCTTTCGATAAGCGTAATCGTTTTGTACAAGCGTGACAGCTTTCGATAAGCGTAATCGTTTTGTATAAGCGTGACAGCTTTCGATAAGCGTAATCGTTTTGTACAAGCTTGACAGCTTTCGATAAGCGTAATGGTTTTGTACAAGCTTGACAGCTTTCGATAAGCGTAATCGTTTTGTACAAGCGTGACAGCTTTCGATAAGCGTAATCGTTTTGTACAAGCTTGACAGCTTTCGATAAGCGTAATCGTTTTGTACAAGCGTGACAGCTTTCGATAAGCGTAATCGTTTTGTACAAGCTTGACAGCTTTCGATAAGCGTAATCGTTTTGTACAAGCGTGACAGCTTTCGATAAGCGTAATCGTTTTGTACAAGCTTGACAGCTTTCGATAAGCGTAATCGTTTTGTACAAGCGTGACAGCTTTCGATAAGCGTAATCGTTTTGTACAAGCGTGACAGCTTTCGATAAGCGTAATCGTTTTGTACAAGCGTGACAGCTTTCGATAAGCGTAATCGTTTTGTACAAGCGTGACATTTTACAAAGCGTGTGTGATGAAATGGATCTCAGACTGGGCAAAACATTGTAAGGTAATTGATAAACATTAAATGTTGCCCCTAAAGGATGACTAGGATGGGTAGTGGCACAAGGCTGCGGTTCCCTAGGGGCCTTAGATTGCTACTAGAAACATTAGGAGGAAGTAGAAGCTCCAATTGGATCTTCTCTACTCCGTTATGGCCTTAAAGTATAGCTTGTAAACACGATGTAATAATTTATTTACTTAGTTGAAATCAGGAAAAAGGCAAATATTATCGACATCATGAAACTACAGATATGACAAAGATGCCCGGTAAACGACATAAGTGCATTTTAGTTTGTATACTTATGAGAAAGTGAGAGATAGAGAAAGTGTGTGTGTGTGTGTGTGTGTGTGTGTGTGTGTGTGTGTGTGTGTGTGTGTGTGTGTGTGTGTGAAATAAACTTTAACCGATTCATTTATTCTGCTACCAAACTTTCTGGCTAAGTTAGTATTATTTACAATATGAAGCTTATAGGCTTCTCCGATTTAACCACATATTTGAATAGTTCACATATTCCATGGGTTATTTAGTTTGCATCTATGTTATATTTTTAATGATAATCCTAAAATTTAAACATGTATTGCTTAAATGTGTCATAAATTATTATTATTATTATTATTATTATTATTATTATTATTATTATTATTATTATTATTATTATTATTATTATTATTATTATTATTATCATTCACATAGAGTGATAATAGTACTTAAAGAACGATACTAATTGCTGCTAATTCAATTTGGTCTGCTGCATTCTAAGTTTACATTTCGATTCTACATAATTGCATCATTATAAAAATTAATATGCTATTTATGTACAGTGGCGGGAGCTTCTACAAACGATCCAGTAAATTACTAGCAACTACCTATTTTCTTTAATGTCGCAATAAAAATCTCTGGTTTTTCACTTTAGTAACTCTCCTTAATGCTCTTTTTGAAAATGTAAACCATCGTTACAAATGTTATTGCGCATTGCGGTTCGACAGTTTCAGACAGTCACGTGATCTCTACAGTTTTGTGACAATCATCACAACCATTATCAAGCGCTATGTTCAACTCCTGTAAAAGGAGAAATGGAGTCTCGCATTGTTGCGTTATCGTTATGAGTTTACGCTTAATCGACCAGGGACTGTAAACCTTATCACAATAATGGTTTTAAATGCTGAATAATTAAATGAAAACCTTTTCTAATTTTAAATAATTGGTGTAATAAACAGAACAGTGAATGAAACTAGAGCAAAAAACTGTGAAATATGAGACTTTGTGCTTTATCACGTTGTTTTACGTCCAATAGTCGTAATACAGGCAGTACGCTATTCTGATACTATAAAGATGAATAAAACAAAAGATAACTGATAAATGAGGTAGACTATTAGAAAAGACAAACTGCACAAACTAACATACCTTGTATTTGGTACTTTGCTGACTGCAACTATCGTGTCAAAGTATAAATTATTTACAGTAATATACACAATCTCCTTATCGGCTCTAGTCGGTGAGATGAACTCTGGTAAACTGTAGCACCCCTGACTCGTTGAGTATACATATACTAAGAACTGGATGGGAACGCTGCTATACGGCACGGTACCTCCCTTTGCTGGAAAGTCTTCAATTTGAACTGCTACTCCGTAGTAGCCAACATTTCCGGTAGCTTGGTATGAAATGGAACAACTGTCCTGTGAAACAATGCCAACAGGTGTAGAAAAAATAACCAGCTCGATGTTTTCATGAAATAATTTGAAGAATGAAATCATGTAAGACATTTAAGAGTATGTTGCTCCAAAAAAAGTGAAAAATGTAAACCAATGTCACAGTTCCATAGAGACTTCAAGATATAATTCTTAGTATTGGCATCATTGAGAAGAACATACTTAATTATTACCTCTTAATACTGAATGTTATAATGTGCAAACATTTTGGAGGCATTGTTCCATCTTAAGAGGTTTAATATAAACCGAAGACTATTGAAATAACCAATGACTAGTTGTCTATTCATACATTCACTAAAGTTGTTCCACAGAGAAGCCAATGCGTTGTGCAGAAATATGATTTAAATAAATAAAGTTTGATATCCAAAGAACAATTTATAAATTTACGAGGAATCATGTTCACTTAAGTACACAAAAATCTGTAATGTCTCTTCATATCTTCATCATCTTGGAGTTTAAAATATGGCCCACATACGTATAACTGTTGACAAATGTCGGTGCATGGCCGTTACGATAGACTTGGCAGGAATTGGTAATTTGAAAGAAGTTGAATGAGAGACCATGCATATCAAATTTTGTGTATTAAAGATGATGTTATTCTCAAGTGCTTATTGTTCACATATTTTTAATAGTTTCCTTAAATCTACGACAGAAAGACATGTTAATGATGTATAACCAGCAAAAATAAAATTATTAAGAAATTACACATTTGGGTGTCAGATGTAACCCTACGTGATGCAGACTCATTTTATGATTTAACCCGTGTGTGTGTGTGTGTGTGTGTGTGTTACTGTTGATAACGGCGCAAATACGGAAGTTTTGCAAACGTTTCAATTTAAAGAAGCTTGTTCTCTCTCTCTCTCTCTCTCTCTCTCTCTCTCTCTCTCTCTCTCTCTCTCTCTCTCTCTCTCTCTCTCTCTCTCTCTCTCTCTCTCTCTCTCTCTCTCTCTCAATATTGATATGTCTCTTTTTTCACTATAGAATGTAAGTCAGTGCAAGGCCACCACAGGTGCAGAATGTTAATGTAGATGCATTAACCTTGTTCAAGACAGCTCCAGGCAACGATAAGCAAATGTCGCCGCATTCATCAGATCCATTTGACCAACGACATCTAACAATGTCACCGTCTGGATCTGTTGCTATGATTGAAAAATTAAAGAATATATTAAGCTGTTTTGCAGCCTTTAACAAGTACAATTCTACAGGTATACAAGTTTTCCCAATAAATCATCACAAGTTTACGTGTCTTTAATTATTTTGTTTAATAAAAGTTGTATGACACTGTTAAAGCTTAACTAAGAAATCCGAAGGTATGAAATGAAACTAATAAATATGAAATAAATTTTATGAATTAATTCTCAAATGATTATTAATTTGTACTGGCTCAACGATATTCTTGAAACCTCTTATATATGTTCATAGCCTCCACTATATGTTGAAAACAAGTTTAATTTGAAGAACGCAAAGAGACAATTGTGCTTGACACTACTCTACACAAATGTGGGTCAATGGAAGTTGTGCATGCTTCTAACTACTAAATCGTTTTACGGTAAATAATTTTTGCAACTATTTGTCAAAGATATGTTGTACAACATTTTTGAAATAATCAATTTAATGCCATGTACACCCCAAAATATTTATTATACTAGCAATGGTTTATGTCTATGGGAACCCTTCATGTATTTATCAAATTACAGTTGGCAAATAAGATATAGCATAGTTCACAAACATAATCCATTGTCTGTAAAATTTACTTCCATTATACACTCCCACACGTGATAAACAATAATGGGCAGCAGAAGGTGTGTATGATACTAGTGACGATGATGTTTTTCTATCATAATTATGATCATCGTGGTTAGTATTATTATTAATTTTCTTTATTTTGTCTTCTTGTTGCTCTTCTGCTAACACAAACAATAAAAAGGTAAAATTAGATAAAAGAATAAATACGATTGTAAAAGCAAAAATGATTAAAAATTATTCCAGCAATTAGATATCATAAGTGTAATTTTAGATCCAATGATATCTTAATTAAATATTTTATATAGTTTATTAATTTATGAAGATATCATTTAAAATTGAAGGAAATATATAACTATGTAAATGAATAACATATCACTACTCATATGAACACTTCAAATAGCATATGATTTTGACAAATTTGCATTTTAAATATTTTATTTAAAAAAATTATTTTTAGCGTTTCCTGCATAAAATCTGGACCTTATAACATCTAAAAATTATTCTTGTGATAAGTCTTTATCTTGATCTTCAGAAGGTCCTAGCAATCTCGGAATCAAAAATCAACAGGATTTTTCTTGAATTGATTTGAATATTTAGTAAAATATCTGCGTGGAAAAACATTTAATCTGAGAGCACTTTAAACATAGGAATGGACATAAAAGTTTTAGACCAAAATACCGACAGCACCAATAGTTAAATGTACTCCCAATATTGCCTGCAAATTATTCATTTCCAATTGTCGGCACAATTTTTAAAGTAAAAGCGGTTCTAGGTATTTCAAAAATGCATTTGGGTAGGATTAGAGACAATACGAATAATTTGTACCGCCTTTCTTCTCTGGTAACCTGATTAAACTGGCGGGCCAATATCTTATGCCGATAACAAGTAAATCTCTCTCCCGATTGATTCCTCATTGACGTGATTACCACAAAGGTGTCGTCATTCCCGATTAGTACTGGTTCTAACTCTATTACGGTTTCATTATTTATAGGGGCAATATTTATTTTCTTGATAAGCAGGTGTACATTTCGATCCGGTTTACGGGTAAATATAATCTTAAACATCTTACCTGGAATATTTATTGTGGCATTACATCCTTTGTGGACATTTACAATAGGGGATACACTTGTTTTAGGAGAAGAATTAATTTTGAGTGTGTCTCCTCTCTTGGTTACATAGGCTCTTGCTTTTAGAGCCCATGTACTTCCACCCACTTGGAGTGATATCCAACAACAGCTTGTGAATCTGCAAACATAATGTGCAAATTTATATATACGGTCAGATACGTGATAGCGGTCAATGTGGAAACCGTTTGGAAATCATTAAACGAAATTTTCCATCATATCTCAATACATGTAATGTAAGATGTCTACGCAATGTAGAATAATATACTGATCTTGAAAATATTATTCATATAAAAATCAGCAAAAAAGACGCCTATGCATAACTTTTGAAAGTACATGATGGCATTCAACATTTTGCGTGTTAGTTAATTGGGTCCGCAAATACTATTTTTTATACTTATACATTAGAATGTTTTGTGGACTAACTATTTTCTCCACCTATGAATTGCCTAATATTATTTGAAGACAGTTTACACCCATACAGCTGAGGTGTAACGAAATTAAAGAATTTACATCGCATTGGTCCACAAATGACTTACACTTGCTTAAATTTTAATACGATCTGACAATAAAAATACTTTACCTGAAGAAAACTTCCGTTGCGTTTGTTGTCAGGTTATATAATACTTTTCTAGTCCCTGTAGTCCAGTCCTCAGAAAGGCTGAAGTCTGTACAGTAATACTCCATTGGTATGGACCTCACCATACATCCTCCAGTACATTCAAGGATTCCTTCACCGGAAAGAATTAGGCCGGATGAAATATGACTGCCATCACAGAAATGACTGCTGCTGTAAGATCTCCTCCAACTCACTCTGTATGATACCTCGATCTATGCATGATTAGGATTATGGTGAATATTATTATTATTATTATTATTATTATTATTATTATTATTATTATTATTATTATTATTATTATTATTATTAGCTGTGCACAGATACAAACTAGGACACCTTTCATGGGCGCATTTCCATCGTCTCTCGAGACTAACGGAAGCTAACCAACCAACTATTATTATTATTATTATTTTTATTATTATTATTATTATTATTATTATTATTATTATTATTATTATTATTATTATTATTGCATGCTTGCAGTCGCTCAAATGACGAAAAGTTAGGAGTAGAAAGTCCACGAGCAAAACGTTTTATTTTGTCATACAAATTTTGAATTTAATTAGAAACTGATATGCTGATCATATGTAACTCCAATGTGCAAAAATACGATTTTAGAATAGTTGTAAATGCATTTTATAAATATATGAATCCCGGAAAAAATTTGTTCATGATCTTTAATTTATATTTTGACCGCAATAAGTTTATTATAATCGGATAATGAAACATTAAACGCACGTCCAACCCACTCCTCGCTCTCGTCATTAACGTTTCCTTTAAAAATTATTTGATTATTCAGGTAGATAAAAGAAACGCCTATAACTCGCAAATAAGGATTGATTAAATGAGATGGAAAGACAAATAATTATTAAAATGAAAAATTAAATAATGTAATAGAGAATTTACAACAATATATTTTTAGATTGTTTGAAATAAAGTATTTTATCTCATTTTTATTTCTCCATTTATTAACTTTAGTTCAAAAACTATACGACACAGGTATGTTAGTAGTAGCGTCAGTGCTTTATATGTTAATAAAACAAGAGCATGAACTTGTTCACGGTTTTTAGGGCAGTTCTATAGAAGGCCGGCATTCAGGGTAAAGGGAGGTCACTAACAAATCAAGTGTCTACTCTCATCACTGCACATGCGACGTATAATGGAGGCGTACGTAAAGCAATATTTAAACTTTGGTAGCCTTCCCCTTGTTGTTCGAACATTGTTTTTAATCAAAGATTGGCATCGACGCCTGATAAATCGTCTCGAGCCCTAGCGCTTATCTATGAAAAGAAGATAGTTACAACGATTATCTTTATCGTCTTTAATAACGCAAGAGTTGTGGGAATCCTTCTTGAGCACTTCACGTCAGAGCCTATTTATAAGAATAATTAGCCCCCCCCCTTATCTTATTGATTTATTGCTTGTTTAGACTTCTTTCACTTAGAACGATACACGTCAGAAATCACGAAACACTGCACTATCTGTTATTATAGTCATGTTTCCACTCTCGTGTGTTATGACTGGTTAAAGCCCTGAAAAGGGCTAGCGGCCTCCCCTCCTTCCGAGGCAGGGCTCACCCGTGTCTCAGAGCTCGACACTTTTTGTGCCCCGGCGCATGGGCATAATAACCCCCCTAGATAGTTTACCACCTAAGCCGGACATCATTTTTTCGATAATGTTGCTAATCTAGGGAGGCACTTAGCCCAAGGGCAGGGCTTTTGGTCTAGTGCTTGACCTTTTTTCTACCAACCTTAAAACAGACCTTTATGAACATTAAAGATACAGTTACACTGCCTCGACCCCCGGGCTCGGAAAAGGCAAAGGAAAGGATCCAGCAAAGGGCGGTACCGTAGTTGATTCCTCTATTCTTGTGTGTTGAGATCCTCTTCCTTATGTCTGTCTTACCCTGGGTCCACATATTTTTGGCTTTGAAAGTGTAACCTTTTCACATTATTTTAATGTGGCCCAAGGCGCTTCCTACCGCCTTTCCTCATCCTTGATCGTTGGTTCCCAGGTTACCTTGAGTTGACGGTGTCGGCAATGGATGCGGCTTCCGCCCACTAAGTTAAGTTCCTGTTTCTGCCCGTTGCCTATTGGGGGTGGGAGTCCCCTATCATAGCCAAACATGTGTAAGCCACATACGAGTCGAATGGATAGGAGTTGTGAAATTTCCTACTAAATATTAGTATTATGTTTTTGTGTACTATGCGTACCTGTAGTTCCAAAAGTTATGTCAAATTTGAAAGGTATAAGCTACCTTGTGCATTTCAGTGATCTTAATTTGTTTTGACGGCGAGGTATACATTTTTTTTCCCAATCATCCCTTCAAGGGCCAAAGAAATAGTTGTTAGCCGAAAAAGAGCTCTTGCCAAAGTGTGCTCTGTGTAAGGCATTTTGACTAACCATAGTTCACTACGCTGCTGTTAAAACAGCAGCAAAGTGATAGTAGCAATCTTCTGTCTTCTTTCTGTTTTCTTCAATCTTCGGCTGGCTATTTTCTTTTACGATATATCGTGTGTAAAAGAATTTTATTATTACTTGTGTCTACTTTTATTCTGTTTTTCTTCCTGTCTGTTTCTTCTTTCTTCTCTGTTCCTTTGTTTTTATTCTTCTTTCTTCTTCTGTTTCCTTTGTCCTCTGTTCCTTGTTCCTTTGTTCTCCTGGAGCTCCTGGTAAACACGTCCGTCCTCTTCCAAGCTTCCCCGCTACCTCCCAAGCTTCCTCACTACAACCGATCTCAAATCACGAAACAGCTCGCCTTCGGCCTTTTATACACTGATACCACGTGACGTATCATGTTACCTGACGAGTCTATTCCTAACTGGACTGTCTTATTCTTAAAACGGTGATACTCATCTAAACAGTTTCTTAAGATGCAGGGGAAAATCGCTACATTTCCCATGCCTCCAAGAAATGCGTCCCGCATTTACAAACAAACAAAATCATAATTAAACAACTTAAATAACAGGAATAAATCAACCAACAAAATCATCAATCAATCATACGTTTTAAAATGATGCATTGATTCACTTAGATTTGACGCATTATAGAACAATTTGTTAACAAGGCATTTTAAGCATTTAAACGAGAACATTAGCATCAATCCAATCCAATATGCAACATGTCGTTATCGGCGAAGTTGCACAGCGAATGGCTCTCCAAATTTACAATCCGTTTTATCGTTGCTAATTTTGTCAGCCATCGTATAGATGGTTTATGAAAGTTTACATTTCCGTCTTCCTGAACAAAATCATTTGCCTTGGTATCCTTTGCGGTGTGTGGCCGATTCAATTCGCAGACTGCGAGTGTGACAATCTCAATTGGCAGATGCAAGTTTACAGATGCTGCCAAAAGCTATTTTGTAACACAACTGTGTTCCTTCGAACGAGACGGGCAACAACTTGTTGCCAATCTTAAATATGCAGCTGACATCTACTGGTGCACACTATTTCTTCACAAAGCCCAAACCTGTGACCCGGCGACATCAATATATGCCACCACTGATTTACTGTGGCAAAAGTTACAGCCTGAAACAGAAGTGATACATGTTTGTCCTACAAGCGTCAGCATGGACCTCCTGCATCCTGCTTAGCTTTGGTGAGTTGAGGCCGGTTTTTGATAGAGATTAGCCAATATAATGTCTCAGACAACAGTTTGACGGTCTTTCCAATATCAATTGAAAGTTTGGTATCGTGACCTTGGATGCATCTGTTAGGTACATTCAAGACTCTGTACCTACAGATTGGACTCCACCAGAGTGCCGCTGGTTGTATTTTTTTCCCAATGTTGGTTTCGATGAATGTCATAGTGTCTGCCTTGGCGCCTGCGCAGATCCTAATGTAGCTTGGTCATTCGTATGTGTGTTACCATCTTTATCAAGTTGCCTTAATTCTGGACATTTTTTCTTAATATGCCACATCTGGCCACATTTGACACATCTGACGCATTAAAGATTTAAAACTATAAATTTTATATGAATGCATTCTAACGTTAGTATTTGCGACTTCATCGCGCTCAGACGACTTTCTCTTAGTTACGTATGTTCGTTTTCATCAATTCCTAACTTATGTGTGCTGCATCATTTAAACTTTTAAGTTGTCTCTGTATTCATGTCTGAATCTACAAATAGTTCAATAAAATACTCTTTGGCCAGAATTTCAGCTACATCACTTGTTGCTGTTGGGTAGGCTAAGTGAACACGTTTTCCTGATACTTTCTTCAAGTTCAGAAAGTGTCTCACTAGTTCGTTGTCTTCTCTCTTTTAGTTGTGTTGTGTACAATTCTTTTGATTTGGCGGTGAAAATTGTTCATTAAATGCTCTTGTAAAACGTTCGTAATTTTCTCTCACCAGCACAATCTTTCAGGTTTCCGGGGACGCCTTACGCTGGTTTGCGAAGGAAAACGACAAAATAATGCTCTTTGCCCACTGATGCAGCCATTACGGCGGGCACAATCCTCAAAACGGCTTACTTAAGAGTAAGGAAAATATCTACACCTAGTCTTCTCAGTTTTAAAGGTCAGTTGGAGAATAACTGGTACACGTTAATTTCGGAGTTGCGTGGTTACATGTTATATTATTAATGATTATGTAGAGAAATCTCAGTAACTAATTGTTCAGTAAAAATAAACAAATTTATTTAATTTAATTGCAATAACCTAAACTACGGACCCATTATTGGCAGTTTTATTAAAATCGAGATCTATTTGTAATAAGCCGCTATTCAACGTTCAATATTTGTGTTCAGCCGACCTTTTCTGAATTCCCGGTCAATTTATTGCCACTCATCTATAATTAAAGTGTTGCATTTTCATGTTAATTGTTCCGAATTATACCTATTACGTTCATAAATGTGAAATCTGGAATTTAATGGGTGAATTGAGAGGTCAACCGAAGACGACCCTGTATCGGTGTCCGTTAGATCTCAAATGTATCATACATCTCAATTCTAACGCCCCAATGTCGTCGGTTTTCACAAATGTCACAATTCTTCCAATTTAACTAAAGGTTAGAGAGAATTTAATGATTTATAAAAACAAAAAACTATCTGTCATAAATCATTCTTTGAAATAATCAAGACGTTAGATTTAAATGATCTTCAAATATTCAGTTTAGAATTAAGAGGTGTTACCCCATAATAATTTTTGTTCTTTTTCGGGATTGCTCCAATAGTAGTGATGTGATACAGTTGACAAATTCTGTTAGTGATAATCTGATAACAACAACATTCGCATCTATTCGAGAGGTAATGATGAGAGGCAGGACAGCTTTTTCTAATCAGATCTTATACGCAAAAGTGTGCATTAAATAATAATAAGACCCGGATAAGTACTGGGGAAATGGAATACTTTGAAGCACGCATTTGGGCTGAAAACAAACCCAGAACTTGTCAATTTCCATATTATCTGGTAAACTTTTGACACAGACCTATAAAAATTGAATGTCATTGATGCATTTAGCGTAAAAATGCACTTAAATGCTAGGCTATGTTCTGCATCAAACGCAAAATGAGAATAGGGTATCACATAATGATCACCGACCGTCCAGTCTTTTTAAACCAAATGCTGAAAGACCTAAAATAAAAACTTATAGTTAGTTTATCTCTGAGGGTATTTTAAATTAACATGTGAATTATTTGGAAATTTTACACAGTGGACAGTTCAGGACTAAGGAACAAATGTAGAGAATTTATAAGAAAAATAATACTTTCAAGGTAAACGAGTCACTAGCCATGCAAGATGTTTTGTTGAACGATCCAGGAGGATTCTCGTGTGTAACCAATGCGGTCGCTCACATGTTTTCAACAAAAATACCTGTGATTCATACGTCGTAGGTTCCCATGTAATAATTCCCCCTCTAAAGTGTGATCCCACACAACTCCGTGCCGACACCAGTATTATTAAGACATGGTACAGATCCATTGTCACATCTAAAAGAAGAAGAAATGGTACGAATAACAGATTGCATTAAAGAACTAGGTATAATACTATTATACCAAAATGAACACTATCCCCAAACAATTATATTTACGTATATTGCGTACATTCAACGGATCAGATGTTAGTGATGGATAGTCAATGATCTGAAATAAACATAAAACCACAGCCGATTCATTTTTTTACAAGATATACTATGGACTGAGGTATCTCCCACATGATGTTTCCGCATCTATGAGGGTGAATTCAATATGAGCGTGATTAAGGTTTCATTTTAGCGAATCAAAGTCTAACTTACTTTATAAAGTTTCCAATTGGACTTCCTATTCTTCTGTAATATTGGTATCCAAATAGTCAAAACCGTCTTAAGTAGCAACTTAATGATAGACATGTGACCATCATACCATTTACCTCTAAAATGTTCATTATTATGATTTATGCTACATCTAACAATTTCATCTCAATGCGATCGACGTTTAGCTACACGATTTATTTTATACACATATGTGAAAATATTCCTCTAGAACATGTACAACTTCGGCCGTTTTAGTGACACAAGCTGAGTGCGGTCGAAAGATCAATCCCGTATTGCGAATCGTCATTGTGGTGCCTTTGCTTAATATACGTGTTACCAGACTGTTTTGGGATCGTGTCATAGGAAGAAGGTGTATTGTTGTTGGATGTCGTAGTAGAAGTGTCTTTACCGTCTTAGCAACCTCAACAAATATAATATCATCAACTAGCAATATCTTTGCCAGTTAACGTCAAAGGAAAATGCATTGTATCAAATTATTGAACTCCTTGAAAAGAGAGAGAGAGAGAGAGAGAGAGAGAGAGAGAGAGAGAGAGAGAGAGAGAGAGAGAGAGAGAGAGAGAGAGAGAGAGAGATGGGGTGGATGTGAAGACTGTGCCCAAGACTGCTGCATAAAAGTAAACCCGCACTTATATATTTACACTGATGGCAATTTTTCTTTGCGATTATTGCATGATTTTGACATGGAAATTAGTGTTAAACATAACTATAAGCTAAACTTTGTAATCTTATTTTTTAATCTTTTCATAAAAAACTGTTTCAAACGTAGTCGACTGAATTGGATAGAAATATTGACATCATTGAAATAATATTGTAAAATAAAGAAATTTTATTTGTATTATCGTTGACTGTCAAACAGAGAAGCTTTTCTGCTAGTTAACTTGGGTTCCAATTGTGATTCCCCAAGCACGCGCTTGCATATCAGACCGTTTGAAAAACGTTGTTCGGCTGTCTCCACGAAAGCAGCTTTTTGTTTTTAGATTAAAGAGCTTTATCTCCTATCCAGTGAATGAATGCGTCAAGTCTTCATGGTGCACATTAAATGTCTAACGAATTAAGGTTCCTGATTGTAGAGCAAAGCATTTATGTTGACATTTACGATAAGTGACAAACGACCAATGAAGATAAGCAATTGTGAACTTGAGACTTCCTAATATGATTTGGTGTGAGAGGGACCTAAAACAATTGTCTGATTAATACATGTGATTGCTAAATAGAGAGAACCTTTAAAGCGCGTTTGATTGTATCCTTTAGAAACTATAATCATTGTAATTCTGAGTTTTAGTTTCACTTTAAATGAAGAAAATATTCCCATTTTTCACATTAATTATGTTATAAATATTGTGCGACGACAAGAATGCATGATGCCTAAGTTGTCTCTCTTTGATTTGGTCAGATGAAAGATTTTATCCCAAAGGGGTCACTGAATAAAGATTTTACTCAGTGTTCTATACAAAAGTGCTCTAGTGACCTCAAGAAACAAGTTCATTTGCACTTCAAAGGCATTTGAATTAAATCTTCTTTAAGGTTATGTCATGCTTTATTCATCTATACATAGAATATCGACAAGATTAAATGACATTTTTAATAAACAAACAGTAGCATCCGATGCCTTCTGTGCACAATAATATTTTTTCCGTTTATATTGTCTGCTGAGTAGTTGTGTTGTGTGTTATTTCAAATCACTATACGATCAATCAGCTGGTTATTCGTTATGCGTATTACAAATAGACCACTAGATCTGGATCAATATTTCCCAGTCGGTTTCTGAAAATTGGAGCATTTTGCATAATAAGTGTTAATTTAGTTTAAATAACCTTCTATTTCATAACCAAATTGCCAGAACAGTCCTTGATGTACTAGGCAGCTATTTTGTTTCAGAGTAAATTATTTTCTTATTCTTATACAGGATATTATACATAACATTTAAAGTCTGATTTTTAATTTTTTCAGATTTCAATCTTTTGATAACATGTTGATTAAACGTCTACATTTGTTGCTAATACCACAGTTGAATTGCAACAGCTAAAACTGGTACCGTTAATGCTGCTACTAATCCAGATGATAGGTATAGAATACGAAGATCTGTATGATACATGCAAATTCTTCAGCAAAATATCAACATTCGATTTCTATAACTACCATCAACTTTTCTGGTCTGGTGGTTTAACACTCATACAATATTACTGCAAATGTTAGATATGTTCTATCAGTGGTAGTGCAATTACACCAGTTTAATCTTTTGCATGGATCGAAGGCAACGACGTAAACCTTAATGAGCTTTAAATTTGAAACGGATCCAATTAACGCATCTCTTTTATGGTGAGTGTACTGAAATTCTAATGTGTGTAACTAATTGGTTTTACAACAGTGTCAATGTTCATTACAAAGAGAGAAGATACGTTTAATAATAATTATGGATTGCATGAATCATTCTAGAAATTAAAAAAAAAAAAAAAAACGTTCAGTTGCGGGAGTGTGGATGAATCTCGGTCTCTGATTTGCAAATAGTATTTTTTACGACAAATCAATGGGGACAAATTAAATTTGAAAATTATTAGATAAATTGGAGAAAAATGCCACGCCTACACATCTGCTAATTTATCTGTATAACACTGGCGCTTCTAGGTTTAAAAATTTGTGCAGTGATTGAAACAAGACCCATGAATATATTATGATACTATCATGAAGATCTCTTGTACTAATGAGGAAATGTTGATATATAGTTCCTATGTAGAACTCTTTATCTAGTAGCAACGAAGAATTCGTCATTACTTGTACCTATGAAGGACACCTGATTTCTAATACCTATGATGAACTTTTGATCTTTAATACGTATGAAGCACCGTTGATCTATTTCACATATGAAGAACCCTTCCTCTGTAGTACATGCCATGAACGATTCATTTCTACTAAATATGGGGAAATCTTGGTCTCTAGCACCTTTGAAGAACTCATGAGCTCTAATACCAATGAAGAACTTTTGATGTCTAGTACCTATGACGAACTCTTTATGTATATTGGCTGTCGAGAAGACTTTATCTTAAGTATTAATAAAAAATTATTGATTTCAAATAAATATGAAAAACGCTTGGTCACTAATATCTATAAAGAACACTTGATCTCTGACACCTCCTAAAAACTCCTGAACTCTAGTACCTTCAAAGAACTCTTAATCTCTAATACTTAGAAGAACTCTTGACCTCTAGTACAAATGAAAACCACGACCGCTAGCACCTATTAAGAACTTGAACCATGGTACCTATGAAGAACTCTTCATCTACAGATCCAATGAGGCACTCTTAATGTCTAGTACATGTCAAAAGCTCTTGATGTCTTATACCTGTGAAGAACTGTTGACCTCTGATACCAATAAAGAACTCATAATGTCTAGTACCTTTAAGGAACTCTTAACCTCTGACACATATGAAGAACTCTTGATATCTAATACTTATGAAGACCTCTCTATACGCCAATACCTTCAAAGAACTCTTGATCTCTGTTACCTATGAAGAACATTTGACTAGTGATCTCTAGTAAAATGAAGGACTCTTTATCTCTATTACCTATACAGAACTATTTTTCCAGTACCAATCAGGAACTCTAATATCTATGAAGAACTCTTGATTTTTTGTACCAATGAGGAAATCTTGCTCCATAGTATCTATGAGTAACTCTTGATTTCGTCTACCTATGATAAACTCTTTTTCCTATAGAATTGGCAAACTCTTTACACACGGCGACCGTGAACTTTTGCATTAAAAAGCTACACCCTTTTACTCAAAGTCCGTTGTAGGAATATTCATTTCAAAGGTAACTCTTTCTATATAGACATGAAAATAATGTAACCATCCCATAGTAGCCAACAGCAAGATAGGTTTCTTTATTTACGCTATGATGATAATAACCTCATTATATTGTACCATATGTAAGCATGAATGTCTGAGTTAGGGTATTAGGGTATTCCTGTTTTGATTTCCCATTTTTAGATGGGGTATTCGAGCTTTGTATACCTATTTTTAGATAGGGTATTCATACTTTGTATCCCCAATTTTAGATGGGGTATTCAAGCTTTGTATACCCATTTTTAGAGACAGTATTCATGCTTTTTATCTCCATTTTTAGATGGAGTATTCAAGCTTTGCATCCCCATTTTTAGATATGGTATCCATACTTTGTATCCAAATTTGTAGATGTACTCATACTTTGTATCCTAATTTTAGAAAGGGTACTCATACTTTGTATCCCCAGTTTTAGATGTACTGATACATTGTATCCCATTTTAGATATGGAAAACATACCTTGTATCTCCAGTTTTAGATACGGTACTCAAACTTTGTATACCCATGTTTAGATTGGGTACTCAAATTTTCTATCCCCATTTAAAGATAGGGTATTCAAGCTTCTTTCACTTATTTTTAAATAGGGTATTCTTCATACTTTGTACACCCATTTTTAGATAGGGTACTCATACTTTTTATCCCCTTATTTAAATGGGGTATTCAAACTTTTCATATCCATTTTAGATATAGCACTCATTCTTTGTATCCCCATTTTTAGATGGGGTATTCAAATTTTGTATACACATTTTTAGATGGGGTACTCATACTTTATATCCCTATTTTTAGATGGGGTATTCAAGCGTTGGTAAACCCATTTTTAGATAGGGTACTCATACTTTGTATCAAAAATTTTAGTTGTACTTGTACTGTGTATACCCAATTTTAGATAGGATAATCATACTTTGTATCCCCAATTTTAGATAGGGTACTCATAATTTGTATCCCCATTTTAGATAGGGTACGCATACTTTGTATACCCATTTTTTGGCAGGGTACTCATACTTTGTATACCCATTTTTTGATGGGGTATTCAAATTTTGTAAACACATTTTTAGATGGGGTACTCATACTTTTTATCCCCATATTTAGATGGGGTATTCAAGCTTTTTATATCCATTTTAGATAGGGTACTCATTCTTTGTATCCCTATCTTTAGATGGGGTATTCAAATTTTGTATACACATTTTTGGCAGGGTACTCATACTTTGTATACCCATTTTTAGATGGTATATTCAAGCTTTGTACACCCATTTTTAGATAGGAAGATCATACTTTGTATTCCCATTTTTAAATACGGTACATAAGCCATGTATACCCATGGTCAGATAGGGTAATCAAATTTTGTATACTCATTTTTAGATGGGGTATTCAAGCTTTATATACCCTTTTAAGATAGGGTACTCATACTTTATATACTCATTTTTAGATTCGGTACTCATACATTGTATCCCATCTATAGCTAGGTTATTCATACTTTGTATCCCTATTTTTAGATAGGGTACTCTTACTTTGTATAACCATTTTTAGGTGGGGTATTCAAGCTTTGTATACACATTCTTAGATGGGTGCTCATACTTTGCATCACTATTTTTAGATGTACTCATACTTTGTATCCCATTCTTAGATAGTGTACTCATGCTTTGTATACCCATGCTTAGATAGGGTACACATGCTTTGTATACCCATGCTTTGATAGGGTACTCAAATTTTGTATACCCATTTAAAGATGGAGTATTCAAGTTTTTTTTTAACTATTTTTAAATTGGGTACTCATACTTTGTATACTCACTTTTAGATGGGGTATTCAAGCTTAATTTAGTCATTTTTAGATAGGGTACTCATACTATGTTTCAACATTTTTAATGGGCTATTCAAGCTTTGCATACCCATTTTAGATAGGGTACTCATTATTTGTATCCCCAGTTTTAGATAGAGTAGTCAGATACTTTGTATCCCATTTTTAGATAGAGTACTCATACTTTGTATTCCATTTTAGATAGGGTACTCATGCTTTATATACTCATTTTTAGATAGGTGTCTATAATTTGTATCACCATTTTTAGATACGGTGATCATGCTTTGTATATCCATGTTTAGATAGGGTACTCAAATTTTGTATCACCATTTTTAGATACGGTGATCATGCTTTGTATATCCATGTTTAGATAGGGTACTCAAATTTTGTATCCCCATTTAAATTTGGGGTATTCTAGCTTTTTACCCATTTTTAGATAGGGAACTCATACTTTGTATCCCCATTTTAAGATGTACTCATACTTTGTATCCCATTTTTAGATGCGGTACTCATGCTTTATATATCCAGTTTTAGAGAGGGTACTCAAACTTTGTATCCCCATTTTAAGATGTACTCATACTTTGTATCCCATTGTACGATAGGGTACTCATACTTAGTATCCCTATTTTTAGATGCGGTACTCATGCTTTATATACCCAGTTTTAGATAGGGTACTCAAACTTTGTATCCCCATTTTTTTATGGGGTATCCATGCTTTGTATACCCATTGTCGATAAGGTACTCATGTTTTATATATCCATTTTAAATAAGATACTTATGTTTTCTATACCCACTTTTAGATAGGGCACTCCTGTTTTTATACTCGTAGCAGCAGGGAGGGTGAACCCTAAAAAATTTTTGCTTGTGAAATTAACCTGAAATAAGGGTTCCTACAGGGGC
>JAEAOA010002004.1:0-234223 GCA_016746295.1 Potamilus streckersoni
CAAAATAAAAAAATCCCCCATTTATTAAATTTTCGCAGAAACATAAACAAAACCAATAACGAATTTTTTGGAAGTCCGCCATCTGTTGATATTACACTCGATAATATTAACACAAAACTCAACGATATTATTAGTGGAATTCCTGGTATTGTTGAGAAAACAAGTATGATTAAAATTCCTCACAAGCAGATTAAAAATATTGTCTATACTGTTGCTTCTGGAATGTCTACTTGGTCGCCGCAAAATAACACTCTCAAACATACTGCAGAGGTCACTGGTGTGTATAGATTGTCCGTGTTGAGCAGTGCAAAGTTTAATATATTTACATTATTTCCATGGCGTCACTCGACTGATAATTTCTCTGGAACTGTGTCTATTGTGTTAAACAAAGATGTTGAAGAAACTTTTATGCTAATAGCAGATGACAAAAAATTAACTGCTGTGTCATATTGGTATTGTCTGGAATTTGTGGCTGAAACACCTCAACTAGTTACTTAATCAAGCCTGAGATTATATGAACAAATATTATAATGAAAAAAGTATAGTTGATTTCAATCATATTTCAAAAGATATTCCAGAACAGGATGTTGACGCACTAATACAATACTACAAATATTATCATAAAAAACTTTGGTGCGTTAAAAAATGCTACAAATATTATAACAAAATACTTCGAGTAATATCATATCTACCCTTGTTAATGACTAGTTCTGGCATAATTTCAAGTGGTATATCATTAAACCCGTTTTTGTTAATCATATCCGGTGTTGGTGTTTCTCTTACAGCAGCTTGTAAAAAAGTTGAACCTAAAATTTCGATAAAAAAGCACGGCTGCTTAACATCAATTATAACTTACAAAAAACTACTTGATCAAATAAGATCTTACCTACGAGGAGTAAAATATAGTATGGACGATTTAATACGTGAATTTCGTATTATTGACAACATGTTAACAGATATTCTACCCATGAGGATCAGCAAATATGAAAAAGATTATCAAAAGAAGTATGATATAACATAAAATTTTATATAATACCACTTACCTTACTGGAATTCTAATGCGTAATTTAGTCCACAATCGCCACGCTCTGCTAAATCGTAATGATTTGGAAGATTGAGTCTGACATATCATTTTGCTTATTCTGGAAGATCACGTAATTAAATTTTACCTGTTACCTAGATATTTTGCAACAGGTGTTCTATTGTATTTGTTTGGAGGTCTAGAGGGGTTGTTGAGCTCGGATTCTTAGCGCAATTATTGATTGCAACAGGTGTTCTATTACGTTACCTAGGTATTTTGTATTTGTTGAGCTCGGATTCTTAACGCAATTATTGATTGCAATAGGTTTTCTATTACGTTACCTAGGTATTTTGTATTTGTTTGGAGGTCTGGAGGGGGTTGTTGAGCTCGGATTCTTACTTTCTCCTACTACTATGTATGTATGTATGTATGTATGTATGTATGTATGTATGTATGTATGTATGTATGTATGTATGTATGTGTGTGTGTGTGTGTGTATGTATGTATGTATGTATGTATGTATGTATGTATGTATGTATGTATGTGTGTGTGTGTGTGTATGTATGTATGTATGTATGTATGTATGTATGTATGTATGTATGTATGTATGTATGTATGTATGTATGTATGTATGTATGTATGTATGTATGTATGTATGTATGTATGTATGTATGTATGTATGTATGTATGTATGTATGTGTGTGTATCTGTGTGTGTATGTATGGTAAATTGGTGGCATTCAAAACGTTATACTAACCCCTTCACTACGGTTCGTTGCTAGGGAATGACCTCTCTCGGTTCAATTAACCAAGTGTGGATGGAAAGAAAGAGTGATACAAATCTCTGAGCAAGTAATTGAAGAAATAACACAACGAGCCCCCTTTTAATGAACAAATATAACATTTAATCAATTAACAATATAATTTCAAATGTAATAAATCAATTTTGTTGATACAAGATGTACTAACATGTACTCAATAAAGCAATACAAATTTTACTATTACTTGTCAGTGGCAGAATTAACATAGTTTCATCATAGCCTACGAGTCGTGACCTTGAGACCAACGATGAATAGCATCATCATCTATCTTATCCGGATATCGAATTTTCCGTTCCTTCCTGCACTGCCAACCTTTGTCCAATCGTCTTTGACCTGGACCCTTGCCAGTCGACACTTGAAACGATTCGACGATAGTATCTAGAGCTGGAGTTCGGCTGTAAAATTCTTCCGACCTTTCGCTGAGCAGCAGAGGGGCTGAACCGACCAAATTAGATTTGCCCGCCAACCCCCTATCCCAAAAAGTGTGCCAGAAAGCTGCATTTTGGTAATCTAAAACCTAAAAAAAATCTATTATTTATTTTTATAATATATAGGACCACCAAAAATGTCAAAATTTGGACGGGGTGACCATGAAAATCCACCGGGGGGAGATTTTTAGGTGAAAATTTTACAATTAGCAAATGCGATAGTTTTATATTATGGAAGTTGGAGAAGCACCATCGGTTAGATTTGCTAGAGAAAAGCTTGAAGCTATTAATAAATTTTTACCAGTACATGAACGCATAAAGGAAAAACTACAAGTACGCCAACAGATGAAGGCTGCTTTGATTGAAGGACGGCAGGAATTATTTGAGCCAATTACTACGGGTATAAAAACTACATTATACGGAGACAAAGATGATGCATTTCGACCTGCCGACGAAAAACCTATAGCGGCTTTACTTGAAGAAATATCAAAAAGTGTTAAATTGGCTGAACCAATAAAAAAAGGAAGAAGCACCGGTGGCATCTTCGTCGGGTACGTGGGCGGAAAAAGAAATTAAAAAATTACGTGCAAGATTTACCGAAGAAGGATTAGCAGAAATTGAAAATGTAGAAGATGATAGACTTCCTCTTTTTGCTTTAACCTCATTTAGCGATAGAAAAAGATATTTAAATGAAGATAATAAAAAATACGCTAATAAATCGAATGATTGGTATGATGTAGTATACAAAATTAAATATAAAGCTCCCACTGCTAGAAGAGATAATGCGGAATATATAAAATATTCTAAAATGATAGATGATATAATTAATGTGGCTCAAGAAGAACAATTATTATTAACTAAACAAAAAGGAAAAGGAAAAAAAAACAAAAGGAGAAACAAAAACGCTTCAAGAATTTTTAAGAGAAGATAAAGAATATGAAGGAAGTGGACTAAACCAAATCGCCAGATCAACTACTTACCATGATTCGCAAATATGCCCTGATAGTATTGTTAGAGATGTTTCTAGATTAGAAGTACTTATGGGAGGAAGACAAGCAGGAAATAATTCTATTGAAGTTATTAATGAAGCTGCTGATATAGCTCAGCGATTATTTCAAAATAAAATAATTGATCTTCACACATACAGAGAATTTATTGACGATCTAATGGATCATCGAAGATATTATAGTGACTAAAACTCAAAGAGTTTTAATAATTAGAAATCTAAGGATTTTACAATAAGAATGACAATTCATTACAATCACGATAAACCGACCCAAGTATTTGTAGTAAAATCACGATTACCAGTTTATAAAACATTTTATGGCGAAGGACTTGGAGATACTATATTAGTTTTTTTTTTTACTAGAATGGCTCCAAAAGTTGCTCCATTTGCTAAGCAAGCTGGAATGAAAGCTATTGGTGTAATTGGAGATAAATCCCTTGGAGCTGTTGAGGATGTAGCAGGTAAGGCTTTTTCATTTGTAAAAGATAAAGCATCTTCGTTGATGAGATCATTATTTGGCAAGAAACAAAAAATTCAACCTCTTCCTTCAACGGAAAATATGCCTGCAAAGTTAAGTAAAGCTATAAATAACGCAGCACAAGAAAAAATAAATTCGTTAATAATGAACTCACCAGAATGCTAGCAACTCCAATGGAAAATGTTAATCTTTCAAGTGCTATATCGGGAAGTGGACTTAGAAGAAAAAGACGATAGTCGCAGTAATTAAAAATAAAAATACTTTAGTATAAAAAATGTCCTTTAAAAAAATAATTGATACTGCATTTGATATGGATGCACCTGTACCTAAGGATGATTCGGTTGGAAATTATCAATATTTCGCTTATAAAGCAACTGAACCAGATGCCAGAGGGAGAATTGATTTACAAGTTCAAGAATTAAGTAAATATTTTCTACCATGCGAGGCATTCATAGAAGTTGAAGGAGAAATTTTAAGAAAAGATAACGGAAATGCTCATGAGGCAGGGGCTAAAGTTGGATTTGTAAATAATGGAATTATGGCATTATTTGAAGGTGCAAAATACACGATCAATGGAAATGATATTGAATCAATAAATAATGATGTAGATATTGCGACAACAATTATTGGACTAGCTAGATATTCCGATGATTATACAAAATCGGCTGGACCAGCTATGATGTTTGCTAAAGATAATTCTGATCGATTTGATACAAATCCGTATAGTGTTGTAAGAACAGCTCAGGCAACGGCAGCTGATCCTCAACCTGCGGGAATTGTAAGACCAGCTGCAGCATTTGACATAGTTATTGGATCTAACCCCAATTATAATTTAGGTTGTGTGATTCGAAATGGAATGTTAAAAGGTACAAGAAGAAAATTTTCATGTTCTATTCCGTTATCTCATATATATGGATTTTGCAGAAATGTCAGAAAAGTTATTTATGGAGTTAAACATACTGTTGTACTTCAACGGAGAAGTGATGGTGATAATGCCGTTTGGAGAATTCCTGCTGATGCAGCACATCCAGATGATGATAACGCAAAGGTTGTTTTATACAATTTGACTCTCTGGATGTCAGTATTAACACCATCGCTAGCTGTTAATCAACGTTTGTTATCTTGGATGGAGACTGGCGCAAGTAGTTTGATAAACTGGTTAAATACTTCGACGGATTCTCTTGAAGGTAATCAGACCGAATTTACATGGAATTTAGCCGGAAAAAGAGGTACTTCAGCTCCGAGACATATATTTATAACGCTGCAAAATAAAGATAGAAAGCGAAATCCTGGTCAGCAATTTCGCTCACATAGGGGGGGGGTTGACGGGCAAATCTAATTTGGTCGGTTAAGCCCCTCTGCTGCTCGCTGCATAATCTTTTTCCATGAATTTACTCAGGAATTTGTTCAGGAAGCTGTTTCCTTAAATAAATAAAATGTCCCGCAATAGACAATAGGTCACATTTTCCAAGAATATATATATATATATATATATATATATATATATATATATATATATATATATATATATATATATATATATATTATAGCTCAGATAACAAACTGCATAATCCTGTCTAAATGACCTGCTTTCTCGCCAGTTTTGTTTGCAAATAGAGACGGCCATTAATTGTATGCTGACATTAATTCACGTCACGAGCTAGCGGAGATTCATTAGATTCCGTTTTCTGGATAACACGTATGTGCCCGTATTTAACACTCCATGACTTCTTTACATTTAATACAGTCTGGTGTTAAATTATAAATGGCTTAGTCCATCAAATCTAACTACTCTAAAATAGTTTACGGGATCAATTGAACATTACGAATTAGTATATGAATATGCCCTAATAACATAGCATGCTACACATTTTTAATTCATAAATCTAGGAAACATCACCCATCATGTATTAGGTGAATTCACGAAATTATTACGCATTCCTATCGAACACTCAATTACATACAATATTGTCAATTCTCTCATTGAACATTCAATTAAATGCAATCTTGTCAATTCTATCAATGAACTGATAATTAGAAAATCAAAGAAAAAATGGCGTGACTAACATTTCACTAAAACCCTGAAAAATGAAATCATACCCACATACATCATAACATCAATACATTTGTAAAGGAATCAACAAACGAAATGGTATGTTAAAAATATGGAAACTAATATTTGCGTACCTTTGCCGCTTTTTATTTTTTTTTTCCCGAACTTTCTATCCGAGACAACTATCTCGCATTACTGCAATAACGAGAAACGTACTTTCTATGTTCCCGGAACCCCTTCTCACTTCTTGCAAGTAAGATTGAAGTCTAAAGAAATTTTTTTTTTCCAAGTAGAACCACTAATTCCTTACAAGAGTTACGCCCTTAAGTTTCCATTGACCAATCAGAATCTATTGTTTCCTAAATTGTCTTACCTATAATTTTTGATTGACCAAAATAGCTAATCATGCCGCAATTAACTTTGCTTTGAACAATCAATTATTGACATGCTTCCCTTTTTACCGGTCGAGTTTGGAGGATTGTTATGCCAGAATCCTTGTACCATAACATACGACTCGGTCAAATTTCCTTTGACGTTCAGAGATGAAATGAGAATAATGATATAACTGCCTCTAGCCATTTTTACTTTAATTAAGTTAACTTTGGTAGAATTTATTTAATTAATACTTCCAAGAGTGTCAAAACTGGACCCATCACTATATATATATATATATATATATATATATATATATATATATATATATATATATATATATATATATATATATATATATATATATATATATATATATAACACATAACGATAGTTTGAACTTACCATATTACTGGCATATATTCCATTCCAGGACATTCAATCATTCTGAATGAAAATTTAGACATGTTTGGTTCTGGTTAGTGTTTTATGGCAAATTAACACAAGCATGCTTTTTTTTTTATCTCAATGGAACTATAGTTAAAATGCTGTGCCCAGGGAAACCAATGCAGATGACAGGCTGATCCAAGGGAAGGATTCGAACCTGCGGCTCCTAAAATCCATACCTAAAATACATTTATTAACAAAATTCCACAGATACAATATAACATATTACGTGTGACGGCACACTAAAACAGCTTTAAAATGTATAAATATTTTTTTACTTGTTCGTTCATAATAACTTTTAATTATTGATAACTAAAACTGCCCTCTACTAATAGTTTTAATTTAAAATATTCGCCTTGATTAGCAACAAGTTTGATTTGCCTTTTATGTATATTTGTGCAGACTTTTCCTTTTTATTTTTATTTCCTTACCATTCTTAGTTACTCAAACGATTAATAAAAAGCAAACTAATTTTTTTAAAAAATAATTTGTTAATTTTAATTATTAATTAATATTTTTAATTAATTTGTTAAATTTAATTAATTTTTTTTCAAGGCTTTAGACACAGCCTAAACACATATTGACCAGCATATACTCAACTGAAAGCGTACATTTATTATTCACTTTTATTATTGACCAATAGGGCATCGACAGAAAGAGTACATCGATTATTCACACTGATTATTGGCAAATAGGCAATCGAACGTAAGAGTACTTTGATTATTCACACTGATTATTGGCCAATAGGGAATCGACAGAAGGAGTACATCGGTTATTCACACTGATTATTGGCCAATAGGGCACTGATAGAAAGAGTACATTGATTAGTCACAATGATTATTAGCCAAAAGTGAATCGACAGAAAGAGGACATTGATTACTTACACTGATTATTGACCAATACGGCATCGATAGTAAGAGTACTTTGATTATTCACGCCGATTATTGACCAATACGGAATCGACATACAAAGTTCGTTGATTATTCACCCTGAGTTTTGGCCACTAGAGCATCGACAGCAAGAATACATTCATTTTTCTCACTGACTATTGGCCAAATGGAATCGAACGTAAGAGTACCTTAGTTACTGATTATAGACAAATATATTGATTATTCACATGATTATTGGCCAACAGGGAATCAATCGTAAGAGTACGTTGAATATTGACCAATGAAGTATCGACAGAAAGAGTACCTTGGCCAATAGGAATCGATCGGCATAAAGAGTACCTTGGATATTTGCACTGATTATTGGCCAATAGTGCATCGACATAAAGATTCTAATTGATAATTGGCCAATAGGGAATCGCCATAAGGAGTATATTGACACTGATTATTGACCAGTATATAATCAAACTTAAGAGTACCTTGGTTATTCACACTGATGTTTGACAAATAGGGCATAGACGGAAAACGTACATTGATTATGCACACTGATTATTGACCAATATGGCATCGACATAAAGAGTACATTGACTATTCACACTGATTATTAGACAATAAGGATGGACGGAAAGAGTACTTTGGTTATTCACACTGATTATTGGACAATAGGGCATGAACGGAAAGAGTACCTTGGTTATTCACACTGATTATTGGACAATAGGTCATGGACGAAAAGAATACCTTGGATATTTACACTGATTATTGGACAATAGGGCATCGACCGAAAAAGCAAATTGTTTTTTCACTGATTATTGGACAATAGGGCATGGACGGAAAAAGTACCTTAGTTATTACACTCATTATTGGACAATAGGTAATGGGCGGAAGGAGTAGCTTGATTATTCACACAGATTATTGGACAATAGGTCACGGACGAAAAAGAATACCTTGGTTATCTACACTGATTTTTGGACAATAGGTCATGGACGGAAAGAGTATCTTGGTTATCCACACTGTTTATTGTATAACAGGTCATGGACGGAAGGAGTAGCTTGGTTATTCACACTGATTATTGAACAATAGGTCATGGACGAAAAGAAGACCTTGGTTATTCACACTCCAAAGAGAAATTACTCATACTTACGGTGGAAAATGTGCACATAACAACATTTTTATTTTTTATAACTGGAAGTTTTTTCACTAAAACATGTCGTATGGGTGAGATGCATACACGTAGCAAGAAACGGGTGTCTTTGTGTAAGATGAAGTGCTTATAAATTTTGGTATTTACAATAAGGTCCTGGAAGTGATTTTATGTAAGTAACCTTGCATTTTAATTTTCAACATAATGATCTTTAGCTGAAACTTACTAAACAGGAACTTGTTTCTGCTTTTGCGTCTCAAAGTTTTTAACACTGCAGGGTGACTTTATTTTTCGATCAGCATGCACTTGAACAACAAAGGCCAGATAATCAAATATTTTAAACATTCATAGAACATCGTAGGCATTATTAAACTAGATTTGTTTTTGCCTATCTTACATAGTCTTTTTGGTTTAACTTCGTAGAAAGAAAAAAATCACACTTTGTTTTAATAGAAGATTATACTCTTTTAAATTTCAGTTTTTCTTAGCAGAATTTTAATAATGATCTGGTAATTAAGCATACAATGAATAATATATTATAACAATGAAACCTGAATATTGATCTGAAAAAATGTATCTGTTACTTATTCACATATTGTTTAATTATTCATAATCGAGTGAAAGAGAAATTTCATCTTGAAAATGATATAGTACGAGTTTCCTCATTATACAAAAGTGATTATTCTACTGGCACAATATTTCCAGTTTCAAGCTGCAGATAAATGGAACAACAAATTCTATTGGACTGGAGATTTCAGTGCTAGTCTAAGATTTCCAGGCTTGCCCCGATGACACTGAAATAACACTTACATGGTTACTTCAATGCTAATCTAACATCTTCATGCTAGCCACGATGACACAGAAATAACACTTACATGGTAACTTCAGTGCTAATCTAACATTTCCAGGCTAGCCACGAAGACACTGAAATAACACTTACATGGTTACTTCAATGATAATCTAACATCTCCAGGCTTGCCACGATGACACTGAAATAACACTTACATGGTTACTTCAATGCTAATCTAACATCTCCAGGATAGCCACGATGACACTGAAATAACACTTACATGGTTACTTCAGTGCTAATCTAACATCTATTTTATTTATTATTTTTATTATTATTATAATTTTTATTTATCATCATAGATGAGGTTTTTCGATTGTACAAAGGGAGCAAAAGAACCCTCGCGATCTGTTCTTGACGTAGACGGAAGTGACGGAAGCTCTCAAGTTCAGTGGTTTTGATGAAAAAATGTTCTTTAGCGAGAGGCAATATGTCTGGAGTAAAGGGGACATCAGACTGGATTTTTTTTTGTAGATCCTTCATTTCTAAAACTATTTCCGGCCAAGCAGCTATGGACGAATCTCTAAAGTTGCTTTCATATTTTAAATCTGTAACATGTATACATGTGAGAACAGTCATTATTTTTGCCGTAATGTAGTATCTTTTAAATCATAGATCTAGGTCTATTGCCATTTTTTTTTTGCAGAGTAATCAGTCGAACAAACCTGTACCTTGATGTGTATGGCACATTTTGCGATGGCAGATCAGTGTCTATTTTTTGCGTTTGGACTCGACACTTAAGAAACAAATAGTAGGATTGGGGTGGGTGGTTGTTAATATAAATCATACTGTACATCAATTTTAACCCTTCCTTAAACACCTTCATACATATTATTATAGCATATCATTTTATAAATATATTATTAATACTTTGCTTAGGAAAAAACTGTTTAGGTCTTGCATTCGGAAAAAAGAAAAATTGTTATTTACCCTGGCCATTACAGTAATCCCCACCCCCCGTAAATAATATTATTTATTGATTTGTTAAGATATTCTAATTCGTTAAATTGACAAATTGCATTAGAATCTAAGCGATAAAAAATATATGCAGGATATGTTCACCAGTTCAATTACTAGTGCTTGAAAAAAGTTGTTTTCGCACATTAGTATCATTTTTCTCGTTAAGGTCAATCTTACTGTTTTTAATGTGAATAAAAATAGATCATTAGATTTAGGTATACAAATGATTATTTTTTGGCAGTTTGCACTAACAATATTAGTTAATGGTGCAAAAACAGCACAATTTGATCCATTGGGATATTGTGTAAATTAGCATATCAGATTTAAACTGTATTAGATGGAATTATATATATCACGTGTCAATTGTCGGTTCCGATTGTTTCATGCTAAATTTATTTTTAGATTTTCAGTATACATTTCCTCAATGACATCATATATATTTACCTGGGTGTAGTCGATACACCAGTTCCTGACTTTCTATGCGCCAGCGTTATGACGTTTTCACGCCACGTGAAAATATTAAATATTTTATTACTCAGGTAACACAATACATGTTTAGAAAGGAGTTCCCTCGTAAACATATGATAATAGAATACAGAGCATCACGTCATAAAATCTCGAGTTTGATTGACAAACGATATGGAGGAGGAAAGTTTATTTTCCATTGACTATAGGATACTGAACTTGTACCGATAATGATTATTTGTCACAACTACATTTTTCTTTTGAGATTTTGTAAATAGCTTTATACTGTTTTATCGTATTTTGCCATGGCATAATTTTTATTAATTAAACCAAATTTATATTTAAGTTATTGTTTGTCTTATTGTTTTTTTTGTCTTTTTTTTACCAATAAACTGCAAACACACTGGTGGCATTTTTGTACATCATAAAGAAATGTTAAAAATGTGACTGGTTGGTTTTTTTTTTGAAACACATTTTATCGGTTTCCAAGGTGTCTATAATATTGTTTGCTTACAAAGAATATAGATTTGTAGACCTCTGCGTCTTACTTGCTTGTTTTAATCTCTTTTGACATGCTAATCATACATACAAGTTGTTACACTGGAACCATAACGGACACATCGAAAATGGAGAGCCACAAATAACATGGAGTTAATTATAAAGACGGCTTTGTTTAGTAAGAGCATGCATTGCTAATTTCTTAAACTTTTGGCAAATACCAGTGTGTAAACCATAACGTGGTTATTACTGGAGACAGAATGTTTGTTTGCGTGGTTTTTATTTAATTACATTTTACAGGGTGGGTGGGGGTTGAGAGTACTTGGTTGGGGATGGGTGACACTGTTTAAGATTTAATCTTACTAAACGCGTGGAAATGTTTTAGAACATTTTTAGTAGCTAACATAATTATACAAACATTGCCGACGGACATCTATGGTTGATTTTGATGATCCCTAAATGTAATGTAAATATAAAATTATTCAAGGTAAAATAATGATGGAATTGACCGATTTGTAAACGACATTGCTATCAAATCGTAAATTATATGAAAATCACTTCAGTTTTTTTTTTTTTCATAACAGGCGTTCTAATTACAGGTTAAAAAAACTGAAAGCAGAGACAATTTACTTTTATTTAACCACTATAGTTCCAGAATCTGCGACACGGAAACTGTACAGTTGTATCTTATAGTATGAACATTTTCAACGATTATCTGCTGCAAAATTCATTACTTAATTTTAAACCAAAAATATTAGACAAAACATACATTGTGAAATCATACATATTTACATACTAAAAAATGTATCTCAAAAGTACTTTTAGGAATATATGTTTATTTTTTCTTCAATATATAAAAAGTAATATGTTTCTTGTTACAACTTTCGTACAGTTCGATCAAAATCAAAGCCCAGAAGTGTTTTGAATGTATTTTTCAAAAAACTGACTACTGACATTTTTTTTATTAGCCTGATTCTGTAAGATAGATGTTAAAAATATATAAATTTAAAAATAAAAACTTGAAATAAATATCAGACCCGGCTTAATTATGATTTTAAGTATTTATTTTTTTTTACATCAGTAGTATTCCATCTCAAAGATGATATTGCAAACGCCTAACCGGTCTGGTGCAGAATGTTATGTAATTAAAAAATGGTCTTGTGTTTCTTCAAATCTTTGATAGTTCCATCAAACAAATAATTGCTCATCTGCCAAAACTGTATTGTCTGTATCGAGAACAATTCTATACGTTCCCGGAAATGTAAGTAATGGATGTGGCAAAGTTTGTATGCTGAACTCGTTTATGAAGTTTGTTAGGATTTGTGCCACAGTGCGTCGTAATCAAGTAGATGGATAACCTCAGGTACCGGTACACGGACGGGCGGTTCTGTAGTGTTTCCAAACTGTTGCAAAACTTTGGGGGCTATATCCTACCACAAGGTTCGAATTTAAAAACACGTATTTTCTCTTGGACGCAAAAATGGTATCAATGACGGGGGTGAGTGGTGTGGGATGTAATAAAAAAATTCTAGAGGCCAATGAAAACCAAAAATCTTTGATGGGTGAAATGACTGCTCTGCAAAAATTGACTTAAGTCTCTAGGATAACAAGGCAAGTGGCAGCAGCACTAACCTATGTTCGTCCCTTAAATCTGCTAACGATGGTGCCTAATACAGCGAAGTATAAAAAATTTCTCGCTTAATCGTTCAATATTTTTTTCCGACTGCACATAAAAATAAAGTAGGAAATATTTTGAGACTGGATTCTACAAGCCCACACGCACGCACACTTAACTTCCATTTTCCTCGCATGATATAGTCAATATGCTCAAATGTTCTGGCACATTAATATAAACTTTGAGTATTAAAAAAACACGTCCCTATCAAATAAAAAGTCACAATACTTGTATGTCATACCTGCTTCCCAGCTGATAAATTTTTACTTTCAAATAAAACTGATCTTGATTGAGGCAAGAGGGATGATGGGTTGAATTTGATTAGTATTTAACGAAACCTCTGATTACCACCACAGGGTATCATAAATTGGTTGGGGTGGATTTTATATTACTGCATGTAGAAATCTCCATGTTCTCTAGATATTTTTTCTTTTTTAATATATTAGTGTTACATGTTAGCTCATTGAAGACCGTGGCTAGTGCAGGAGCATGTAGTTTATTGGCGAATTAGTTACTATGTTGGTTCTATGAAGTATTTAACCGTATAGGCATCTCCCAATTTTATCCCGAACTTGCGTCACTTCATAACATTGTTTCTCAGACTTCCTGCGGGCATGATCAAAATTATATGAAATTGCTAGTTGGTTAGTCCTCATATTTATTATGTCTGTAATGAATCTCTGTCTTAATCTTAGTATTACAATGTTCAGCATTATATTACACTTGGCTTTTCAAGGTTGACATTTAATTCACACCATTTCTGCACAAATTAACAGTATAGGAGAAAGTGAGAATCCGAGCTCAACAACCCCCTCCAGACCTCCAAACAAATACAAAATACCTAGGTAACGTAATAGAAAACCTATTGCAATCAATAATTGCGTTAAGAATCCGAGCTCAACAAATACAAAATACCTAGGTAACGTAATAGAACACCTGTTGCAATCAATAATTGCGCTAAGAATCCGAGCTCAACAACCCCTCTAGACCTCCAAACAAATACAATAGAACACCTGTTGCAAAATACCTAGGTAACAGGTAAAATTTAATTACGTGATCTTCCAGAATAAGCAGAATGATATGTCAGACTCAATTTTCCAAATCATTACGATTTAGCAGAGCGTGGCGATTGTGGACTAAATTACGCATTAGAATTCCAGTAAGGTAAGTGGTATTATATAAAATTTTATGTTATATCATACTTCTTTTGATAATCTTTCTCATATTTGCTGATCCTCATGGGTAGAATATCTGTTAACATGTTGTCAATAATACGAAATTCACGTATTAAATCGTCCATACTATATTTTTACTCCTCGTAGGTAAGATCTTATTTGATCAAGTAGTTTTTTGTAAGTTATAATTGATGTTAAGCAGCCGTGCTTTTTATCGAAATTTTAGGTTCAACTTTTTTACAAGCTGCTGTAAGAGAAACACCAACACCGGATATGATTAACAAAAACGGGTTTAATGATATACCACTTGAAATTATGCCAGAACTAGTCATTAACAAGGGTAGATATGATATTACTCGAAGTATTTTGTTATAATATTTGTAACATTTTTTAACGCACCAAAGTTTTTTATGATAATATTTGTAGTATTGTATTAGTGCGTCAACATCCTGTTCTGGAATATCTTTTGAAATATGATTGAAATCAACTATACTTTTTTCATTATAATATTTGTTCACATAATCTCAGGCTTGATAAGTAACTAGTTGAGGTGTTTCAGCCACAAATTCCAGACAATACCAATATGACGCAGCAGTTAATTTTTTGTCATCTGCTATTAGCATAAAAGTTTCTTCAACATCTTTGTTTAACACAATAGACACAGTTCCAGAGAAATTATCAGTCGAGTGACGCCATGGAAATAATGTAAATATATTAAACTTTGCACTGCTCAACACGGACAATCTATACACACCAGTGACCTCTGCAGTATGTTTGAGAGTGTTATTTTGCGGCGACCAAGTAGACATTCCAGAAGCAACAGTATAGACAATATTTTTAATCTGCTTGTGAGGAATTTAATCATACTTGTTTTCTCAACAATACCAGGAATTCCACTAATAATATCGTTGAGTTTTGTGTTAATATTATCGAGTGTAATATCAACAGATGGCGGACTTCCAAAAAATTCGTTATTGGTTTTGTTTATGTTTCTGCGAAAATTTAAAAACGTGGTGATGTGATTAGTAAAATCAGTTTTGAACTTGGTGATTTCATTGTTGATATCATCAACATATTTCTTTGTTACAGCATCAAAATCAGATTCTGGTGTTCTAAGATTATTGATGCCATTATTGTTCATGTTGAGAAATGCACGCATTATACCGCCATGCGCCGACACGTACTTTGATTCCTGATCATCAACATATTTCTTAGTAGCAGCGTCATTATCCTCAGTTGGGTTTCCAAGGTATGTGATCTTGTTCTGGTTCATAACAATGTTTCCCGTAAATAAATCACCTGCCTTTCTAACATAATCGTTAACTGACCTACCCGAATCTTCTATCTTACCTTGATTGTTAAAAGTAACAATATTATTAGCAACTGCAGTAGGATTTCGTACTAGTACATCTGATAGTTGTACATTACTCGTCTTTAATCGTCCTTGTTTGTCCTGGAAAACTACAACTTCATTTGGATCTACACTTGCAACGTTTAACAAATTGTTGATTTCATTTTTGAGCTTATCAAGAGTCGCATACTTGGATAAGTCACCCTGGTAACCTTCTGTTAATAAATCTACTGCTAATGTTCCAAATTTTGTATAGTAGCTCATTATACATACCGTTCTACACAAAATTGTTGGTTTAATATAACATAAAATTATACGATGGCGAAGATAATAAACTTTGACACCGAGCGATTGGTGAAGCATAAACATAACAATGAACTTTCAGACTGTCATTATCTTATTGTTGGGCGAACTGGATCTGGTAAAACAAATTTGTTATTAAATCTTTTACTCAATAATAACTTTAACTATGATAAGGTGTATATTTACACCATCAACCCCCAACAAGACAAATACGAGTTACTAAGTGAGTATAATGATAAACTTCGTGATGAACTTGGCATTGGTGATGATATATTTTTGATAAAACAACCAGAAGAACTCGTTCCAGTGAATGAACTCGATTCGTCAGAGCAGAAGATAATCGTCTTTGATGATATTCCGCTAAACAATGAGGAAATGAACAAGATTAGATCATATTTTTCACTATCACGTAATAAAAGATGTAATTCTGTTTATCTTGCCCAAGGTTTTTATAATGTTGATAGGTTTATTAGGCGAAATACGGGTTGTTTCATATTATTTCCCGGACTAGATAATGTGGATGTGAGAAATATTGCAAACGAACAATGTGGTGATGTTACAAAAGATAAATTTATCGAATTATATCATCGAGCAACTAAAGATAGATATAGTTTCTTTTTATTTGACAAGCTAGCGCGTGATCCAACCAAGATGTTTCGTTGTTGCCTTGAGACGTTTCTATGATATAATTTTGTAAAGCGTATAAAAATAATGGACAAACATCAACAGAAAATCGAATTACTAAAAAAGTTTCTCGAAACTCGAGCGGCTTTTAAGAAAAAGGTGGAAGAAGCTCGACGTGGACAATTGACTGCTACAGAAACAACAGCTACGATTTTCAGACCAATAACTGAAGCAATATTAGGTAAACAACCTGAAACTAAACCACTATCAGAAGAAGAACTGAAACAACTGAAAGAAAAAGGTTTTGGATGGAATGTTAAAGACAACAAGAAGCAGCTGCTTGCTGCAAACATCATTACTAGATCTGATGAAGACAAAAGAAAACTAGCTGAGTCACTTACAGCAAATATAGCTGATCCTGCTGCTAGACAAGCTGAAACAGATCGATTGATAAACAATCCGCTAGAACTTGAGAGAAGATTAGGCAGAGTTAACCACGCAAGGATAACAAATATTATAACAAATCTATCAGGAGAAATAAAAGATATCAAAGAGGAGCAAAAAAGAGTTGGTGAGGCTACTGTAAAGTTTATGATGTGGAACAGCAAAGATTTTATTATATAAAAGAGCAAATTATGAGATAGAAGAAAAGAGTATGATGATTTTTAAAGAAAGAAAATATTAAAGATATTGATAATATAGAAAAGTGAATGATGGAGAATATCAAACATTGATCGATAGATTTAATGAGATAATAAGAGATGGAGCTGCTGCTAAAGAAGAATTAAACACGGTTACAGAGATTAAGTATATGATTCCACTTTATATAAAGAATGAGAAACGGTGTTTATTGCTTCAATAATTGGAGAACAGCAGAAAGTGGTAGACCAAACAGGTTTTGGTAAGGGTGGAATTTTAAAAGAAATTTCTTACACTTGATAAATTCGTGTAAAAAAAATTAGAGAAGCATAACAGGAAAAGGTGTGAAAATAATTTACATCAAACGCAGACATAGTCGATCGGCTAATGCTGTTGATATCCTCTAAAGAAGCTGGTAATGAAAGTGTAGAGATTGATAACGAAATTATTGATATACTTGATCATCTAAGATCGAGTGGATTACTAACATCATCCGAGTACGAAATTTTACACCGCGATCTTATCTAAAATATTAGTATAATGCAAACAACATTATTGCTTGATTCGTCACAAATAACAGGAAACAGCGCGAATTTTACAGTAAATTACAACCCACCAATAGAACTAGATCCTGCAAAACAGTATGAGATTGGATTAATTTCTTGTACTTGTTGGAACGCCATGCCGGATATTAAAACTGGGATTAATGATGAAATTTTAATCGTTAATGTTAAACAATCTCCAACATCACAAAAAGAGTTTATTGATATACAATACAAACTACAGATTCCACAAGGAGCTTATAACATTACTGATCTAAACAGAACAATAAAAGAGCTTCTAACAAAAGCTGGTGGGAATGCTGATAATTTCGAATTAGCGGCGAATTATAACACCTTACGAGCTAGGATAACAGTGAAAAGAAATATGAAAGTCCTCTTTGAAGAAAGAAGTTTTGGAAAGATGTTAGGTTTTACTAGAGTTTTATACTATACCACCGGTGAAGATAAATCTTTGACATTTGATGGAGAACTACCAGTAGATATTACAGAAGTAAATACAATACTCATCAATTGCTCTATCGCATCTGGATCTTATACGTCAAAAGGCAACCGCGGGCAAACGATCTACAGTTTCTCACCAGAAGTCCCACCAGGTTCTCTCATGCAAATCAATCCGCGACAGATTATCTACTATCCAATAACACCGGAGAATCAAATTACAAGCATTACAATGCAACTCACAGACCAATCTGGACGACAAATAGACGTGAACAACGAGATAGTCACGTATTACTTACACCTACGCACTGCCTAGGAATGTGATTTTGTGTACATATTTTTATAAAATGAGACGAAGAAAAGTTTATCGAAGAAAAATTGTAGGTGGATTTTTTGGAAATATATTTACAACAATTGCAGAGAATATTCCAGGAATCGCGCGTAAAGTAGCGCCCATTGCACTTGACGCTGGTAAAGCTTTCGCTACAGGGGCGGCATCTTCAGCAGGCACTGCAGTAGGGCAAAAGATTGCTGATAAGATTAAAGGACCTTCAACAACACCTACGGTGTCAGAAATAAAACGAGTAATATCAGATATTGCGCCAACAGAAGAAACAAAACGAGCTATGATAGCTACAACAAAAAAATTATTGTCGCCGAGTGGTGAAGAAATAGTACGTAAACTTGTAAAGAAAACAGCGCCGATGACCCCTGCTGCCTTTTAATTTTGTGCAACGATTATAAAATAAATGTCAGCTAAAAACTATCTCGATCTTGCAGAAGAAATTGATACTGACGATGCTGTAACAGAATTAGAGTATGTCGAGTATCTCGATGAGAACTCGAACGAACCGAATAAAACCGGAGTTAGAACTTTTAACACAAGAGACGAGGACGTGTTTCTACTACCCCATAAGGCAATGCTAGAAGTGCGTGGCCGAATATTAGATGCAGCAGGTGCTGATATTGCAGCTAATGTAGAAATCGCTCTCGTCAATAATGGTTGGAGTTTGTTTAAGAGTGCACGATACCAACTGGCCAATCAAACCGTAGAAGATATTTCGATGCACTTACCCATAGCGAGTACAATACTAAACATCGTTTCGTTTAGCGATGACTATTCCAGATCAATAGCCACAAATATGATGTGGTTCAAAGATACCTCATTAGGTACAGCTGTTTCGAACGAGTTTAAAACTGGAGAGCTAGCTGATGCTGATGTTACAAACAGACTTATTCTAAACCCAGCTGGAGCTAATGCAGCTGCACGACATACTGTTCCAGCATTAACTGCAGATGCAGCTGGTGGTGCTATAGTAGCGGATGCAATAAGAAACGCAATTAAAAATCTACGACGATTAAATTTTAACGAGGGATTTGCTAAACGAAAAGCGTTTGCCGCAGAATCTCGCCAAATAACGATGATGCTTCCGTTAAGTACAATCTTTGGATTTTGCCGTGATTATAACAAAGTGTTTCGAGGAATAAAACATACGCTTATATTAGATCGAGCTGATCAAAACGATTGTATAATACACGCCGATGGAGTGGCTGAGGGACAGTTTTCTATTACAAGATTAGCACTGTGGATGCCTCGGGTTGTCCCTTCATTAGCTAAAATGATGGAGCTCGAATCTTTACTAGCCACCTTTACAAAAAAGATACACTTCCAACAGAACAGGATTTATCAAACAGCCATTCCCAACGCGACTGATTACACATGGCGTGTAACGACCACGCCCAGCGAACAACTACCGCGACACTTGTTCGTCGTATTTCAACGACAAGCACGTCGTAACAATCAGGAAATAAACAACTCCGTATTCGATAACCCAGACGTTAGACGAATATTTGTGAGAGTAAATTCCAAACAATATCCCGAACGTGCAATCGAATGTAATTTTGCCATAGACGCCACCAGAAACATCTCTCGGCCGTACATGTATCTTATGGAAGCAATGCAAAAATATCAGAACGCGGACAGTGGATCTCAAATATCAATAGATGAGTTTCGAACGCTCTATCCCATCTTTTATTTTGACGTATCAAAACATTTGGAGCGTGTTGTGGGATCGACTGCAGATATTGAGGTCACGTGGACACTGGGCGATGTGCCAGCTGAACAGTATAACGTATACGCGCTATTGGTTAGTGATCGATTTCTGACCATCGATTCAATCAAAGGAAGAATGACAGTACAAGTTTAATCTAACAACTTGGATATAACATTATGAAAACCAAATACACAACTCGAGAAATATACCTAACATCTGGTCAAGTTGAAAAATTATCAGCAGCTGTTGCTAAACGCAGCTCTGTTTCTTTGATGATCTCTCCGGAAACTTCAAATAAAATTGCAGTAAAAGTCATGCTAACGCAACAACAAATCAATAAACTCGACAAAGGAAAACCATTTGTGTTGAAATTATCTGTTTCTCAGGTAACTGCAATGTCAAAAGAAGGTGGATTTTTTGGACCAGCGTTATCAATAATAGCTAGCAAAGTTTTACCAGTACTTGGTACACTTGGACTTGCGGCTGCGTCAGGAGCAGTCTCTGGCGCAACAAAGAAAGCAGTCGAAGGTCGTGGTATCAAACAAATCTATCGGCAGTGACATAGTCACTCAGTTTTATGTAATAGTATAAAATAAAATGCCAACGAAAAAGTCGCCGAAAAAAACAAAATCATCGAAAAAAAGAAAACAACAAAACGCAAACAAACAAAACAAGGAGGAATTATTCCTTTCGCTCCACTTCTAGCGGGACTAGCGGGAAGTCTGCTGCCAAACTTACTAGGAATCGGACGCGGATTAACTCTACCAGGGACCAGACGTTATTGAGCAATTTTGACATCATTGAAAAATTGAAGGACGTTGTTGGATTTCGAGGAGTATTTTCCAAAGATGAACTCGATGACGTACCAACAGGCGGTTCTTGTGTTGTAAATATTGAAAACTTCAATGATGGCTCTGGCACCCACTGGGTTGCTGTCCACGATAACAATTATTTTGATTCGTTCGGACTTCCTCCAAGCGATCTCATAAAAAAATATATTTTTAAAAAATTTGATAAAATAAATTATTCGTCTAATCAACTACAGCCGATTGGAACATCAGCTTGTGGTTATTATTGTATCATGTTTGTCAGACAAATGCACCAGAGTAAAAACTCTGGGAGTAAAAGCTCTGGAAGTAAAAACTTTTTGAAGTTTATTTTACAATTTGATGAGCTTCCTTCTCATGCGAATGATAAGATTGCAATCAATTTTATCTAAACTCCTTGATATAATAATGTCAACATACTATCTCAAATGCAAAACTAAAACAGAGAACAAGGATGAGATGACGGAAAAAACGAAAAATAATAGAATGATGTTAAAAAGTATTTGTGCAATCTGTGGTAGAAAGAAAAGTATGTTTTTGAAAAAACAAGTAGGATCTAGCGTTGATAGAGTTATCTTGATCGACGATTAATCTTATGAAACAAAATAAAATAAAATGAAATGCAATTGTGATTGTGACAAAGATCTTTGCATAGAACAAGATAAAATCATTACGTACTGTCAACGTTGTAACAACAGAGAAATAATAGGGTTAGGTATAGATATACATAAACTAATTGGTAAATTACCAAAACCAAAAGGCGGTTGGACTTTGCCTGGTCATCGGTATACAGGTCCGTGGAATCCGCTAGATCAACAACTAGATGAAAACGACAATCCATTGCCAGGACAAGAGCCTTATAATCAAGTGGATGCAATAGCAATGCGTCATGATATCTGTTATCGTGATCATGAAAACTCGAAAGCAGATTGTGATAAAGTAATGTTAGACGAATTACATGATATGGAGCCAACAAATCTACGAGAACGTTTTGATAGAAGATTTGTTCAAGGAATGATAGGAGCAAAATATAAACTCGGACTCGGTAAAAAAGTATACGATGATCTTGCAGTCGAACTACACAGACCTAAAAAAAAAGTTTCCGAGACGTAAAGTTGTTGCAAACGCTGTAGATGATATCTGGGCAATAGATTTGGTAGATGTATCCAATCTGGCTCAGTTTAACGTTGGCGCTGATGGCGCTCCAAAGAAGTATTTGTTTAACGTTATAGATGTTTTCAGTAAATACGCTTTTAGTGTGCCAGTTTCAGATAAAACAGGAACGTCAATCACTGATGCGTTAAAACAAATAATAACGAGTACCGAAAGAAAACCAAACAAAATCTGGACTGATCATGGAGCCGAGTTTTTTAACAAAAAGTTTGAATAGTTTCTAGAACAAAATAATATTAAAAAATACGTTACAGGAAACGAAGGCAAAAGCGTTGTTGTCGAGAGATTTAATCGCACGCTAAACGAAAAATTACACAAACATATGACAGCTAAAAACACCAACAGGTACATCGATGACCTTTCTCAAATCGTAGGCGAATATAATAACACGAAACATCGAACCATCAAAATGTCACCTAATGACGCTATCAAAAATCCCATATTAGCAAACGAAAACATGTACCGCAGACATAAATTTAAGGTCGGTGATAAAGTTAGAATCTCTTTGACTAAAAAGATATTTGAAAAAGGATTTACTCCAAACTGGAGCGAAGAAGTATTTGTTGTTGATAAAGTACTCTTAACAGTACCTGTAACGTACGCGTTAAAAGATCTGGCAGGTGAACCTATAGTAGGTAGTTTTTACGAACAAGAACTACAAAAAACTGAACAAGATGTTTTCGTTATCGAAAAAGTGATTAGGAAAAAAGGAGATAAAAGTTTAGTCAAATGGCGTGGGTATAGTGATAAATTTAACAGTTGGTTTCCAACCCGGTCGATTTTATCGACTGTGAAATAATGCTATTATAAATTTCCTCATACTTTCGTTTGATAGATTTGCATTTTACTGGTTTACATAATGATATTAGATATTGTCTGCGATCGTCAGAGATCGTCATAAGATTAAAGAGTTTGACAAATATGAAATCGAATTTGATATTTTTCTGTCGGTCTGGAATTTTAATGTTTAAAAAAGGTCTGATTAACTGCAAAAATACCTGCTGTTCGGTAACGGTAAAATTAAATTTTATAATTTTTTTAGCAATGTGATACTTCACATTATATTTTCCAGTGGTTGGTCTGCTATAATTATATCTGTTAACGACGGTGACTATTTCATCATCATCAGACTCGTTGTTATATAAAATATCATCTTCGTTATAACCAATGGATTTGTCTATCATATCATTAGAGATTGTGGAGACCTTATCGCTAGCAAGTCGTTTCATCATATCCATATTATAATATACTTTTTATCTAATTTGTTGTTATAAGATGACTGACAAGGTCAAATATCACCAAAAAGTTAATATAATAAACTACCACGAACTGACTGAAGCGGTAAGAAAATGCTTGTCAGGTTATAGTTCATATTCCGTTGAGATTTTTGTAATGCAAGGTGATTCTCATAAAATATTACTAACAGAAGCAGAAAAAAATAAAATTAATGAAAGTGCAGTAACGACGCTAAAATTTGATTGCGATGATATTATAGCATTTGCTCATCATTGTTTGACTAAAACCGAATTACAAAATATTATTAATCATCATATCTAAAAATAATACTAGCATCATATTTGTTTGAAAAAGCTGATTTTGTTGCTCCATCAGCTACAAATTTTACTGCTCTGGGATTTATATTATAATATTTCGCCGCAGCTGTAATTGATTTGAATTTGATCTCCTCATCCGTTTCAAGGTTTAACGAAATAACAGGTTTTATTGGGCATCTAAAATTAATACCACCACCTCGTCCTTTTCTCACATTTTCCTGCTGGGTCACTAGCTCCAGATTTCTCAATCGATTATCAGTTTTTACGTTATTAATATGATTAATAACCAGATCATTGGGTATAGATCCATTGAACACCTCGTAAACAAACCTATGACCAGTATAACAAACTCGATCTGTCGATGTTCCTCTAACAGTCACACTGATATATCCCATATTGCTCATATTATTAAGAACTTTTTTAGTTTTTCTGTTTCTAATAATACCGCGATCGTTAGCCTCGTATAAATCAAAGACAGGATGTGGCTGAAACTCATCTTGTAAGGATAAGTTTTCAATGTTGTCATCAGTGACTTTACCGTTATAATGATATACTCGTTTCCCCTCTGGAATGTCATCGCAAAATAACGTGTAAATAAAATCTTTTCTAAACATCGTAATTCTTTCAGTATTATCTCCCTTTACACTAATCGTATAACCCGCTGGCGTTGCTTTACCAACAGATATTCCAGTAATGATATTAATAACCGAACCAAGTGCATTTCCAGCGTACAGATTGTACTTCGGATAAACATGATATACCTCTTGCTCACGTGCGCTTGTCAGATTTTGTAACATTATATTATAGGTGATATTTTTTATCTCTAATTGTTGTTTAGCGGAGTAAATTATCAATTAGATATTAGACTATAGTATAATAATGTTGAAATTGCGTGATATAGCCAAGAGAAGTCTTATTGGAGAACCTGTTAAAATAGCGACTGCTTTTGCAGGTTTTGATAATAGTTATCAGTTTGATAATCAAAACGTTTTAGTAAATTTTTCTGAAACAAATCTCTTTCATCTGCTACAGACGACTGTAAAACGTGAGCTTGAAAAACACAAGGGTCTAAGATTGTTAGTGCAATATCACGTTATATTTTCAAAACTACTTTTGACGGAAGAATCTACTAACAAGGAAATTGCAGACCCTTACATCAACGCAAAATCTAGACGTGTTTTACTTGGTAGTGATCTTTTGTCACTATCTAATGAAATACACCAAGAAATTTGGAAAAAAATAGAAGAATTTACCGAATTAGGTTCGGGTTGGAAGTTTGAAATGATCAAGGAAATTTTGTTTCACACGATGAAATATGACGCATTACGCGGTAGTTCGTATATCGACCTGCCACCAAAAATAAAAAATAAACAGTGCTGTATAAACATAAAAAACGTCGATAGCAAATGTTTCCAATGGGCTGTTCTTTCCGCGCTATTTCCAGCAGAAAAAAATGCTGATCGTGTTGAGAAGTATATCAGTCACGTGTCAAGATTAAATTGTGCTGGTATTGACTTTCCAGTGGCAGAAAATCAAATACCAAAGTTTGAAAAGCAAAATACTGTTTCGATTAACGTTTTCGGATTAGATGAAAAAGAAAATGTCTATCCGAGGTATATTTCAGAAAAAGCTTCACAATCGACTATCAATTTACTGTTTTATAAAAATCATTACGTTTGGATCAAAAACTTTAACAGACTAGTTGGAAGACAGTATAATAAAAATAACAACAAAAAGTTCTTTTGTTATCGCTGCTTGCACGGTTGTAGAGACAATGAAACATTACAAAAGCATTTGCAGTACTGTAGTGACGTACAAAGAATAACAATGCCATCTAAAAAAGATAGCGTGTTACAGTTTGTCCATCATAATCATAAACTAAAAATTCCTTTCGTCATATACGTCGATTTCGAATGCTTACTTCAACCTGTACTTGGCGTAGAAAATGATCCTAACCAATCGAGTACAAGAAAAATTCAAAATCATGTTCCATGCGGAGTAGCGTACAAGGTAGTTTGTTGCGCTGATTCGAGATTATCTAAACCAATCCAACTCTATCGTGGTAAAAATCCAGCTGTTTGGCTTCTCAAGCAGTTGATTAATGAAGTTGATAATATTACTTATCGTTTGAAAAAAGTAACTCCAATGTTAAAATTAACACCTCAACAAGAATCTGATCACGAGCAAGCGAAAATTTGTTATATTTGTGAAAAAGCTTTTGATGATGACAAAAAAGTACGTGACCATTGCCATTTGACCGGACAGTATCGTGGAGCGGCTCATGACCAGTGTAATTTAAAATTTCACGCTCCAGATTTTATTCCAGTTATTCTTCACAATTTTCGAGGATATGATAGCCATATTATAGTAGAAGCTTTTGGTGATCCTGAGATAAAAGCTCATCTAAAACTCAATAATGTCATCAAATGCATTCCAAATAATTTTGAAAAGTATATGTCAGTTACGCTAGGTAAATTACGTTTTATTGACAGCCTGCAGTTTATGGCAGCATCGTTAGATGAGCTAGTAAAAGGTTGTAGTAAATTTAATAACCTAAGAGACTGTTTTGGAGATAAATTTAATCTATTAGCTAAAAAAGGAGTTTTTCCATACGAATATCTCGACGATTGGAGTAAATTTGATGAAACATCTTTACCTAGCAAAGACAAATTTTACTCGCAACTTAAAAACGAAAATATCACTGATGACGAGTACAAGTATGCACAAGATATCTGGAAAGATTTTGATTGTGAGACGTTTGGTGATTACCATGATTTATACCTAAAAACTGATGTGTTATTATTAGCAGATATTTTTGAAAGTTTTCGAGAAGTGAGTTATAATAATTACGGACTAGATCCTTGCTGGTATTATTCTGCCCCCGGACTGTCATGGGATGCTCTGTTAAAGTTTAGTAAGGTAAGGTTGGAATTACTGACTGATGTTGATATGTTCAATTTTATTGAAAAAGGTATCCGAGGCGGTATTAGCGTGATAACGAAGAAATATGCTAAAGCAAACAACAAATATTTGAAAGAGTATAATCCTGACCTTCCTTCGAAGTATATAGTTTATCTAGATTGCAATAACTTGTACGGGTATTCGATGGCAGAATCAATGCCGTTTGGTGGATTTCATTGGATCACGGCTGATCAATTTCTATCAGAGACAGAAAAAAAGATATCCGACGATGTTTCGTATTTCGTTGAAGTTGATCTCGATTATCCAACTTCGCTACACAAATTACATAACGATTATCCTTTCTGTGCGGAATCGATGGTCATAGATTATAGTTTGTTATCAGAAGAACAACAAGCGTCAGCATTACCAAGACAACATTCCATGGTCAAGAAACTAGTACCAAATTTGCTTCATAAACGTAATTATGTTTTGCATTACAAAGCTTTAAAACAAGCAGTCGATGCTGGTCTCGTGTTGAGAAAAGTTCATCGCGTACTAAAATTTAATCAGTCACCGTGGATGAGAGGTTATATTAACTCGAACACTACAAGAAGAGCTGCGGCAAAAACTGATTTTGAGAAAAACTTTTTCAAACTGATGAAAAATTCTGTTTTTGGTAAGACGATGGAGAATATTAGGAAACGCGTAAATATCGAACTAGTCAATGATGTCAATCGCAGAAACAAACTTGTGTCAGACGATGATTTTGTGAGCATGAAAATATTTAATGAAAATCTTGTTGCGATACAAAGAAGAAAAACAAATCTAAAACTAAACAAGCCGATCTACGTTGGAGCTTCAGTGTTAGATTTATCAAAGTGGCTGATGTACGATTTTCATTATAATTTTGTTAAAAATCAATGGCCGGCTAGTAGATTATTATTTACTGATACTGATTCGCTCGTATATGAAATCGAATGCGAGGACATCTATCAGGACATGCATGATAATAGATATCTGTTTGATCTTTCTGATTACCCACGTGACAGTAAATTTCATGACGACACAAATAAAAAGGTTATTGGTAAGTTCAAAGATGAAATGAACTCGAGCGCTATCAAATTCTTTATCGGATTACGTAGTAAAATGTATGCCGTATTGTTAGACAATAATAAAATAACAAAAAAAGCAAAAGGTCTGCCTCGTGATTTTGTTAAAAAGTTTATAAAATTTGATGACTACAAGTACGCGCTTGATGGTGGTGTTAGTTTTATGAAAGCTATGGCAATTCGAACTAATCATCATAAACTCGAAACAGATGTCATTATCAAACGCGGTTTGAGCAATTTTGATGATAAACGTTATTGCGAAAATGGGGTAGATACATTTGCACTTGGGTATTGTCATGATGATAGAGATATATTTGACATTATCTTTGCAAACTAAATTTTTATCTAAACTTTAAAAATAATGTTTGAAAATTTGACAGTAACAAATAGCTACAGTAGCAAAATCAAATATCTAATGATGGACGACAAACCATTGACAGTTGAAATTAATAATGAAACATCAGGCATATGCTTTAGTGGTAGCCGTGACAAGTTAAAACTTTCGCTCATCAGATCTGATGACAGCGAGTATTTTAATTATCTCGAACAATTGTATCAAAAGTTGCTAGCGGAATTTAACAACTTTCACTGTCCGATTAGTCAGCAAAAATACACCAAACTTACAATTGATCTTGATCGGTCAAAGGTGTATTTTATCGACAAAAAATACCCTCTTAACAAATCACAAATAAAAGATTTGTTTGAGTCCCGTCGTTATGTCAGCGGTAAAGTAAAGTTTAGCCTCTATCACCATGATAATGAAATATTTTTGATATCTACAGTTGAGACATTAACAGTTGGTAATGAGGTATAATACCACTTACCTTACTGGAATTCTAATGCGTAATTTAGTCCACAATCGCCACGCTCTGCTAAATCATAATGATTTGAAAAATTGAGTCTGACATATCATTTTGCTTATTCTGGAAGATCACGTAATTAAATTTTACCTGTTACCTAGGTATTTTGCAACAGGTGTTCTATTGTATTTGTTTGGAGGTCTAGAGGGGTTGTTGAGCTCGGATTCTTAGCGCAATTATTGATTGCAATAGGTTTTCTATTACGTTACCTAGGTATTTTGTATTTGTTGAGCTCGGATTCTTAACGCAATTATTGATTGCAATAGGTTTTCTATTACGTTACCTAGGTATTTTGTATTTGTTTGGAGGTCTGGAGGGGGTTGTTGAGCTCGGATTCTTACTTTCTCCTACTACTTACATACATACATACATACATACATACATACATACATACATACATACATACATACATACATACATACATACATACATACATACATACATACATACATACATACATACATACATACATACATACATACATACATACATACATACATACATACATACATACATACATACGTGTTGTTGTTTCTTTTTATCGCGACACTGTGCTTACTCATTGCAATTGAAAAGATCTGGATCACGACTAACGTCAATGTTCAATGTTGCCCATGTATACCATAGATATTTATTGATACGCTTTTTACATTACATAAATATAAATTAATAAATAAAGAAGTTATTAAATATATACAAAAATAATGCGAAAGCAATCTATTGCCTTATCAGGAAAACTGTTGACAGTACTTTTGATACTTTCGGATACTGTTGAAAGCAGTTTTGATTCTTTCGGATACAGTTGACAGTAGTTCTGATACTTTCGGATACTGTTGACAAAACTTTTGATACTTTCAGATACTGTTGACAGCAGTTTTCATACTTTTAAATACTGTTGACCACAGTTTTAATACTTTTGGATACTGTTGACAATAGTTTTCAAAAATTTGGTATACTGTTGACAAAACATTTTGTTTGTTCAGATACTGTTGAAAGGACTTTTGACACTTTCGGATACTTTCGGATACTGTTAACAGCAGTTTTGATACTATTGGATACTGTTGACATTAGCTTTGATACGTTTGGATACTGTTGACAGTAGCTTTGATACTTTTGGATACTGTTGACAGTAGGTTTGCTCGATCTTTATTATAAATCTGATTAGGTAACATAAGTATACAACTTTACAACTTTGTCAACGAAAATTAATGAATGTATATATCTTATTAATACGGTTACCCAAAAACATAGGGCACCTATTTACCTAAAGTTTTAATTTGAAAGACATCACCAGTAATTATGGATTTTCAATGTTATTGACATCGGTATCGATTTCGCTATCAAGAGCTGTGTCAGATGTATTTAATAATGATGAAAGTAAAAATCACACGGCGATATATTTGTCGCCTTTTGCATAACAACCATGTTATTGGTAACCTACTGAAAATATAATACAATACATCTTTAAATTATGTTTTTTAAAAAAAAAAAAAGAAAAGAAGAAAAGAACCCGCGTGCCTTCGGTTATGTTCAGCTGTCGCATTTAAATCCTAAGATATGAATACAATTCTTCTATGCGCCGTTATGATTGGAAAGTCCACTTGGAATGATTCGGTTGTTTTTGTAGCAGGCTATTTCATATATGCCCATTGCTATGTAAATGTTGACCTCTATCCACTAATCAAATGGCTCAATCTTCACGAGTCGTTGATCAAAATTGACCATGGGCACTGTAGCAGTGAAATCAGTATCTACCACTCCACTATCTGATTGGATGCAGGTCGAACAAACTGATCTAATCAGATTAATGCTTATATTGATCCAATATTAATAGCTACATTTATCTAGAGACAATGTATGGGAATAATTTTTGCAGCCTTTGTAGACAATTAAACACATCTCGTACATATTTCACTAGCATAAACGCGTCTTACCAGTTTTTTTTTTCAAGCCAATGTGTATGAACATAATGGATGTCACCATGTTGAGAACCTAACAGTGTCTACGAATAGATTATTTTCTTGCTTTTTGTGTAGACAGTACGGTTTCATTGGTAAATTGTTTGAACAGGTTTGGCTACATCATGCACCAAGGGTTGATGTGAAACGAAATGGATTGGTGATCTCTCGTCATCATGCTTGTGTGGAATGCAAAGGTTTTGAATCAAACAATTTTGACACTAATACGAACTGGATCCGAATCATAAATCAAAATTATTAGGTATTTACCATTGTAAGTACTATGCATATATGAGAGAGTACGATCAAACTTTTCCATCTTTACGGCCGTGTTGTTAACTTCCTTGATGGCTTCAAGGTTAGGTAAAATTTATGACAGTCTAATAAAGATTTTTTAGGCCAACATCAGATGGTCGCCTATGTGTTCAGTTAAAAATTAGACTGCTGAGTCGGTTGGTGGCTTTAAAGGGTTTAAGCTCTTTGCGTCACTAAGAGGGACAAAGTTTTACGATCGCAATTACATGTAAAAATATTTGTGCATATGTACTGCCGAACATCAAACGATGCGTACCATCCAATTTGGAATTTGAGACAAATATGAATAATTTGTTTTACGTCAACCTTATCTAAAATAATAGGACATAATATATAAAAAAAATTGGGACACAATATATAAAAAAAATTGGGATACGATATATAAAAAATTAGGATTCTCTTCCAGAACATTCAAAGTTTATAAATAAAACTTTACCCTGAACTCAAATATCAGTAAACAGCTATTAATAACGTTCAAACTTGACAAAAACATGAGAATAGTATTGTAGGTCAAGCCTCAACCCTCAAATTACGGACTTGCGTCAAACACACAATACTAATTAAATATACTGTCAGATCCCCTGTACGGTATTATGACTAATATGGAAGATAAATTTTAAATGACTTGAGAGTCTTCAATCAGAAATGCCGACAGCCTAAGGACATGAACAACTAAAGGTAAAATATATAACCATTTGATCAGTTTTAATAATAAATAAACCTCTTCAAGTAATTTCTGGATATAAATCATCCAGTTACACTTCAGTCATAAATCAATAATTAATTGGCCTGTTAACTGATGCCTTTATTTCTTTCACGCACTATTGTGAGTGAGTCTCCTTTCAGTGAGCAATCCCTTGTACTTATCTGCATTCATTCTCTCTTCTTCTATTCTACCTTCTCTCCTGCAAACTTTCTCCTCTGGCACCCTTCCTGAGCTGCACTTGTATTCATTCGTTCTTTACTCCATCTGTGTTATTCTTTTACTTTCCCCATACCTCTCTCTTGAGAGTTCAGTGCCATCTCTAACGGGCACTCTGGGATCTTCTGGTAGAAGCTTCCTATTTCTTTCCCAGTTCAGTGCCTGTCTCCATTTTTACGACTCTCGTTCACTCAGAGTGATCTTTCTCTCTGAATTCTTTATGATACTTCACTCCACCATTCTTAAAGGTCAGGAAACTACTAATTTTACACATGTAATTTTAGATATTACATGGCCCCCCTATCTCTGAGAGATTAGCTCCTCCTAATGGTAGAGTTTTAAATTCCTCATAATCAAGGTCTGATAAATCATTAAGCTTATTGTTTTGATCGAATATAATTAGAGAAGGATTCTTTAAATTAATAATTTAAAATAACAAGCCTTCGCTTGCATTTGGATTATAAATCTAGTTTAGGATTATTGTGAATTCGTCAGATGACATTTTGGACTGCATCAATGACATATCAGTTATTTCAAGACTTATCATATTAGTACATTCAAGACGACTTTTGTACATCTGAACATCTAAGACTAATGGAATTCTTTCGAAACATTATATATTCTTGGACATTGATAACATATTTAGGATTATTTGGAATATAATTCACTATATATATATATATATATATATATATATATATATATATATATATATATATATATATATATATATATATATATATATATATATATATATATATAAAAAGAATACAAATCATATGGCGAATAACAACCCTCTCAAGCGTTACTGGATCCACCAAGGGATCACGTTTGTCAGGGATTAATTAAAATAGATGCAATAAACTGACGACGAACAGTACGAAACTAGTAACTAACTAGCCTAAGCGCTTTCGACTCTTAATGAGTCTTTTTCAAAGGCAAATACAAAACATTTGAAAAAGACTCATTAAGAGTCGAAAGCGCTTAGGCTAGTTAGTTACTAGTTTCGTACTGTTCGTCGTCAGTTTATTGCATCTATATATATATATATATATATATATATATATATATATATATATATATATATATATATATATATATATATATATATATAATTAGACCATTAAATGTATAGTGTTAAAGTCAAACTAATGAACACCCACAGTCAGTACACCACTATCTCTTGCAAAGAAGTAGTCCAATGGGTTTCCCAAGAGGACTACCATGGTAGCCATAACAGTGATCAGATTGGTACCATAATTATTTTACGAATAGTATTTCTGTGAAAACTCCATGTCAATATAATCATATGAAGAACCAGGCAAGAAAATTACTGAGACAATGCAACTCATACTTCACTTATGGTAGCAATGAAAAGAATGAAAGCAGGTTTTATTTTGCATCCAGCTTTTTTCCAAAGATTTGGTAGGCCAGTAAAATATTGTTTGTAAAAAGGAAATGCATACAACTCAGTCATAACTATTTGTTATTTCGATTGTTAGTTGTGCCGACAGTGCATAATGTCTATTTAGTGTTTTTATTAGTTAATGAAAATACTTTAATCCAATAACATTTTTTTATGATAAACCCACACTAAATGTGTGATTTTGTTTCCTGTTTTAGCTAAGTCTATGTACTCTTAAACTCGATAAACCCACACTATATGTGTGATTTTGTTTCCTGTTTTAGCTAAGTCTATGCACTCATAAACTCGATAAACCCACACTATATGTGTGATTTTGTTCCCTGTTTTAGCTATCTCTATGTACTCATAAACTCGATAAGCCCACACTATATGTGTGATTTTGTTTCCTGTTTTAGCTAAGTCTATGTACTGATAAACTCGATAAACCCACACTATATGTGTGATTTTGTTTCCTGTTTTAGCTAAGTCTATGTACTCATAAACTCGATAAACCCACACTATATGTGTGATTTTGTTTCCTGTTTTAGCTAAGTCTATGTACTCATAAACTCGATAAACCTACACTATATGTGTGATTTTGTTTCCTGTTTTAGCTTAGTCTATGTACTCATAAACTTGATAAACCCACACTATATGTGTAGGTTTGTTTCCTGTTTTAGCTTAGTCTATGTACTCAAACTCGATAAACCCACACTAAATGTGTGATTTTGTTTCCTGTTTTAGCTTAGTCTATGTACTCATAAACTCGATAAACCCACACTATATATGTAATTTTGTCTCCTGTTTTAGCTTAGTCTATGTACTGATAAACTCGACAAACAATCTAATATGCAATCTACGCCCAAATAATCATTCAGAATTTGAGAACCTGAAATAAATAGAATTTTTAATAAAAATTTGAACATTCTGAGACGGAGATACAAATTGCTGGATAATTTATCTTTTATCTAGTAATCTGGTAGGCCTGTACGTGACAAGTAGGCCTGTACGCGAAAAGTTGGCCATTAAGGGACAAGTAGACATGTAAGGGACAAGTACGCATTTAAGGGACAAGTAGACATGCAAGGGATATGTAACTATAACAAGATTCTCAATCCGGTCACCATGGTGACCATGATTGATGTCAACTCTACACTACTGGTATGTATGCATATTATAAAACTGAGATGGTGAAAATCCCACATCGATATTAAGAGGAGGAAAAGAGACAACTTCAAATTCCAAGATGGTTACCATGGCACGCATAACGAACATTATATCAGCACAATTTTAATTTACATATCGTCGGAAGTGGTTTTCTGAAATCTCCATGGCAATACAAGGAGTAGCAGTAGTAAAGGGAAATGAGAGTTTTGGCTCACCACCCCTATCCCACACCTCCTTCCCCACCCCCGCCAAAACATCATTTCCCTATACTACTACTATGTAGACAGATATTTTATAACCAGACAAAACAACAGGTGTTGGAATGCGATAAGCTTTGTCAACAGAAGTGACGAATTTGTTAGAACAGCGTATGTGTGGAATATAATTATTCTAAAGACAGCAAATAGATTTTCCACAAATTTTTAATCAGATAACAGGATGAAAATTAAACTGTGCATTAGAACGTTTCAGTTAACAAGGCGGAAATTAAACTAGCATTAGAATGAAATGATATTATTTTAGTTATAATATATCTTAAGTTTAGATAAAATTTTATGTTACTCATATTTTTTGTGATATTTTTTTTCATACTTGCTAACTCTCATTGGTAGAATATCTGTTAACATATTGTCAATAATACGAAATTCACGTAATAAATCATCCATATTATATTTAACTCTTCGTAGGTAAGACCGGATCTGATCAAGTAGTTTCTTGTAAGTTTTAATTGATGTTAAACAACCGTGCTTCTTTATCAAAAGTCTTGGTTCTACTTTTTTACACGCCGCTGTCAGTGAAACACCAATACCAGATATAATTAACAAAAATGGATTTAATCATACCCCACTTGAAATTATACCAGAACTGGTCATTAACAAGGGTAGATATGATATTACTCGAAGGATCTTGTTGTAGTATTTGTAACATTTTTTAACACACCAAAGTTTTTTATGATAATATTTATAGTATTGTATTAATGCGTCTACATCTTGTTTTGGAATATCTTTTGAAATATGATTGAAATCAACTATACTTCTTTTCATTATAATATTTGTTTACATAGTTATGATAAATCAGCTACAAATTCCAAACACCACCGATAAGGACCTACAAAACTTTTATCAGTTGGTTCAAGTGTAAATTCCTCCTCAGAATTTTTGTTTAATATTACAGATAATATTCCATGTATGTCATCATCTAAATAACGCCATGAATATGTGGTAAATATTTTAAACTTTACACTGCTAAACACTGACAATCTATACACACCGGTAACTTCTGCAATATATTTGATAGATTTGTTTGTGATGTCCATCCACTATAACCAGATGCAACAGTATACACAATATTTTTAATCTGTTTGTGAGGAATTTTAACCATACTCGTTTTCTCAACAATATTAGGAATTCCACTAATAATATCATTGAGTTTTGTGTTAATATCATTGAGTTTTGTGTTAATATTAGCGAGTGTAATGTTAACATTTGATGGATTTCCAAAAAATCCATCTCTAATTTTGTTTGTTTCTGCGAAAACTTAAAAATGTGTTCACGTGACTGGTAAAATCAGTTTTGAGCGCAGTGATTTCATTATTAATTGAAGCGTCGCAATCATTGACGCATTTTTTAGTGACAGCATCCCCATCCTCAGTTGGGTTTCCAAGATCTGTAATCTTGTTTTGTGTCAAAACAATGTTCCCACTTGGATTTCGTACAACTACATCTGACAGTTTTACGTTACTCGTCTTTAATCGTCCTTCATTGTCCTGGAAAATGACGACTTCATCTGGATCTACGCTGGCAAGATTTAGTAAATTATTGATTTCATTTTTGAGCTGATCAAGAGTTGCATATTTGGATAAGTCACCTTGGTAACCTTTTGTGGATAAATCTTATAGTGTTCCAACTCTTGTATAGTAGCTCATTATTTACTGTCCTAGATAAAATTATCAACACTAGTTTAATATTATATAAAATGGCAAAATCGTTGATATTAAACTTTGATACAGAGAGACTAGTGAAGTATAAACATAACAATGAACTTCCTGATTGTCATTATCTTATTGTTGGGCGAACTGGATCGGGGAAAACAAATTTGCTTATAAATTTGCTTCTTGGTGATAATTTTAACTACGACAGAGTTTATATTTACACAATCAATCCACAGCAAGATAAGTATGAGTTATTAAGCGAATATAATAACAAGATTCGTGATGATCTTAAAGCTGGTGAAGATTTTTTTATAATTAGGCAGCCAGAAGATCTTATTCCAGTTAATCAACTTGATGCAGATGAACATAAGATAGTAGTTTTTGACGATATTCCTCTAAATAACATGGGGATGAATAAAATAAGATCATATTTCTCACTGTCACGTAACAAACAGTGTAATTCTGTTTATCTCGCTCAAGGATTTTATAACGTTGATAGATTTATGAGGCGAAATACGGGTTGTTTTATTTTATTTCCAGGACTGGATAATGTTGACGTTAGAAATATTGCAAGCGAGCAATGCGGTGGCGTGACAAAAGATAAGTTTATTGAACTTTACCATAATGCTACAAAAGATAAATTTAACTTTTTCTTGTTTGATAAACTTACAAATGATCCAACTAAAATGTTTCGCTGTTGTATTAACAGTTACTTACAGTAAAGCGTTTCAATTTTATAAAATTTATAATTATAATAATGGACAAACGAGCAAGATACAGACAACACATAGAAGATCTAAAAAAAACTTGCTCAATCTCAGGCATCACTTAAGCAAAAAGTACAAGAAGAACGACGTGGGCAAGTAACTGCTACAGAAGCAACAGCTACAATTTTCAAGCCGGTTACTGAAGCACTATTAGGTAAACAACCTGAAACTAAACCACTATCAGAAGAAGAACTTAAACAACTGCAGGAAAAAGGTTTGGTTGGAATTGTTAGAGAACAACAAGAAGCAGCTGCTGCAAAACTTGTTACTAGATCTGATGAAGAAAAAAGAAAACTGATTGAGGCATTTACAGCAAAAATAGCTGATCCTACGGCTAGACAAGCTGAAACAGATCGATTGATAAACAATCCGCTGGAACTTGAGCGAAGATTAGCAGAGTTAACAACGCAAGGAATAACAAATATTATAACAGATTTATCAGGAGATATAAAAGATATCAAAGAGGAGCAACAAAGAGTTAGTGAGCTTACTGTAAAGTTTATGGAAGTTGGAGATCAAAGATTTCATTTTATAAAAAGAGCAAATGATGAGATAAAAGGTATTGAATATGATGATTTTTTAAAGAATGAAAATATAAGGGGTATTGATGATATAATCAAGTGGACTGATGTAGAATATCAAACATTACTCGATAGATTAGATGTAATATTTAAAGACGGAGCTGCTGCTAAAGATGAAATAAACACGGTTACAGAAATTGATAATATGCTTCCACTTTATGATAGAATGAGAAACGGTGTCATTGCTCTCACGTTTAAAAAAAACAGCAGAAAACAGTAGAGCAAAACCTTTTGGTATTAAGTGGAGTTTTAGAAGGAAATTTTTACTTTTGATAAATCTCGTATACAAAAAAGTAGAGTAAGAACAGGAACTGGTGTAAAAGTATTTACTTCAACCACTGAAATGATAGGTAGATTAATGTTATTAATATCATCAAAGGAAGCTGGGAATGTTAGTGTTGAACTTGATAATGAAATCATTGACATACTTGATCATTTAAGATTGAGTGAATTATTAACATCTGACGAATATGAAATTTTACACCGCAACTTAATTTTGTAAAATGATATAATATTAAAGGAATGCAAACAACATTATTACTAAACTCTAGTGAGTCTGCGATAGATAGCGCAAATTTTTCAGTAAATTATATTCCACCTATCCAACTAGATCCTACAAAACAATATGAAATTGGATTAATTTCTTGTACTTGCTGGAATGTTATACCTAACGTGAAAAATGATGTTAACGATGAAATGTATTTTACTATGATTACAACATCTCCAATATCTACAACAAATAAAAAATAAAAATTCCGCAAGGAGCTTATAATATTACTGATCTAAACAAGACAATCAAAGAGCTCATCACAAAAGCTGACGGTGTGGCTGATAATTTTGAATTAGCAGCAAATTATAACACATTGCGAACTAGGATAACTTTGAAAAATATAGCAATCAATCTTGAACCAAGAGAAAGAAGTATTGCACAACTGTTAGGATTTACTGAAAAAACTTACACTGCACTTGATCAGCCTATTACATATGACAGTGAACTGCCAGCAAATATAACAGAAGTAAATAAAATATTAGTAAATTGTTCTATTGCTTCTGGTTCTTATACATCAAAAGGTAGCAAAGGTCAAACGATTTACAGTTTCTCACCAGAAGTCCCGCCAGGTTCTCTCATGCAAATATCTCCACGACATATTATATATTATCCTTTAAACGTTGAAAATCAAATATCAAGTATAATAATGCAGTTGACATATCAATCAGGAAAACAGTTACATGTTAGTAATGAAGTTGTAACTTATTATTTACATCTACGCGAGCAAAAGTAAAAATTATGCAACATCAAATATAATGAAACAAAGAAAAAAAAGTTTATCGAAGAAAAATAGTAGGAGGATTTTTTGGAAATATGTTCACTAAAGTTTTTGAAAATATATTCCGGGTATAGCACGTAAAGTTGCACCAATTGCTATTGACGCTGGTAAAGCTTTTGCAACTGGGGCTGCATCTGCCGCTGGGACTGCGGTGGGACAAAAAATAGCTGATAAAATAAAAGGTGATCCACCGACTGCATCTGAAATAAAACAAGCTATCTCAGAAATCGCTCCAACAAAAGAAACTCAAAAAGCTATGATAACAACAACAAAAAAGTTATTATCACCAAAGGGCGAGCAGATCATACAAAAATTAATATCTAAAGTAACAGTGCCGCAATAAAATTTTATATAATCTAATAAAATAAAATGTCTGTTAAAAATTATCTCGACTTAACAGAAACTTATGACATCGACAACGATGTGACAGAATTCGAGTTTGCTGAGTATCTTGATGAAAATTCTAACGAACCAAATAAAGCTGGTATGAGAACCTTTAACACCAGAGACGAAGATGTATTTCTACTGCCACATAAGGATATGTTAGAAGTTCGTGGTCAGATTATGACAGTAGCCAATCCACCTGCTGCAATTGCAGTTGGAACAGAAGTAGCTCTTATAAATAACGGCTGGTGTTTATTCAAAAGTGCTAGATATCAACTAGCCAATCAAACTATAGAAGATATTTCAGGTCATCTAGAAGTTGCAAGTGCAATTTTGAATATTATTTCGTTTTCGGACGATTACTCGAGATCAACTGCAACTAACATGATGTGGTTTAAAGATACTGGACGGGGTATAGCTGAATCAACCGAATTTTTAAAGAGAGGCGCTATAGTACATGGAGCTGATGTTGATGCAAATGCTGTAATTGTGAGAAATTTTCTCATTGCTAATGCAGACGCGCTAGCTATTGTCGCACCAGGTGCAGCTGCTAATGCAGACGCTACAAGAGTTTCTCTTACAGCAGCTTTTAATAATCTAAATATAACACCACCAGCTGCAGATGCAAACGATACTGCGATGTTAAATTTACTTCTTAACACACTTGAAGTGAGAAATCCACGCTATAACGATGGTTTTGCTAGGCGAAGAAAACTTGCAGCAGGATCACGTCAAATTACAATGATGCTTCCACTAAGCACAATTTTCGGCTTTTGTCGCGATCATGATAAAGTATTTCGCGGAGTAAAACATACTCTTATTTTAGATCGAGCAGACCAAAAAGATTGCTTGTTTAGATCTGGAGGGGTTGATGTACAGTTTATCATAAACAAACTTGCTTTGTGGATGCCACGTATAACACCGTCGATCAGTAAAATGTCAGAACTAAATAACATGCTTGATAAACATACAAACAGAATTTACTTTAAGCAGCATAAGATATATCAGACAGCGGTTCCAAATACTACTGACTACACATGGAGGGTCACAACAACATCAAGCGAACAACTGCCGAGAAATATCTTTGTCGTATTTCAACAGCAAGCCCGACGAGGTAACCAACAACAAAATAATGCAATATTTGATCACTCGGATGTCAGACGAATATACGCTAGATTAAATTCAAAGCAATATCAAGAACGAGCTATCGAGTGTAATTTTGCTGATGACGTTAGTAAAAATATTTCTCGACCGTACATGTACCTGCTTGACGCAATACAAAAAGATCAAGATGTTGAAGATGGAACTCAAATATCAGCAGAGGAATTAGGTACGCTTTATCCTATATTTCATTTTGATGTTAGAAAACATAACGAGCGAATTGTAGACAGCACAGCAGATATTGAAATCACCTGGACACTTGGGGTGGTTCCAGTAGCGCTGTACGTATACGCATTAGTGATTAGTGATAGATTTATCACGGTAGATTCTATTGGAGGTAAAATGACAGTTCAAGTTTAATCTACAGTTGTTATATAAAATGGCAAAATATATTATAAAAGAAGTGTATTTGACTGATGGCCAAGTTAAAAAATTAGTAGCTGCTATTGCAAAGCGAGAACAGGTATCATTAAAAATCAATCCTAATATTTCTGATTGTGTTTTAACAAACTTAATGCTAACAAAAAAAATCAAGTAAAAAAGTATGATCGTAAAAACTTTTGTTTTAAATTTGAGTGCTGCACAAATGACAGCGATGGCAAATTATATTGTTTTCAAAGGTGGTTTTCTTGGTCCAGCATTATCAGTATTAACTAGTACAATAATACCTAAAATTTTACCAGTCTTAGGCACATTAGGAACAGCAGCAGCGTCTGGAGCAATATCTGGCGCAACGAAGAAAGCAGTCGAAGGTAATGGTATCATTCGTGGAAGTGGAATAAAAAAATTGTAAATTTTATGTAAATGATATATTATAATGCCACAAAAGAAAAAGAAATCGTCAACAACAAAAAAAAAGGAAAACAACAAAAACAAAATCGCCAACACCAAAATGCAAATGCATATGCAATCAAACAAAACAAGGAGGAATTATTCCGTTCGCTCCACTTTTGGCGGGACTAGCGGGAAGTCTGCTGCCACATCTTATAGGAATCGGACGTGGTCTAACAATACCGGGAACTCGACCACCCCGTTGAGTAATTTTGATATCATTGATAAGTTAAAAGCGGTTCCTGGATTTCATGGAGTTTATTCTAAAGATGAACTCGCAGCAATAAAATTGCCGTCAGCTGTAAGTTCGTGTGTTATTAATATACAAGATTTCAATGATGGATCCGGCACGCATTGGGTAGCGGTTTATAATAATAATTATTTCGACTCGTTTGGACTTCCTCCAAGTGATGTAATAAAAAAGTATATGAACAAAAAATTTAACAAGATATATTATTCATCAAATCAACTCCAACCTGTTGGAACGTCTGCTTGTGGATATTATTGTATTATGTTTATCCAACAGATGAGCAGAAATCTTAACTTTTTAAAATTTATTTTACAGTTTGACAAGCATCCTTCTCACGCTAATGATGAGATCGCAATTAATTTTATCTAAACTTACAAGTATAATAATGTCAACATACTGTCTCAAGTGTAGAACTAAAACAGAAAATATTAATGAAACAACAGAAAAAACAAAAAACAACAGGATAGTATTAAAAAGTTTTTGTGCAGTCTGTGGAAAAAGAAAAAATATGTTTTTAAAGAAAGTGTCCCCAGCGACAGTATCCTCAGAGATGTCACCAGCGAAAAATTCGCTCGGTTCTGGCTACCCTAATATTATTTTAGTCGACGACTAGAAATATAGAATGATATGCAACTGTGATTCTGACAGAGTTTTGTGTCTTGAACAAAATAAAATTGTCGCATACTGTCAATGTTGTAACAACAGAGAAATAATAGGGTCAGGTTTAGATATACATAAAATTATTGGAAAATTACCAAAACCAAAAGGCGGTTGGACATTGCCAGGCCATCGGTATACTGGTCCGTGGAATCCGCTAGATCAACAACTAGATGAAAACGACAATCCGTTGCCAGGCCAAGAGCCTTATAATCAAGTGGATGCAATAGCAATGCGTCATGATATCTGTTATCGTGATCATGAAAGCTCGAAAGCAGATTGTGATAAAGTAATGTTAGACGAATTACGTGATATGGAGCCAACAAATCTACGAGAACGTTTTGATAGAAAATTTGTTCAGGGAATGATAGAAGCAAAATATAAACTCGGACTCGGAAAAAATGTATACGATGATCTTGCAGTCGAGCTGCACAGACCTAAACAAAAAATTTCCACGACGTAAAGTTGTCGCTAATGGTGTAGATGATATCTGGGCAACAGATTTGGTGGATGTATCCGATCTAGCTCAGTTTAACGTTGGCGCTGATGGTGCTCCAAAAAGGTATTTGCTTAATGTTATAGATGTTTTTAGTAAATATGCTTTCAGTGTACCTGTTTCGGATAAGACAGGAACTTCAATGACTGATGCGTTAAAACAAATAATAACGAGTGTAAAAAGAAAACCATATAAAATCTGGACTGATCACGGATCCGAGTTCTTTAACAAAAAGTTTGAGCAGTTTCTAGAACAAAATAATATAAAAAATATGTTACAGGAAATGAGGGTAAAAGCGTTGTTGTTGAGAGATTTAATCGCACGCTAAACGAGAAATTACACAAACATATGACAGCTAAAAACACCAACAGGTATATCGATGACCTTTCTCAAATCGTAGGTGAATATAATAACACGAAACATCGAACCATCAAAATGACACCTAAAAAAGCTATTAAAAATCCGATATTAGCAAATGAAAACATGTACCGCAGACATAAATTTAAGGTTGGTGATAAAGTTAGAATTTCTTTGATGAAAAAGGTATTTGCAAAAGGATTTACTCCAAACTGGAGCGAAGAAGTATTTGTGGTTGATAAGGTACTTTTAACAGTACCTGTAACGTACGTTTTAAAAGATCTGGCAGGGGAACCGATCGTAGGTAGTTTTTATGAACAAGAACTACAGAAAACTGAGCAGGATGTTTTTGTTATCGAGAAAGTGATTAGAAAAAAAGGAAATAAAAGTTTAGTCAAATGACGTGGGTATAGCGATAAATTTAACAGCTGGATCCCAACCAAGCAGATTATGATATAATGCTATTATAAATTAACTCATACTTTTGTTTGACAGATTTACATTTTACTGGTTTACATATCGATATTAGATACTGCTTACGATCGTTAGAGATCGTCATTAGATTAAAAATTTTAACGAATATGAAATCGAATTTGATATTTTTCTGTCGGCCTGGAATCTTGATATTTAAGAAAGGTTTGATTAGCTTCCAAAACAGTTGTTGTTCGGCAACGGTAAAATTAAATTTTATTATTTGTTTAGCAATATGATACTTGACATTATACCGTTTAGTTGTTGATCTGCTGTAATTTGATCTGTTAGCAACAGTGACTATTTCACCATCATCATCAGATTCATTGTTATACAAAATATCATCTTCACTATAACCAATAGATTTGTCTATAAAATCTTTGGAAAATGTGACCTTATCGCTGGTGACTTTGTCGCTAGTATCTTCTTCGTAGAGTTCAGCAAGTCGTTTCATCAAATCCATTATTATAATATATTTTTTATCTAATTTATTATTATAAGATGACTGATGAGATAAAATATCACCAAAAAGATATATAGTAAATTACAACGAACTAGCCGAAGCGCTAAGAAAATGTTTGTTGGGTTATAGTGTTGATGTTATTGTAATGCAAGGTGATTCTCATAAAATATTACTAACAGAAGCAGAAAAAAATAAAATTAATGAAAGTGCAGTAACGACGCTAAAATTTAATCACGATGATATCATAGCATTTGCTCATCATTGCTTGACTAAAACCGAATTACAAAATATTATTGATCAACATATCTAAAACCAATCCTAGCATCGTATTCTCTTGAAAAAGCTGATTTTGTTACTCCATCGGCTATAAATTTTATTCTGGAATTTATCTTATAATATTTCGCCGCAGCTGTAATCGATTTAAATTCAATCTCCTCATCCGTTTCGAGGTTTTTTTGAAATAACAGGTTTTATTGGGCATCTAAAATTAATACCATTACTTTTTTTTCCTTTTCTCACATTTTCCTGTTGCGTCACTATCTCCAGATTTTCCAATCGATTATCAGTTTGTATATTATTGATGTGATTGATAACCAGACCATTGGGTATAGATCCGTTGAACACCTCGTAAACAAACCGATGACCATTATAACTAACAAAATCTGTTAATGTTCCTCTAACAGTTACCTTGATATATCCCATATTGTTCATAGTACCAAGAACTTTTTCAGTTTTTCTGTTTCTAATAATACCACAATCGTTAGCCTCGTATAAATCAAAGACTGGATGCGGCTGAAACTCATCTTGTAAGGATAAATTTTCAATGTTGTCATCAGTGACTTTACCGTTATAATGATATACATGCTGTCCCTCTGGAATATCATCGCAGAACAACGTGTAAATAAAATCTTTTCTAAACATTGCAATCCTCTCGGCATTATCTCCCTTTACACTAATATTATAACCCGCTGACGTTAATTTGCCAACAGGTATTCTAGTTTTAATGTTAATAACCGAACCTAATACATTTCCAACGTATAAGTTATACTTTGGGTGAATTTGATATGCTTCTTGCTCACGTGCACTTGTCAGATTTACTGTCATTATATTATAGGTAATATTTTTTATCTTCAATTGATTTTTAGCGCATGCGCAGTGTGAGATAAAGTTATACTTTGGGTGAATTTGATAAATCTCTTGCTCAGGTGCGCTTGTCAGATTTACTGTCATTATATTATAGGCGATTTTTTTTATCTCTAATTGATTTTTAGCGCATGCGCAATGTGAAAAAATGATCAATTAGATATTACATTATAATATAATAATGTTAAAATTACGTGATATAGCTAAGAAAAGCCTTATGGGAGAACCTAATAAAATAGCGACTGCTTTTGCAGGTTTTGATAATAGTTATCAGTTTGATAACCAAATGTTTTAGTAAATTTTAATGCAACGAATCTTTACCACCTACTACAGACAACTGTAAAAGGTGAGCTCGAAAAACACAAAAGTATTAGATTATTTGTGCAATATCATGTTATATTTTCAAAGTTAGTTATAACGGAAGAATTAACTAACAAGGAAATTGCAGAACCTTATATGAACGCAAAATCAAGACGTGCTTTGCTTGGGACTGATCTGTTATCACTATCTGATGAAATACACCAAGAAATTTGGAAAAAAATAGAGGAATTTAGTCAATTAGGTTCGGGTTTGAAGTTTGAAATGATCAAAGGAATATTGTTTCACACGATGAAATATAATGTATTACGAGGTAGTTCATACGTCGACCTGCCACCAAAAATAAAAAGTAAAAGATGTTGTATAAACATCAAAAACGTAGATAATAAATGTTTCCAATGGGCTGTTCTTTCCGCACTATTTCCAGCAGAAAAAAACGCTACTCGTGTTGAAAAATATATCAGACATATGTCTAGATTAAATTTTAAAGATATTAACTTTCCTGTGGCAGAAAATCAAATACCAAAATTTGAAAAGCAAAATAATATTTCATTTAACGTTTTCGGACTAGATGAAAAAGAGGATGTATACCCGAGATATATTTCAGAAAAAGCTTCACAATCGACTATAAATTTACTGTTTTACAAAAATCATTACGTTTGGATTAAAAACTTTAACGCACTAGTTGGTAAACACTACAATAAAAATAGGAACAAAAAGTTCTTTTGTTACCGCTGCTTGCATGGTTGTGCTAACAATGAAACATTACAAAAGCATTTGCAGTACTGTAGTGATGTGCAAAGAATAACAATGCCATCTAAAAAAGATAGTGTGTTACAGTTTGTCCATCATAATCACAAACTAAAAATTCCTTTCGTTATATACGCTGATTTTGAGTGTTTACTTCAACCTGTACTTGGCGTAGAAAATAATCCTAATCAATCGAGTACAAAAAAAGTTCAAAATCATGTTCCGTGTGTTGTAGCGTATAAGGTAGTTCGTTGTACTGATTCTAGATTATCTAAACCAATTAAATTATATCGTGATAAAAATCCAGCTGTTTGGCTTCTCAAGCAGTTGATTAACGAAGTTGATAATATATTTACTCGTTTGAAAAAAGTAACGCCAATGTTAAAATTAACACCTCAACAAGAATGCGATCACGAGCAAGCAGAAATTTGTCATATTTGTGAAAAAGCTTTTGATACTGACAACAAAAAGGTACATGACCATTGTCATTTGACTGGACAGTATCGTGGAGCGGCTCATAATCAGTGTAATTTAAAATTTCATGCTCCAGATTTTATTCCGGTTATTCTTCACAATTTTCGAGGATATGATAGCCATATTATAGTAGAAGCTTTTGGTGATTCTGATATAAAATCTCATCTAAAACTCGATAACATCATCAAATGCATCCCAAATAATTTTGAAAAGTACATGTCAGTTACGCTAGGTAAATTGCGTTTTATTGACAGCCTGCAGTTTTTGGCAGCCTCGTTAGATGATCTAGTGAAAGGTTGTAGTACATTTGATAACCTAAGAGACTGTTTTGGAGATAAATTTAATCTACTAGCTAAAAAAGGAGTTTTTCCATACGAATACCTCGACGACTGGAGTAAATTTGATGAAATATCTTTACCTGACAAAGACAAATTTTACTCACAACTTAAAAATGAAAATATAACTGCTGATGAGTACAGGTATGCACAAGATATCTGGAAAGAGTTTGATTGTGATACTTTTGGTGATTATCATGATTTATACCTGAAAACTGACGTGTTATTATTAGCAGATGTTTTTGAAAGTTTTCGTGAAGTGAGTTATAATAATTATGGACTAGATCCTTGCTGGTATTATTCTGCCCCTGTGTTGTCATGGGATGCTTTGATAAAGTTTAGTAAGGTAAGGTTAGAATTACTGACTGATGTTGATATGTTCAATTTTATCGAAAAAGGTATCCGAGGTGGTATTAGCGTGATAACAAAAAAATATGCTGAAGCAAACAACAAATACCTGAAACAGTATAACCCTGACCTTCCTTCGAAGTATATAATTTATCTAGATTGTAATAATCTTTACGGTGGTTCGATGGCAGAACCAATGCCTTTTAGCGGATTTCATTGGATCACGGTTGATCGATTTCTATCAGAGACAGAAAAAAAGATACCCAAAGATGTTTCCTATTTCGTTGAAGTTGATCTTGATTATCCAAATTCGCTACACAAATTACATAATGATTACCCTTTCTGTGCGGAATCGATGGTAATAGATTATAGTTTGTTATCAAAAGAACAACAAGCGTTAGCATCACCAAGGCAACATTCCATGGTCAAGAAACTAGTACCAAATTTACTTGATAAGAAAAATTACGTTTTGCATTACAAAGTTTTAAAACAAGCAGTCGATGCTGGTCTTGTGTTGAGAAAAGTTCATCGTGTACTAAAATTTAATCAGTCGCCGTGGATGAGAGGTTATATTAACTCAAACACTTCAAGAAGGGCTGCAGCAAAAACAGAGTTTGAGAAAAACTTTTTTAAACTGATGAACAATTCCGTTTTTGGTAAGACGATGGAGAATATTAGGAAACGCGTAAATATTGAAATAGTTAATGATGTCAATCGCAGAAACAAACTTGTGTCAGACGATGATTTTGTGAGCATGAAAATATTTAATGAAAATCTTGTTGCGAAACAAAGAAGAAAAGTAAATCTAAAACTAAACAAGCCGATCTATGTTGGAGCTGCAGTGTTAGATTTATCAAAGTGGCTAACGTACGATTTTCATTACACTTTTGTTAAAAATCAGTGGCCGGCTAGTAGATTATTGTTTACTGATACTGATTCGCTCGTGTATGAAATCGAATGTGAGGACATCTATCAGGACATGTACAATAATCGACATCTGTTTGATCTTTCCGATTATCCACGTGACAGTAAATTTCATGACGACACAAATAAAAAGGTTATTGGTAAGTTTAAAGATGAAATGAACTCAAGCGCTATCAAATACTTTATCGGATTACGTAGTAAAATGTATGCCGTATTATTGGACAATAATAAAAAAACGTAATTTTGTTAAAAAGTTTATGAAATTTGATGACTACAGGTATGCGCTTGATGGTGGTGTTAGTTTTATGAGAGCTATGGCAATTCGAACTAATCATCATAAACTCGAAACAGATGTCATTATCAAACGTGGATTGTATAATTTTGATGACAAACGCTATTGTAAAAATGGGGTAGATACATTTGCCCTTGGGTATTTTCATTGTGACTAAAATTTTATCTAAACTTATAAAATAATGTTTGAAAATTTGACAATGACAAATAGCTACAATAGTAACATCAAATATCTAATGATGGACGGTAAACAATTGACAGTTGAATTTAATAATGAAACATCAGGTATATGTTTTAATGGAACATGTGACAAGTTAAAACTTTCGCTCATCAGATCTGATAACAGCGTGTATTTCAATTATCTCGAACAATTGTATCAAAAGTTGCTAGCGGAATTTAAAAACTTTCACAGCCCCATTAGCCAACAAAACTATACTAAACTCACAATTGATCTCGATCGGTCAAAGGTATATTTCATCAACAAAAAATATCCTCTGAACAAACCAGAAATGAAAGATTTGTTTGAGTCCCATCGCTGTGTGAGCGGTAAAGTAAAATTTAGTATCTATAGTCGTGATAGTGAAGTATTTTTAATATCAACAGTTGAAACATTAATCATTGGTAATGAGATATAAAATAATATCATTTTCATTCTAATGCTAGTTTAATTTCCACCTTGTTAACTGAAAGGTTCTAATGCACAGTTTAATTTTCATCCTGTTATCTGATAAAAAAAATTGTGGTAAAACCTATTTGCTGTCTTTAGTATAATCATATTCCACGCATGCGCTGTTCTAACAAATTCGTCACTTCTGTTGACAGAGCTTATCGCATTCCAACACCTGTTGTTTTGTCTGGTTACAAAATATCTGTCTACGTAGTAGTAGTATTAGGAAATGAGGGTTTTGGCGGGGGCAGGGGGTGGGGGAGGGGGTGGGGGGAGTAGGTGTGGGAGGGGTGGTGAGCCAAAACCCTCATTTCCCTTTACTACTGTAGCAATAACACTATGGTCAAAGTGACGCCTATGTTCGATGTCTGATAATGACCTCCATGGTATCATACCAAACGTTGGATAGATACAGACAGCTACATGTCATTCAAGTGCATTTTTGCAGAAAGTTCTAACTCAGTAATTAACTCCTTTCATAAGAAATATTAATAAGAAGACGAGTGCTGAATGACAGTATAGGTTTTTCTTATTGATATCTAAATGATGAGAGACTGATTTGTGTTTTAGCATGCAGAAGACAGCTATCACAGGTTAACCATTTTCACATTCTGAACATAATAGGTAAATTACTAAAAGGTAAGAAAACAAATTATGCAATGCTTTAAATTGTATAGCTTTGGAATATTTTAAACTTTCATAGGTCTACATTCATTCAATTTTAATGCTTTATTGTAATTAGCAATACCAAATTGTAGAAATTATAGAAATAGCATTACTTAATTGTAAAAATAGTAATTTCTAATTGTTAAAATAGCAATGCCTAATTGTGAATATCCTTTTCTATATTCCAAAAGACGAAGTTAGTGTACTTTGTGCCAAAACAAATACATTTTCCCCTTACATACAAACATTTGTATTATCTGTCTACTTCAGGCAGCAGACAGTTTTCCGAACAATGATCACAACTAATGTTAATCCAAGTAGTTGAAGAATATATAAGTGCATGTTATCGGCTATACCTTGTAGGAATTCAAGAGCAATTCCTTTGAAGTAGGGATTCCCATTTTCAAGGGTGCTCCAAATATAAAAAATATGGAACCGTCATGACACGGTACTAATGGTGTGGAGAAATGGGAACCAGCCTGGAAATGGGTGAACATAAAATACAGAATATATGCGTATAGGTGGCCAGGATTGGTTAATAACGTATGTTATGTTTTAGGAAAATAATATTTTCAGAACTTAACCTAATTGTGAGTGGAAAAAGTACATTTATTGTTTAATTGATGGAATTTCAGTCCTTTAACAGTCTTGAGTTTAAACCACTCATTACTAAAATTAGCACATGACTGGTGCGGAATTGAAAGCATGTTTCAAACACATGCAGGTCCAGAAAATGCCGTGGCTAGTATCCTTTCTTTATACATAAAAGCGGATATTCAGGTTTCATCTATACTGATAAATATAGATTTGATCATGAGCACTCAGAAATTTTAAGTTATTGAATTTTCAATATCATTGTGTTTGGATAGGATTACTATGGGAACTGAATTAGTACCGTGATTCCTTCGAGGAGCTAAGAGATTTTACTGTTGAATGATTTATTGTTGGTTGTATAGCTGACAAAACTTAAACAGCAAGCACCTAAAGAGTGGATCTGAATAATTATAACGAATTTCTTTCACAGAACAATATTTGCATGTATCGAAGTCTCACTCAGGCATTCCCTTTAGTGTCAATTGGTTATAAATAGAGAGCTATTTTTGAACTGATTTTATTAATATACCAACCAGGTCTATGCTTCATCACGTGTGCACGAAATTGATATAATTACCGGTGTTCTTGAGATGCCACTGTTAAATTTTAATGGTCTCATAACAATGGAATCCATCCGCCTTACAGAGTTCAAAGGTCAAAGGGTCAATATAAGCTGATTCAAACAAGTATACATATTTCATGCGCGTATCTGGTAGCAAATAACCAAACTTCATAAGTTCTGATGATTTTTATCACTTTAATTTAGGCACCGTGTCCAAAGCGTAATAAATTATGTTTATTTAAAATATCAGAAGTTATCAAGCATTTTTATGGGTGAGACTGGACTGTGAACAAAGCACTGTGCAATGGGTCACATGTTTTACTTAAGACTCAGCATTAATGCCTCATTACTTGCTGTGCACTGACTGATACGGAAGTGCCCACAGACATCCACAGCATAATGCCCGTGTTCTAAAGAATAAACAATTCACTTTAAAGCAACATCAAGAATGCCTACATCGACCTCTTATTATATCTACACACTGTGAGAGGAAACAGATGCTCTAAAAACAGATTGGTACTAAATTTGTTGGTACTGAGCCAGGAGAAATAATTTTGACTATAGTCATATCAGGCCAAATTATTATTTACGGTCAGTTTTAGTCCAACTTTGATATTAGTATGCCACACCTATCACGACTTTACACATGAATCTTTTTGAATTTTCTACCAAATAAGGCGTGTAAAAGATGTATGAAAGTATATTGCTGGTATTCACAGGTTGTAAAGTTTAGTCCAAATGCTAGTAAGACGCCCAAAGTATACTTGCTATATATTCTTAAATTATGGACATTGTTCAATGCAGTATTAACTTACTTACGAAGTAAATTATATCCGAAATATGTTTGAAATATATTTAAACAATTGAAAAATTAAACTCTAATAGAATGTTTTACAAAAACTAAATTAAATTTAGGAAATTATAAAATTAAATTGTCTTACAAACTTTAAAATTCCACCTGACAAATTTTAGACAGATAAGTTGACTAATGAATGGCACATAAAACAAATGGTAGCTTGGGTCTTTACAACTATTAACATTTTCGCCCTGTTGTAGTGAAGTGAGATATCTCAATTATGTTTTAGCAAACTGCAATATACCTGTGCAAATGCATATATGTATACATCTAACGAAACACCGACACATATACTATGCTCCTCATTCATTTTATCAGTAATTCAGCTATCAGAACATATAATAGCGTACTCAAATTTCCCATTCTGATTGGACCAAAACCATAGTACCATTGTTTAATAAAAGAAACTGTATTGCATTTAAATGTCAATAACCACATAAGGCGACAACGTTATAGGAAAAGCATCTCCGTGGAGGCTCTACTTAATTTACAATGGTCCTATCTCTCTCGTGAAGACCGAAGTCGTGTCTTTCAGGTGCATTATTTATCTGTAATTAAATTGTTTGTTTGTTAGTTTTAATTTTTTAAAATATTTTTATTTTATTTATTACATGTTATTGTAATGATAATTTTGTCGACTGGATTTGATTCCTACGTTCATTTTAGTTCTGTTTGACCTGAAACATTGTACATAGTTGAAACATTGTACATTTTGCTGACCTTGACTCAGGACCAGTAACGCAGTTGTATGTATACAACTTTTTTAATTTTTATTTTCCAGAGTAAAACATCATTAGGCTATACTAGAGTACGTGACAATTGGCATGTAAAAAACATTCTCCGACGTTAGAGAAGGTGACTACGTGACCCTCATTCGGGAATCTGTTTTGCGTTTTAATTTACTATATAATTCTTATCTTCAGAAGGTATAGCCAATTGGTCTTGAAATCTTCGATACTAAAAAGTGTCTTGTTGTGACCAGTTTGAGCTGAAATGTTCTATTTTTGGAATTATTTATTCTTTCTCTAGAAAATACTAGTGCTCATCAGAATTCTTGGTCAAAGAAATTTATTAAAAAATATTCGGATGTCAAAAACTGAAATATTATTTTTTTGTGATTCAACAAGGAACTGGTGACACACTAGGACAAGGAAGACCATCGAAGACGTCATCGGCTTTCATCTTGGTATTTCATCGGGATTCGAACTATGGTTCATTAGAACCTTTTATTGATAGTACTTTTTTCTTTTAATTCTCAGATTAATTTTGGATTTGATTTATAAACTGTAAGTCTTTTCCTCACTTTTGCATTTTGTTAAATTTTACAAAGCATATTGGTTGCACTCTTTTCTTGCTCCTTTTATACGAGCTGAGACACGTAACAGGTGTTCTGTGCATCAGAATAGTACTATGAACTAATCCTGGTCATCTACAGCATGGCGAGTACATTGCACATGTCCTAATAAGACCAGCTGATTATATGACAGCTTCCAAAACTAATGCAACTCTATCACCTTGATCCAGACGACAGGCTAAAAATATACATAGGGCTAAAAATATACGTTTCACTTAATCTTTAAGATCAGTAAGTTGTAGGTAAATCAAATTAATACTTGCTAGAAATGAAAATTTGAAAATGGCATCAAGAGTGCAAACAACGGGAAAAATATTAAAATTTACATGGAGACACCCAAAAATGTGAAGAAATGGGCATGTATTGTTATGCATGTGTAATTTAATTACTTGTTTGCTAGTTTTGAATTATTATATTTTTATTTTTTTTTCCATTACATGTTATTGTAATGATGATTATGTCTGATGATTATGTCTACTGGATTATGTTTTTATAAATTCAATTTAGTTACGTTTGACCTGATAAACAGCTACTAGTTTGAAACATTGTATATTTTGCTGACCTAGATTCAGAACCAGTGTCAGTTTGGAGTAAACAACTTTTTATTATTATTCATTTCTAGAGTAAAAATCATTGATTTTAGCTAAGGCTATATTGTAGTGCTTGACTTTAGAAATGTGACAAAATTTACACAATTTTCTAGAATTTGGTTCCGTGGTCCCATCTGGAAGCCAGGCTTATAACTCATGTCATCATAAGAATCAATTAAGTTGTGATTTAAACCTTTGAAGCTCAAAGGTGTTTTGTTGTGATCAGTTTAAGTTGAAATTTTCTATTTTTTTCGGAATTTGTAATTCATTTTTCTAGAAAACATACATATAAGTGCTCCTCTATACAATTCTTGGAAAAAGACATTTATTGAAAAGTGTTCTTAATTCTGTACTGGAATATTATTTCATTTTGATTCAACAACGAACTGTTGACACGGAAACACTTTGAAGGTTATCGAAGACGCCATAGCCTTCCATCTTGGAATATCATCGGGATTCGAACTGTGATTCACTTAAAACTTTTTATTGGTAGGACTTTTACTTTAAAATTTTTGGTTTAATTTTTAGATTTGATTCATAAACCGTGGGTCCTTTTTCTTATTTTTACCTTGTTTTTCTAGGGAAATAAATTATTTGTTAAATTTGACAAAGCTTGTTGGCTTCACTCTTTTCTTGTTACTTTTGTACAAGCCTAAACACGTAATAGTATTTAAGTGATTATTCATCCCCAAACTATGAGGTTTTTAGAAGTATGTCTATTAGAGCATTTTCTGCAATGGAAATGCTAAATGACTAATAAGGTACACCAAATATTATACACCATCATACTATTCCCTAAATAAAAATATTACAATAAGGAAGCTAATTCATGATAAAAAAAAAATTGGAAGTGAATACAGCTAATTAAGTGCCACACAGAAAAGCTATACGCACCATTTGATCTTATATCAACAACTAAATGTGAAATTCTGATCAGAAAAACTTCTAAACGAGGACGGACAGTTGCGTCTGTGCGAAATTTGCCATGTGTTCATTAAGATCATCTGTGCGAAATTTGCCATGTGCTCATTAAGATCAATTGTGCGAAATCTGTCATGTGCTCATTAAGATAATCTGTGCGAAATCTGTCATGTGTTCGTTAATATCATCTTTGCGAAATCTGTAATGTGTCCATTAAGACAATCTGTTCAAAATCTGTCGTGTGTTCGTTAAGATCATCTGAGCGAAATCTGTCATGTGTTCATTAGGATGATTTGTGCGAAATCTGTCATGTGTTCATTAAGATCATCTGTGAAAACTAAATTCAAATTGTTCGATTATCTGTAGAGTATTTTTAATATTGTCGCTTTACACTAAGTTGAATAGTTCATTGTAATGTGATAAAAGCTGATGCTACATTACTACAAACTGTCAATGTACTTAATATGGTTGAACATTTCTGGTGTAATGTTTAGTGTCAGTTAATGAATATTATTGATAACTAATAACGCATAAAGAAAATTGTTCATTAGAATGGGATATCTGCTTACTCCATAATGCAGTACTCTGTCAATCAACGCCTTCAAATGGACAATTAAAAGGAATGTATTTTGTGTTAGCCTTATCTCATTTACTGACATCCAAGGTAAATAGACTCGAGTAATGTATATTTGTATCCCTTACACCTTTATTTCTTTTGACATTGCTCATTTTTTGACAGTTTAAAATGACTGAGTAGACAGCTATCCAGTTTTCATCTCCATTAAGTGCCATGTAATTATATTTAATAACAAAAAGCTAATGAGAGTCATACATGTGTTGCTCTTGTAGTCACCACAACATAAACATGTAAATTAAATGATTGGACCCCTAATAAATAGTGTAAATAACCTAAAGGCAACATATCAGCTGATTGAATAAAGGCATAATTCTGACTTCGAAAGATATTTATCTGACAGAATTTCCCAAATATCCACCAGTGCAACATGTATACGTTGTATGAATACTTACATGACGATAATAACGAGTATCAATTACTCCGACTCTACACATGTGCATTTTCTGACAAATTTAACATAAAAGTTGTCAAAATTCACTTAATTTTTTTAAATTTAAATTTTGTGATTTTTAATTTAATTATTCTATGTTTAGACTGAAAATAGATAATACAATAAAATGACATGTGTCAAGCTTTAATAATAAACTTGGGACACCTATGCCATATACAGGACTCAAATATTTATTATTCCTATATAATCGCTACATTCCACTGTGTCTAAATCCTAACAGATAATATGTTAATCTCAATAAGATGAGCGCACTGTGAAGTTCTTGTTACAAGTTATTTGGTATTTTTGTGAGAGGCTGGACTGTAGCAAAACACCCTACAATGGGTCACTGAGTGCAGTGGGTCACTTATTTCACTTCCAAATCAGCGTCTATGCCCCATTATTCACTGTCACCAACTTCCGAAATTGTAGAGTTTGGCAATGTGCAAAAATCTACCCACCTTCGGAACGGAAGATTTTGTAACAGAAGGTCCCCAATAAACATGAGCAATTTTATTTTGGATCACATTTTTAGGAAGAATTTTCCTTGGTTCGAACTACAACCAAGATATATTTTAGACTTTAGTAAGTTGTTGCAACAAAATACGAAATGGGACCGATTATTTGGAACTATTTTTTTTTACTCTTAATACGGGTTTCTTCCAAGCTGGTCTGCGTAGGGATCATATTCCAAATTTAGTACAGCACCAGACAGCTGACAGTCTGTGGCACTGTTAAAGAGAAGGGTTATGCTGCATAGAATTTCACATTATGGCATGTAAATCATTTCATGAGGTCCAATATTTGCGGTCAACGTTGTTAAACATCCGATATTTTTTAATTCGATATGATTATTTCGATTTTATGGTATTTTTAAGAATATATATCTTAGTTTCATTAAATCCAGCATGCAAAAATTCTTTAAAAATGGCTAATATTTCTGCTTTTCCTCTGTATATATTATGACAAATAAATTTCCTAAATGTACACAGGTATGGAGTTTTCAGAACCCGACCTTGTCTTGCTGTCAACAATTCTGATCTGACCCTTTAAACCTTTTTAATTTCAACATTAAGTTTGATACACCTTTTTGCTTTTTAAAAACTGACAAGAATAGCAATGGCTCAGTAAGCCGAACTCAGAACTGAAAAGGGTGCAGGTTCGAATCTTAACATTGGACAAGCCTGGGTCAGGGTCAGCTACCTTGGTGTGTCTTTGAGAAAGTCACTTTTCTCCACAGTTTTCTCTGTACTAAATAACCTACTTCTGTTACTGCACTGCTAAGTATGAAGATAAACTTAAGACTGGGAAATACTTGCAACTGCTGGTATTTGCTTCATTATAGTCAAAATTGCACCCACCAAAATTTGTTGCCGAGAATAATTATAAACTAAAGTTCATTTCAGTGTCAAACAATTGGTATTCACTTTTATTTTGTGAAAAAGTTTAAAAACAACTGATTATGCAATAAATGAGGGTGCATCATACATATATAATAATGTTCATACCGTTAAATGTTGTGGTCTCACATGAAATACACGTGGCTCTCTTCTTCGTCCGACTGCACTTTCTTCTATCTCGCAGCACACTACAATACAAAAAACAATATAAAATTATGCTTATTTAGTTATTTTCTCCTCATCTGATATTTCTTTGCTCATTACATAGTCTTCAGTATATATAATTATAAAAGTGTAAAAAGCTGCCAGCAGTTTTGCCTAACTCCATTGTCATTGTGCACCAAAATATTTGAAATGACCTAGGTTTTCTCAAGAAAACTAAAATTTTTCACTTCTTTGATTTAGTAAAATAACATTTAGCTTATAGAATAGTGTCATTTATATAAAAAAAAAACACGATTATGTGGTATTACATTTTTGAATTCCTAAAAACCCTAAATGATAATTCTCATACAGTTAAGTCAGAAAATTATTTCAAGCCATTGTAACGTATATGGCTACTCAGGTAAGAAATCAGTTCATTTACCATACAGTAACGTCAGATTATTTTAGATCATTGTAACGTATATGGCTACTCATGCAAGAAGTCAATCCATTTACCACACAGTAACGTCAGGTTATTTCAAAATCATTGTAACGTATATGGCCACTCAGGTAAGAAGTCAATCTAATATTTCTAGTAGGGTTTTTATTTGAAGTTTTTCATTTTAATAAAAAAAATCATTTTATGATATAATTAAATCTTATATGTAACTGGAAGCAATAGTTTATACAAAAACATGCAGTAATCTTAAAATTATTATTAACTTACTGTGTTCCCCAAAACTATAATATTCAAAAGTTAACATAAATTATTTGTTAAAGGTAGCAAACAGTTGAGAACTGAGTATATATTTTCATTAATCCTCTGGCGATACTTTACAACATGCTGATAGCTACAGCTTTCAGGAGACAGACGTAAATGAATTTAAAATTGGACAAACAAAGACTCAACAGGAAAAGAGACCATTTGTTATTTAAAGTATTAGATATAAATTTCACCAGAGCTACACATTTTCCTCAGTACGTGTAATGTGAATAACCAAAATGTCTATAGTCTCCTTGAAGAAACAAAGAATAAATTAGCAGCAAATATAGGGTCAGGCATCATCCAATAATTTCTCAACATTTTAATGCGAGAATATGGAAATGAATAATTTTATATAAATTGGTTGATTATTTTGCGAGAGGTTTTTAAAAGATCTTATAGCCATGTCGCAGCCATCTCCAGCTTCTCAGCACAAGGATAATTTGACTAAACCCACAGCTTGTTTCAAAATGGTTACCATCGTGTAGCAGGCTTGAGGTAGCTTCTCTGGAGTTTTGGATTGTTTCTGATGTCATATCTGTTTGTTGACTGCGTTCATCTAAATTGTTGATTACTTTGGCTGCTCTGTAGGCTTGCATATTCTTCACTTGCTTGATTTGGACGGGGGATGGAACTATTAGACTTTACTCATTACTTTTGTCCCATTCTACTACAATTGTCTAATTTTGAATATGACATTTTCACGTGATACTCACCAGTTGGCCCATGTATGTTATGATGGTTCCTCGTTATTTTAATTAAATAACACCTCCCCGGCACCCAGTACTACAGTGTGAACTAGAGTTCACAATCATGGACTACATTCATCATCAAAGTATTGTAAATAGCACGCGACGAATCAAAGTGTGTGATTTAACATCCTCCGTTTACTCCACAAAGTCATTCCCACACCACTCCTGCAGAGGTGAAATTGGTGTCATTGCAAAGAACTCCACAATTTACTATTTAATTACACAACTTTCCATTTCTACTAAACATCATTTAAACTGGTTAAAATCTCGCTCACAAAGAAATAAATGTCAGTCTATATATTTTCTATCTCTATCACCCTCCTCCGATTAAAAATACCCAAGCTGACTGGGCTGACTTATCTGTCTCTTTGGAGAGCATTTCTAAATTCATGGCGTATGGAAATTCAATGGGTGGCAACATAATTATTCTTCAGTTTTCACTCTGACTGTCATGACAAATCAGTACATATCGAAACTTTAAAAGTACATTCACATTTTCAACCTCATTTAATCAGCCAACCAACCAATAATCATGCTCACATTTTAGACTGGATTGTTCATAGACTTGATTATAATATTCTACAGTTTTCATTTGGTGTCCCAAAAAGACAGTTCACATCACTAGAAACATCTATGGGATGAGGAACTGTGACAACTTTACAGTAAGTCAATTATAGTTATGAATAATTTGTTTATATTCTCCATAAATGTTCACAGTGAAATATCCTGGCTTGAAAAAGGCGTTTATCATTGTCTCTTGTTTGTTACATATTTCTTCATTGTCTCGCTTGTTACATATTTCTTCATTGTCTGTTGTTTGTTACATATTTCTTTAACTAATGTGGCTTGTATTAATAACTCCATTTGTTTCAGTATAGCCAGTAATGCTCATCCTTAGCAATCGAAAAGGTTTTAAATTTCTGAAGATCTAAAATGTTCAGGGTGTGTCACTTACTGAATCTGACTCGTAGAATCCTGCTTTATCAATCTCCAATGGCAAAACATTAAGAGAGGCCACATGCCAGATTAATAAGGCCACAATATTTTATCTAAAAATAGGCCACCATTGTTATGTTAATCATGCATACACTTATATAGCGTTATTTATTACATTTAGACGGTAAGCAGATAAACACATGCTTTCTAAAATATCTCAGCTTCAGGCATTAAAGTAATAATAATTCACCCTAAAAGCTGGCTTTTTAAATGAGGCAAGGATTTCAGATTAATCAGTTGTCCGCCTTGCTAGGGTCAAGTATTGCATATGGATATAACATGCCGTTTAGACATATTTGGGGTCTTTGTCTCACATATGAACCCACCACAACACTTGCTAACTATAATTAATATGGTTCAGTGTGTCAGGAATTTAGCAGTGAAATATACTACCAAGTGGAAGTGTTATTGGGATTTATAAAAACAAATTGAAATTTGCGATAAAAATTCAGAATGCAGAGTTAAGGGGTTTCAGTTTACTGGGGAAAAAATGGTGATATTAATTTTGAACTAAACAAAATTCAATGTTGAGGGGATTATGGCATACTCAGATTTTAGCTTGGGGGAGTATAGGAATCATCCTTGTGAAATTTGATATGAAAAATGTTTCAGAACAAAACTTTATATACAGAAGTTGTGGTTAACAAACATAATATCCCTCTTGAAGATGCAACTCCGTATCGAAAAAGATAAACTGCTGCATGAGATCAATAAGAAAATCATGATGAAATATAGTTTTATTTTTTCCACACAGAGGCATTTGTAATTAACATATTTTTCTGAATGATAAGCTACATGTAGGCACTAATGTTATGTCACTGTAAACATGTTGTAACTTGACAAATGCATTACACTGTCACAATTTCATTATTACATATATATGAATTCTTTATAAATCTTTTTATTTCACATTTATTTCATTTTTATATCATTAGATGTAATTATATTATTATTATTATTATTATTATTATTATTATTATTATTATTATTATTATTATTATTATTATAGCATGGATCTAATGCTTTGTTAGATATATCGTGTTTACTTAAATCGTAAATGTGACTCGTGTAAGCACGAGATTTGTATGATAGTAAATTCGTCGCAAGTAAACATTGAGAAGTAGCTATGTAAATGATTAGCTGATACCTGTTCAGGCTTTCCTAAGGTCGAGATGCAATGCGAAATTGCACGTGTCCTCCGTGCAAGTGTACATGAGACGACGTATTAACTTGGTTTATAAGCTTAGTTATCTATCGCTAAGTTCAGTCAGTAAGAGTCGTAGCCGATTTCAACATCTTTGAGAGTCACATAGCTTATATTTCCTTTAAAAGGTAAATTTGTACTAGAAGTCTGTTCCTGTGTCTACGTAGAACCATCTGTGTTGTATTAGTGGAACTATTTGTACTTCGTCTCTTTCTAAATAATATTTTTCCTGGACAACACTACTAGTTTGGACAAAGACGTTTTCTGAAACTTCTAAATTGGAACGGAACAATACAAACTATGCTTTACTGTGAAAATTCTTTGATTTGTGTCAGCCTTCATCTGACATCTTGGACCGGAACTGAACTTCAGACTGTCAATTTAGAACTGTTCACATGATTTATTTTCATATCTTTAGAACAAACTTAAAAAATCTCGTTCGTAAATCGTATGTCTTGCTTCCATGGGAATTATTTTCTTTAAAATTTACAAAGCTTATTGTCTTCACTCTTTGTTACTTTAAAAATAAAAATTATTGCGATGTGTATTAATTGCTTGTTTGAAAATATTTTAGTATTTGCTATTGTAATTCAACATTGTAAATTTCATTTCTGCTTCACCTCATTGACCTCTATTTTTTATTTCATTGTATGTCTGCAACTAATACATGGGTAAATTATCTATGTATATGGGCTTAATCATGGACTACATTCATATATGGGCTTAATCATGGACTACATTCATCATCACTGTATTATAAATAGCACGCGACGAATCAAATTATTAACCGAAGTAAATATGCTTATTTGGGTCATTGCTTTGGATTTTATAGGTTATGGTTTTTATTTTGTAAACATAGGGATCATTCTAGATTTTCCTTTATATAATTTTTTCTATAAACTAATTATGACCTGAGGCCAAGCAAGATTGTTGTAATTGTGAGGACGTAGTCCTTCTTGCTTTTACATCTAGCACTTTAAAGTTGCATTATATTGTTACCAGTTGGCTGAATTTGATTTCTTTGTTAATTAAAGCAAAGTGATTATTTTGTCTGGAAATACAAAAGTGCTCTGATAAAATTCTTTAATAGGCCATTTACTAAAATTTATTTTACTCAAACATGAAATTATGTGATTCAACAAAAGACTGTTGATAAATAAACACTCCATAAGCTAAAGACATGTCATAGACTTCAGTCTGGGGATTTTTTTCTGGGATATTATTGAATTTTCTTTAGGACCTCAAATAAGACAAGTGTCTGTAATTCTTGGGGGTTTTTTTGTATTTAATTGGCGATATCATGACTACATTTTCATTTTCACTTTGCATTATTCGGAAATTATTGCTTAAATTTTACATAGCTTGTTTTCTTTCTCTTTCCTGTCACTTGTTTTAAGAGATTGACTCGTAACTGTATATATTCTTGTTTTATTAAATGCTGAGATAATGCACTCTACTGCAATTTATAACAATATCTTTAATACAAATGAAATTTTTTTAAAATAATGATAATAATGATTTTGATAACAAGAACAATAATAATAAATACTATTAGGTTTTCTTCCTTAATTAGTTACCATATTTGTTTTACAATTTCATGTTTTATCTTGCCACCATATATTTGTTATCTAATATTGCTGAATGTTTAGCTTCTAAAGATTGTGCCTTGCTTAGTCCACATTATCAAAATTGTAGTAAAATCGGTCATTTCAGATACAACTTAAATGAGCTAAAGAAAATAAGTCACTTTATTATTATGGAATGTTTGGCATATAATGGAAAGGATGTATGTATGTATGTGTCTGTCTGTATGTGTGTGGTCACCGTGTTTTCATCTCTTATTTTAACTGCAGTCATTATAGATGTGCATTGTATGGTGCATACATTATAAATGTACCATCTTAATTTTTATGAAGGTTTGCATCAATTTCCTGCAGTACATCAATTACATTTGGCTGTCCCATTTACATCAATTACATTTGGCTGTCACATCATTCTTCCCGTTTATAACTATTTTTCCAGATTAGAAATTTTTCAAGGCTGGTTTAAAATCTCTAAAGCATGAATAACTGCATAATATTTAGTGAGACTAATTGTGCCAGATTAATACTTTCATCAGTTGAAAATGGGATACAATTCAAAATGGACTGGTCATTGATTATGTGTCACTTGTCATAACTTTATTTTGCTTTATTTATATTTAATGTCATTTTTAAATACACTATTGCCTACTGGAAGCCAGCCTGATCAGGTACCAAATCTGCGACATTTGAATTACGAGTCTTACACAACCAAATTGATTGCCATGGCACCACATAACGTTCGGGTCAATTAGTCTGGTTTACTGTTTAAGGCAAAGATTATATAAGGTCGAGGCAAGTAGAGTCGAGAACTTTGCCTCAGGAAGCAAGCAACCAGTCTAGAATAGGCATTAAACATTGGTCCCTAGTCAGTTTCAATATAATTTCTTGTAGTGATGAACTGTGAATTTTTCTATATCATTACCCTCTGGAACCAATGGTATATTATACCACTTTAGACAGGTTAAAATATTATCTGGGTGCTATGATTGCTCAATTGATATGGAGTCTCGTTCATACTAAAAGGGTAATAGGTTTGGTACCCGCCTAGACTAGCCCAGATTGGCTAAAACTGTCATTGAAACAAACAAACCAAACTATTGTAACATGGTTGTATTACTTAATACACACTAAAACATGCATACATTTCTAACACGTTTTGGTGATATGAATAGCAAATTTGTTTACTTGAAAATATCATTTATAATGTACTCATCAAACTAAGCCTATATGGAAAAATGATTGTTTAGTCATGACCCGCAATCATACCAAGTTTCATATCTTCTGGGAGTGATGATGAAATGAAAGGAAGCTTATGTGGCAAGTGGTTAGTATGCTAAACTTGAATAAAAGGGAGTGTGTTTAAATCCTACCATCGGACCAGCCTGGGTAAGCTACCATGGTATGTGTTTGGGCAAGGCACTTGACTCGACTGCCTTAGTCCTATATGATGTACTTCAGTGTTGCTGCGCCATAAAGCACTAAACCAGAGTGTGTGACTAAATAAAAATAAATAATAAGAGGGAAAAAATCTTCAATTACGTATATGACAAATACAGATTGTAAAAGTGCCTCTGTGTCTTATCACAGTACAAAAATATCTACCACGGTTCAAAAGGATATCTCAGACTGTGTAGGAGATACTACCTGGTTTGAAAATTGTCAAAACTGTACCATGAACATTATACGCCTGCCCTGTGTTTTAAAGTTTTTTTTATTTAGATAGTTTTTATGTAGAAACCATTTTCTTCTTTTAGCTTTTAGCCACAGTGAACCTGACCTTTGACCTCTTCAACCTAAATATCAGTGTAGAAAATTTCTTTATTCATTCAAGGTTACTTTGATCTTATCAAAGATAAATAGCTTATTCCTTATCCCACATATAAACTATTTGTTTCAGGTATCAGAAGCTGAACGGATATTATTGTGCAAACACTATTTATATTGTTTGTATAGGGAGCGCCAGGTGTCTGAATGCTTAAGGCAATCTTTTTTACATCGCACCTGTCTGTGCAGGTTCAAGTCATTCTTCCTCCACCAAATATGCTGGCGTCTTTGCAGAATTTTTTTTTCTATTAGTGACCCTGATGTTTATGCTTTTTATAAAAATAAAAAATAAACACGTTTCTTTCCTGCCAAGAATTGCAATCCATACACATTTTATAATACTATCTGTTGGATAGTTTGAGTTATTATGTAAGAACTAAACTGATAAAAATAGGGAGACCTCTTAACATAACCATTCTTCCTTATGGCTTGCAATTAAGACAGAGATATGGTTCTAAAAGTTTTACTCTGAAAAGATCCTTTTGTCCCAACCACTGGTCAAAACATGCAACACTTTATGTAGATACGTCAATATGTTCAAGATGTATTAATGAATCTAACAAAACAGGTCTTATTTAATCAGTATAGTATTACGTGACAAGGGCTCGTACTCAGTAACAAAGAAAAGAGTGAAAGCCAACAAGCTTTGTATATTTTAACAAAATTTATTTCCTAGACTACAATGCAAAAATTGGTAAAAAAGGACTTAATTTGTGAATATAATCCAAACTTTGATCATAAAAATGAAAACACGAGTCATATCACTAAATAAACTTCAGGTTGGAGTACCAACGACATACAAATGTGGACGGGGAAGACATCAGATGTGGTCTAATGTACGAATATCAATTCCTCACTTGAATCAGTCTGTTTCCAAATAATTCCAGAATAAATTTCCATGAATATCTTACAGAATTGTTTAAAAGAAAGTTAACTTGTTGGCTTTCCAGGAGAATAAATTTTTAAATCGAAAAATCAGATGAACAACAATCGGGCAACAAAAAAAAAAACAACACCTTGCTCCTTCAAGATGTTAGAAAATGACTCTGCCTGAAGAATATAAAAATGCATATTTAAAACATCATTTCAAGTCTCGCGAGATTGGTCATGTGGTCTCTTACTACATGAACTTTAGCACGTTGACGCTGTTGCCAGCCCGAGACGAACTAGGGTAACTAAAAATAATTCTCGCGTAATACGTCTTCGTCTTAAATAAACATGTGTTAAAAGAAAATATCTCATTACTGAAAAAGAATCCAAAATCCGCCCCAAAATTTCTTTTCAATAATATACAATGAAACAAAATGAGAAAAGAAGAATTGTAAGATTTACACACAAGCAATTGAATGACGTATACGTAAATATATAAGAACATAACAAGCTTGATAAAGAAACCTTGAACACTTGAGATGTGAAGTAAACATACAATTTACAAAGAAGGCCTGACCTAAAATGTGACCTTACCTATAAGGTCAAATTTCGAATGAGCTGTATGCAAAATTAATTCTTTCATATTTAATCCATACTACGTATGAAGACAATCCATCAAGGGATTTTAGAAATAGAAGCAAATGAAAAACCAACTGGAAAAACCTTCGTGCAGATTTTTTATGATCATGTGATCAAGGTACAAAGGGACAAGCAAACATGCTTAAGAATGAACTATCTAAACTTTATAATCAATCATCTCAGATATAAGCAAACAAGAAAAAACTTTAAAAAAAACTTAGTGCAAATTGTATGTGACCTATTCAAGTATTAAGCTTAAGTGTCACAAAATGAATTCATGACGTTTCATCCAACACAGGTGTGGTGTTTATAATTTTTAACATAGCTTTAACAATTTTTCAGTCATATCGCTACAATATCTGCAGTGTAGCATTTTATAGTGATGTCTAGCACTAGGACATCATGCCGCAGACATGTAGCATCATGTCCCACCCAGTCATATTATCCTGACACCAGGCCGACCAGTCCTAACACTAACCTCTTAATGCTGAGCGTCAAGAGATGCAGTTGTTAGTACCATTTTTGTAAGTCTTTGGTATGACTCTACCGGGGATCGAATCTACGATCTCCTGCATCCGAGGCGGACGCTCTACCCACTAGGCCACCAGAACAGGTCCAACATATGAGAGGATTAATAAACGAAAGCAAACGAATAATTCATAACATACTGTCCAATAAGGTAATAAACAAACGACAGCAAATGAATAATTCATAACATACTCTCCAATAAGGGGATAAATACACGAAAGCAAATTAATAAATCACAACATACTGTCCAATAAGGGGATTAATAATCGAAAGCAAATGAATAATTCATAACATACTGTCCATTAAGGGGATAAATAAACGATTTGCCATTTAAAAAAAATAGAAATGAATTTTAAATTTTTCGCTTCTTTATTCAGCCGAATCGCTTGGGATGGTAGAAGCAAACGCTCACAATCCCAGAGCTCAATGAGTTTATACGAGAGTACATTAGTAATCCTGTCCAGCCCTTCTACAAATACAGTTGTCAGTAGAAATAAGACTTGGAACAAATAGAAAAAGCTAAAGAACCAGTTACAAACTCCCTGAAGTAAAGCGTTTGCTACTAAAATCTCAATCAATGCCACTGTATAAAAAGCGACAAACCGTCTTTCTAAATATGTGAAATTAAAAGTGTGTCTGACCAGACTCAATCGTGTGTCCTTATGAGGAAAATTGTTCGAGTATTATAAATTTATCTACGCCCGAGATTAATTAATTCTCCCGGTTTCGTCGGTGGTTGGAACAACATCCTCGGAGAAGCCTCAAAATTAAACGGACACTATACCAAACACACGTGATCTATTTACTTACCTGCACGAAATATACGTGAGACTAATAGAAATTACAAGTAGCACAAGAGAGGGTGAACCCTACAACCTTTTGCTCGACACCGTAAGCACTTTGCATTGAACACAATATAAACTCATATTATTTATTTTATGGATATAATTGACAACTAGTAAAGCACCATCCAGCGCTTCCGACTTCAATAGAATGATTATAATAGGTACATCTGGATCTGGTAAAACGCAATTATTGCTTAATTTGATAATGCGGTGGATGAAGTGGAACAAATTATATTTAGTGACGTCTGTAGATGATCAAAGATGCTACGAAGTACTTAAAGATTTTAACGATAATGCAAAATTATTGAATTAAGATGGCAACGATATTGTCGATTTTATTATTGATATTGATGAAGCCCCATCCGTAGATGACTTAGATGGATTGATTAATAATCTTGTAGTATACGATGATGTGACGTTGGACAAACATTCTAATCCAGCTAGAATATTTTCTTGAGGTAGACATAAAAACACGGACGTGATGTATGTTACACAACCACACACAAAAATACTTATGGTGATTAGAGATAACTGAAATATTTTTGGTTGTGTTTAATGGATTAGATAATTATATTTTACAGAATATTTATTATACTTTGTGTTCAGGAGATATGGACATGATTAAATTTAAAAATTTCTTTTCGAAAGCACAGACTGTTCCATTCGAATTTATAACAATAAATCTATATGACCCAAGATAAAAAATCTTTGGTTAATTCATAAGCAGCAATAAGGGTGAAGGACAAAAATTGAGTGACGAGACAAATAAATGAAATTGCATAAAAATTTTAAAACAAAATACGTCAGAAGTAACAAAACTGAGCTAACTAAAACGATTCATTACCGGTTCTTAACCGTATGGAAATAAACAAGTTAGAGGTGTTCGTTTAACGTTATTAGCCTTGTTTTTCAGCCTCTCGGTATCAACCCTTATTTTTGCTTACGGGGTCGGGCAAAAAGGTTTTAGGGTACACTCTTTTCTGCTGCTAAAGTGAGAATAAAAACGCACTTGAGGGATATCCGTAATCGTATAGATCCCCTCGTGTCTATGCATTTTCATTTCTCTGACTACAACATAGAGCTCTCTGTTTGTAGATAGAGAACATAGTTGAATATACCAATTAGATACTATACAGGCGGTAAGGATTGAGTATACCAATTACATACTCTACACGTGGTAGGGATTGAGTATACCAATTACATACTCTACAGGCGGAAGGGATTGGGTATACCAATTACATACTCTACAGGCGGTAGAGATTGGGTATACCAATTACATACTCTACAGGTGGTAGGGATTGGGTATACCAATTACATACTCTATATGTGGTAGGGATTGGGTATACCAATTACGTACTCTACAGGCGGAAGGGATTGAGTATACCAATTACATACTCTACAGGCGGTAGAGATTGGGTATACCAATTACATACTCTACAGGTGGTAGGGATTGGGTATACCAATTACATACTCTACACGTGGTAGGGATTGTGTATACCAATTACATACTTTACAGGCGGAAGGTATTGGGTATACCAATTACATACTCTACACGTGGTAGGGATTGGGTATACCAATTACATACTCTACAGGTGGTAGGGATTGAGTATACCAATTACATACTCTACAGGCGGAAGGGATTGGGTATACCAATTATGTACTCTACAGGCGGAAGGGATTGAGTATACCAATTACATACTCTACAGGCGGTAGAGATTGGGTATACCAATTACATACTCTACAGGTGGTAGGGATTGGGTATACCAATTACATACTCTACACGTGGTAGGGATTGTGTATACCAATTACATACTCTACAGGCGGAAGGGATTGGGTATACCAATTACATACTCTACACGTGGTAGGGATTGGGTATACCAATTACATACTCTACAGGTGGTAGTGATTGGGTATACCAATTACATACTCTACAGGTGGTAGGGATTGAGTGTACCAATTACATAATCTAAACGTGGTAGGGATTGGGTATACCAATTACATACTCTACAGGCGGTAGGGATAGGGTATACCAATTACATACTCTACAGGAGGTAGGGATTGGGTATACCAATTACATACTCTACAGGCGGTAGTGATTGAATATACCAATTACATACTCTACACGTGGTAGGGATAGGGTATACCAATTACGTACTCTACAGGCGGTAGGAATTGGGTAATCCAATTACATACTCTACAGGCGGTAGGGATTGGGTATACCAATTACATACTCTACACGTGGTAGGGATTGGGTATACCAATTACATACTCTACAGGAGGTAGGGATTGGGTATACCAATTACATACTCTACAGGCGGTAGGGATTGGGTATACCAATTACATACTCTACACGTGGTAGGGATAGGGTATACCAATTACGTACTCTACAGGCGGTAGGGATAGGGTATACCAATTACATACTCTACACGTGGCAGGGATTGGGTATACCAATTATATATTCTACAGGCGGTAGGGATTAACAGCTTGGTCTAAATGGGAGTTGAGTCATTTGTAATTTCAACTAAGCAATAACCTACAAGTATGCATCGTGTGATGACATACACTTAGAAAAACCTGAAACTTTTCATCTAGCTTTTGAAGTGAGTTATGCACTCACATTCACTTGAATGAAAAGAACAACAATTTATCAGTTACTTGCCACCAAAAAATAACTGCTTCTGGATTATTTGCAGAAACAAACACACAAACTGAGATGAAATTAAGCTTAAAGCTGGAAATGAGTTAATTTGCAAATATATTTTTGTCAGATTTCACCTCAAACACCTGGCACCAAAACACAATCCAACAAGGACATATATTCATGGCCCTATAAATAAAACAAAGAGTGCAACATATTTATTGTAGCAGGTATACCTATCCGCTTCACCCCAGGCATGAGGTGAAAATACGCATCAAAATTCCACAACTGGTTTGAAGATCTACAGAACACCCACATGTTTTAGACATAAATATATCAGTAGCTTACAGATGGAAGTACAAAAAAACAATCTGCTAGTACAAGATAGTTCTTGCTTTTTACAAATAGCAGGATAACATTTTCTTACTTGACAGTGGTCAATACATATATGTTGATATAATCCCAATATTTCTCCTTCAATTTCGATGTCTTCTACTTACCATTTCATATCACATATTTTTCCAAGAACATGAAAATGAGTCATTTTACCTTTTAATTAAATGGATCTGTGATACATGTATTTTCTTGGTAATTGTTGTTGTGACTTTACTTTAAAGGTAACGTACTAATTATGTATGATATCAAACATTATTTATACACATTTTTACATTGATTCCTTCTATTGGATGACTGGGTAGCACATTGACACATTGAATTAATTTAGTGCTAAGTCAAGTCAATTAAAATGCCTTGCGTAAAGACTGAGGAGCAGCTGACCTAAGCTTTTCTCACCTTTGCGACAAAGAAATTAAGCTGTTTTTCTAACCATATTTTTCTTGTCTCGGTCTAGGCATTTTAGACCAGTAGTCTCAGTCTAGAAGTCCACGCGCTCAGAACTACTTTTTAAAAAAAAGTTAGCTTTGTTGTCTTCTGCTGTGGTTGAAATTATTGTTCTAATATCAAACAACAACAACAGCAACAAATATATAATAAAAACATAGTAACTTAAGTTATATCTATCTTCGAGAACACACCATACAAAACCATTTCGAGAGAGACAAAGACTCACGCATACAATGTGGAGCTTTTAAATATTTTGCTAATTCGTTCCATATTGCATGGTCAATTTAATCCTACATTGAGGACTAGCTCAGTGCATTTTCATGTCGGTGCCATTAAAGCTACCTAACTACTTTTTAATACTGCGTGTGAAACAAATTATATACTGTTAGCTACATTTAATGACGCTGACCTGAAAATTGACTGTGCCACAGACAGGGTAAAATTCTCAATACTGTATGAAATGAACTATGACTGAAAACAGTGGTCTGTCCACATAGACTATAGATCTGTACACTTCATAGCTTCCCAACTTTCTTAACAATTGTAGAAAATTTAGTAACAGACAGAAATGTCAGACATGCTTTATTTTAATTTTTTCACATCTCCATTTTGCCCAAGTAGAATCAAAAATATAACTTCAATATTAAATGACCAATAATGCACTTACCGACCAGAATGAATCAATTATCCGTCAACACATTAATCCATAAGTAATTTTCACTGTAGCACTTGCCATATTTCCAAGACAGAAAAATACATTTTCAAAGAATCCGTATACTTGAAAGTTTAGCACATCGTTATCCGCTAGGGTTGGTATTGGGGGTGGGGGTCTTTTTATACGCGAGAGTAATTTTACAATCACTATTAAGAACAACACAAGTATGTCACATTTATGTCTTAAACAGTTTCACCTCCACCAAATAAAAAGAGAGTTATATACAATAGTACCACGAATCTCCAATTACCCATGAATAATCTAATGCAACATGTTACTCTGTAGAGCTGAGTACCCAGCATAGCTTCATTATTTCCAATATAACTTTTCAAAATTGGAAATGATGAAAATGAATCAGTTTCTTGTAATAAATATTAATCATTTATTTTATTTTCATACAAAATCCATATATTAAATGTGATAATACCTGAAAACTATGCGACGTTTTATGTTATTTTTTTGGCTCACGCATAAAAACTGTATTTCAGATGACACGTCACGCAACAGTCCTCATTAACATATTTGTATTAATGGACCGCATGTAAACATTTGCACGTGAACTATACTGCACAAGAAACGGTATTCTTTCTTACTTAAAATGATAATATTGGGTGGTGAAAAAAAGAATATACGCTGGGTTTTGACCGAGATAAGGAAATCCCAGTACGGGGTTATATTATACCCCAGCATAGATTCTATATGTCAAGCTGGTATTGCACTTGCTACCATGACTGATCATTCGTCTACAGAACCACTTAGGAACTTTTTATCCCACGTTACAACTGTTTGAAAACAATACCTGGATATATATAAAGCAAAAATGAAATCCAGGTATTCGTTTCATTATTACTGCCTCTACATCTAGGTCATCAAACGTTAATTATTGCCAAAGATTTATATGAACATCTCGTATGGGATAACGAGTTTTCATTATTGCCAAGGATTTAGATGAACATCTCGTATGGGATAACGAGTATTTATTATTGCCAAGGATTTAGATGAACATCTCGTATAGGATAACGAGTATTTATTATTGCCAAGGATTTAAATGAACATCTCGCATGGGATAACGAGTATTCATTATTGCCAAGGATTTAGATGAACATCTCGTATGGGATAACGAGTATTCTTATGAACAACTGACCACTGCAATAAATGTACAAGAAAAGACATGCAAATGAAGAGAACAATAAATGACACTCTAAATTGGAAAAAAATATTTGAATTCAATTTTTTTAGTGTAGCCATAGGAGCGAAGACAATAATTATTATGGACACAATTCAACTGTATATGCAGGTGTTTAGTTTACAAGGAATACTAAAACAGACAATTAGATACACACGATACAGTATATGGACAGTATAGAGGATATAAATACAATGAATATAAAACCTTTATTTGTGTAGAGAGACTTCGTTTAAAAAGCCATTGATATATGTACACAGGCTTCTAATCTCCTTGGAAAGTAAATCTGAAATTAAATTTCTCTGTAAAAACTTACCTGACCAATTAAAACTAGGAATAAGCTCCACCTATCTAATCCCTATATATAAATGCTCACATCTGTAGGGAGGTGTGGGAGGGTTTAATGATAATATGATTTGGTTAGTACTCTACCAGAAACAAAATTTACCAACAGTACACTAATTACTAATGTCAGACAGAATAGTGGGACTAAAGAGGCTATGTTCTCGTTTCCAGTTTTCTTGAAAAGAAAGTGAAATTAGGCCCCCAAACCCTTGTCCGCGCATTTCAAGTAGGGCTTGAAACTACAGGCAAATTCTTGTATTGCTCCCTCTCTCAAAAAATCCATCAAGGAAAGGGAGTGGATGATCATTTTCTGGTTGACAGCCATCATCTACCTGCTCTTAGCTATGAAGCTTGTTAGCATCATTGTTCAGTTCAGATGTTGCACTTGGACAAGAATAAAGGTTACTGACTTACATCTTCCTTGCAGTGGCCGTGTTCATGAAGTGTGGGATGTGATAGGTATGGGGTAAATTACCTCTCCATGGTACATAATCCATTATCATATATCCATGGCAACCAGATTATACTTATTGCCTTAAGTGCGACTATCTTATACGGAAGTACACCATATATTGCTACTATATAATTGAAAGGGATATATCACCTTACCTTTTGTATAAAAAAGTGTTATAATAATAAGCGACTGTATAGTAAGGGATTATTGTATACCACTGTCTGAAGTTTCACTTAAGCATTTACCAGTGGCTTCAAATTTATACTCCATACAAGTTTGTTCTACCCATTGATGTCTTGTATTTACTCTTGCTGGGTGACCTTTATATTCAAACTGGGATGTGTGAATTTGTGTGTGTGAATTTGGTACACAGTTTAATCATTATATATAACTGGCCTGGCTACATTTTCATTAAAATGTCTTCAGTTGTACAAAAGTAAGATTCTAAACAAGCAGTGCCATAGGCATTGGCACGCGAGGCACGTGCCTGGGGCCACGCGCAGCAATGTGCCCCACGGCAGCCCAGAAACAAAATGTCATTGTCGGTTGTGTCACAAGTTTAGTACTATATTAATAAATTTAATAAAATGACACCCATGCCCATGGAAATGCAATGTAATACTCTATATTATAGACTGGGAGTCTGAAGCACAATTCTGGATACTTTTAAGGTTAGAGGTTTTGCCTATGGCCCCCAAACTTTTTAAAACGGCTCTGTGGACAAGGACCTTGGACTTAATATAATTTATACATGGGAGAGGTTTTATGAGAATCTTTTTAGTGTTGCAGACTTAAACGCTGCATTAAAAATCGATACATCTGGATGGATGGATGGATGGATGGATGGATGGATGGATGGATGGATGGATGGATGGATGGAGAAAAACATAATATACTGGCAAATATAAATTAATGAGTTCTTCTATGTTTTTGGTTGGCATTTTGTGATATTTGTTCCTCAATCAAATGGCACATCATGCCTATCATTTTATTCCGTCAATTTTTTTCATAACTTTGATTTGTTAACTGTTCTGTTTTTGGCATACATTGAAAATTGTGCATTTCTGCAAACCCTGTACTGTGTTCAAAATACACAGTTCAAATCAAACTGTCACACAGTCCTAATAAAAGACATGCCATTCATATAAATACTCAGTTCAAATCCAGCTGTGACACAGTTTTAATAAGACATTCCATACAAATAAAAACACAGTTAAAATCCAACTGTGACACAGTCATAAAAATATATGCCATACATATAAATAAACAGTTCAAATTCAACTGTGACACAGTCCAAATAAGGTACTTGCCATACATATAAATAACCAGTTCAAATCCAACTGTGATACAGTCCTAAACAGGCATGCCATACAAATAGAATCACAGTTCAAATCCAACAGTGACACAGTCATAATAAAAGACATGTCATACATATAAATACACAGTTCAATTCCAGTTGTGGCAGTCCTAAAAAGACATGCCATGCATATAGAATCACAGTTTAAATCCAACAGTGACACAGTCATAATAAAAGACATGTCATACATATAAATACACAGTTCAATTCCAGTTGTGGCAGTCTTAATAAGAGACATGCCATACATATAAATACACAGATCAAATTCAACTGTGACAGAGTCATAATAAGACATGCCATACATATAAATACACAATTCAAAAACAACTGTGACACAGTCCTAAAAAAAAGACATACCATACATAAAATTGCACAGATCAAATTCAACTGTGACACAGTCCTAATAGGATACATGCCATACATATAAATACACAGTTCAAATCCAACTGTGACACAGTCCATATAAGATACATGCCATATATATATATATATATATATATATATATATATATATATATATATATATATATATATATATATATATATACACAGTTCAAATCCAACAGTGACACAGTCCCAAAAAAGATATGCCATACATATAAATACACAGATCAAATTCAACTGTGACTCAGTCCTAATAAGATGAATGCCATACATATAAATACACAGTTAAAATCCAACGGTGACACAGTCCTAATAAGATACATACCATTACATATAAATACACAGTTAAAATCCAACTGTGACAGAGTCCTAATAAAAGACATGCCATACATATAAATACACAGTTCAAATTCAACTGTGACACAGTCCTAATAATAGACATGTTATATCTTAATAAGACATGCCATGCATATAAATACACAATTCAAATCCAACTGTGACACAGTCTTAATTAGACATGCCATGCATATAAATACACAGTTAAAATCCAACTGTGACATAGTCCTAATGAAAGACATGTTATAAATCAGAGCAATATTTTTTACATGTTGCTCTGTTAGAATGTCTGAACAAAATATTAACTTGTGACAAAACACAAATTCTACTGCTTCCATGTTTTGTCTGAAAACTAAAATCCTGTGTCCCTAACAGTAAGACTAGACCCAGGTACCAAGACTGGTTGCATATATCGGAGTCATCCCTTTTGGGCCTAATCAGTATAAATGTACATAGAAATATGAAGTCACTATCGCACTAGTTTCAGAGTTCTCTTTCCTGGAGCAAAAATTATATATATATATATATATATATATATATATATATATATATATATATATATATATATATATATATATATATATATATATATATAAAATATAAAAAGGCCTAAATATATTAAAAGACAACTTAGAAAACTTCCTTGATTTGTAGGAAATCAATCTTTAATTGAATTAGAAACAAAATGCATACATGTAGTACCATTTTACGAAATACATAACATTACAGATGAAGACATCAAAATTCTATAAAATGTATATACAATTACAAATAAAGACAACACTATTCAATAAAATGTACAAAGAATTACAGATGAAGGCAACCAAATTCCTTTAAATGTACATAAAATAACAGATGAAGGCAATAAATAAAATCTGTAAAACATTAATAAATTCTGCTGAATAAACTGCATTTTGTTAAAAAGTCTAAGATTTTCTCTTGTATAGTTTCTTTAAGAACTTCGTGTCAAAATATCTTTTTCGTACGGATTGAAAATTTCGACACGAGATAAGGCTGCGCTGCACTATCTGTTGGCACGGGCTTGGTATGCATTTCAGTCACAGTTCACACTTTAGAACTTGGGTGCACAATATGTCACCACAATCGACCGGTCGATCGCGAAGGTATTTGGCGTAGATCGCGTAGCATTAAAAAAAAAAATAGATGTCAGCCCAGATATCTTTTGCATTTTTGTCCTAGGAAGATCATTTTGGCTTGGTCTTTTTATCAGTAGCTCGCGTGCTGAAAAAGTGTGTACAACCCTGCTTTAGAAGGTATACATGAGTCAGGCATGACGTAAAGGATACCATTCATTCCACACAGTTTTCCAGATAGGATAAAGAAGCTAATTTTTGTATTTACAGTCATTGTTCAAAGAATTCTTTTCAGGAACAGGCCCTAGGGTGGTGACTTAAATAAACTCACAAGCTCTGACTGAAATTCCACATGCCCAAACAATTCCTACCTGAAGGAGCACCAGCAAGATTTTTTGCGGGCAAGGAGGTGGGGGTCAGTCAGTCACAGCCGGAAAAGTTAGTTTAAGAAGTCTGCAACTAAAGCTAACATTTATTATCCGTTTACAGCTTCATTTGCGTGATCAAACTTGTCGGAATATATATATATATATATATATATATATATATATATATATATATATATATATATATATATATATATATATATGTATGTATGTATGTATGTATGTATGTATGTATGTATGTATGTATGTATGTGTGTGTGTGTGTGTGTGTGCGTGTGTGTGTGTGAGAGAGAGTGTGTGTGTGATTTCCAGGGCGTCACATGACCCCCATTGACCCATGCTGCGGGCGCCCATACATTGCATACTTGTTAACTCTCAATCTGAAAGAAAAACCTCCCAATTTGTGGGTATTTCCACACCAACTTACAATATCTCGCGGAAAATTCCAGTTTATTACATTATGTCTGTCAGATTTCATTTCTCAGTAGAAAAAACTACCCATACATAAACATACATTGTATATAAAACACTGATGCCATATATTTTTATCAATTGTGAATACTGTTGTGACGAAATAATATCACATTACAGTTTTTTCTTCAGTAAATATAATGTTAAGAATAAACATTATTCACGTACATATAATATTTTTTTAAACCCCTACAACAGTAGTATAGTAGAATGTATTTCTTTATAAATTGTCTCCAATTAGTTTCAGTCTCATGGATGACCACGGTGAATGCTGAGTAATTTTTTGCAAACAAAATCGAATCTCTATTTCTGCCAAAGAAACTAAGCAAGTAAATAAAACACCTGGCATCTCTCTACCGTATAGGTAAACTTAAAATAATTACCATGATTAACTTAAAAGGAATAAAACAAAATATAGTATGCAGTATATGTGCCACCAAATAACTAATTCAGAGTAAATATTATAATTAGTATTCTGTGTTACATGCTTAAGAGTTAAACTTAAGGATAATAGGTCTGATATAAAATGTGGGGAAAAACTGTTGCCATGTGTACGGTAACTTGTGCCTGCAGATCTGAACTGCGAAAATGAAATCCTAGGCACCGTAGGTCACCACAAAATAGAGCATTGTTTATTCGCCAATCGATTAATAGTGCTCTCTCTCTCTCTCTCTCTCTCTCTCTCTCTCTCTCTCTCTCTCTCTCTCTCTCTCTCTCTCTCACACACACACACACACACACACACACACACACACACTGTAAAATATGGCTTTCTTGCATCGATCCGAATTGCAGTCCATTTTACCAGACAAATACGAAGGTAAAGATTAACTGGTAATTAGTCACACTAGTTTCTTTGTTTGTGTACCTAAGTCTAACCTTAAGCTATTATGCAGTTAGGTCACTTCGGACCAGAATATAAAAAGGTGTACTTATCTTGGGTTAACATACGGCGTGTCCCGAAGTAAGAGTTGGAGGTATTTGTCGCCTCCACCAATTTCACCTTTAAAGATGATATGGCCTTCATCCATAAAATTTCATGGATGACCACTACGTGTCACACCACAAAAAAGTGTCTGCTGGCACCTTTTGCGCGTCTTCTGAGAAATTCACCTTTATTTACCTGGAAGATCGGTCAATATTTATTTAAACCAGCGCTTAAAAATTTAGCGTAAAAACCTCCCCAATTTAGGTCCAAATCTCACTATTTTATTTACTATTTTCCTTACTTGCCTTTAAAATATTGACAGGTATGCCAGACTCTAATATCCATATGCCAAAAGTGTCCCTTTGTAATATTGTCACACAACGTCGTTGATCATGCTTTGCATTCTATATATAGAAGCAAAATCCAGTTTAAAAATGAAACGTCGCCGCTGTTCACAAACTTGTCAAAAATATAATACCTAGCGACTTCAACAATTTTATGCAAGGCAATAATATGTCATAACATTTATTCGCGCGTCTATCGTATCTTTGATGAAACTATAATGGATTGTTCCACTTATCCTACCTATGCAAATTAGCACAATGAGTTCACCCAGTACAACATTCAAAACAACTTTATAGCCATTGGCAGCTAGACAATATGAATCTATGAAGCGCCGTAGCGGACTAAAACTGGTCCAATCAGAGTTGCTGTTGAAACTTCGATGTCGTATGTCGAGAAATCCAGTGCCACGCGTTGGCTCATATTGCATGTCCTTAAAGTTGCATTTTCTGGATCGAGATTTTAGATTTTGTATGTTGAATTACACACTGGTTGTTTACAGTTCTATTTCCAATGTCGACCTTTTGTGGTGTATAATTTGAATTACACAGCGGTGGTTGAAATTTCAATATCATATGTCCAGAATCCTTAATTGACACGTTCTATGCAACTGTTTGTGATGAAAGATCTATTTCATGAGGCAAGTATTTAGATTTCATCTGTTGAATTTCACAGCAACGATAAACGCCCTCCTTGTTTAAAAATAACGAGAGCGACCTCTATCGAATAAATTCATTGCAATTCTCGACTTGTGAATGGTAACTTTCAAACTGTAAATGCATCAGCTATAATGGCGCCTCATAATTGAATATACGAATCGTGGATGATGTTCAATAATAATTTGTAATGTTAAAGTAGACATTGTGAAATATTACTCGTAACACTAACACATCATTTCACCATATAAAAATAGCAATTCTGACCTGCACAATAAAATTCCCAATCACCGCTGTGTAATTTAACAGATATATATTTTTTTAAGATTACTGAAAATTTAGCCCGAGTTTCCTCTCATGCTTGACACCCCATTTCTGATAGTTGTCTTTTTATGTTGGGTGTAGGGTCTGAGTCCATTCCCTATTAAAAAGTTGGAATTTGCCGACACCAAATGGTGTCGGCATATGGTACTCGCCTACTATCAGGCCTAGCAAACTTTAATGATCTTACATTGACCCATACTTACATTAAATCGATAGGGAAATCATTTATCGTCACAGAAATTACAAGCATAACACAGATTTTGTCTTTAGTCTGTTGTAAGACGAGACGAAACTACAGCGTTGATGAATTTTGACCTCGTTCGCTCCATTTTTATTGCTAGTCACTTGACTAACGAAATTTCGCGGCCGATTTGCATAAACGTCACAGATCAAAAAGTCACGTGATAATAAAACCGCGTTGACATGTAGTTTCGGTGGCACTCACCAGTTATTAATCACTTTTGAGAGAGTGATGTATGTAAGGTGAAATTGTTAGCATTTTAAACATGCACTGTGGAGAGAATGTTGGCATACCTATATGCTACATTCATGTAATGTTTCTGAAATTTCTTTGGATATTGTACTTTGGGAAATTTTAAATGATCTTAGGACACTGCTAACTAAAATGACTGCTCTCTGGTGCTCCAAAAATCAACCTGATTTTGTCTAAAGTACACTATTCTTTGCAGCTATTAAAATATGGAAAATAAAATTTGCCAAACTAGACAATACACCTATCAATCATACACCAAAATAAATTCTATTAATGGTTCTTTGAACAATACCAAAGATATACAAAGTCTTTGTTTTCAATAGCCAGTAAAGCTAGTGAGAAAACCCTATGCTAAATTCTAACCCTATGCTAAATACGAAACCGTAGAGCGCTACCTTAAAAACAAATATAAACATTTATGCAATTATTTTTATTATTATCATATTATTCATTATGTTGGTCTGAATAAAATGTTACATTAACATTGATTTTATTCATGAAAATAAGCTAATTATGCTTATTTACCTCTAGCTTGCATAATTTACCATGAGGCATGGTTGTGTGAGTAGTGACCTTCATTATGGAGAAATTAGAAGTCTCAGAATATAGGAATAATGTCAATTTGAATTGAAATCTGTTGCATTAAGTAAAATAAATGCATAGTAAAAATGTTTCTTTTCATTTATTTGCAATGAAATTAAACAATAAATGATGACAAAGCAAATTTGCTTTCTTCCATATTGAACAGTAAGTTAATATTTACCCTTTGACCGTTGATCTTTATGAATCTAACCTGTTTCATCCCCATTCAAACTGTAAAATTTATTGTTGACCTCTCAGGAATAAATATGGACAGTTTCATGTCTGTCTATCAGCATAACACTGGTTGCTATGTTGACAAAATGCACTGCGCATTTTTAAACTAGTTCACTTTTTATCGTAAAGAGGGGGGAAGGGCTATACCTGTTTGATATAAATTTGTAGTGTAACATTTTCGCTCCTTGAAAATCACGTCACTAAGTACCGTTACTATTTCCTTCATGCTGGCAGAGTGTATTCTTGTTTGGATTACGTATCTGACCAACTCAATTGAAAGTCCAATTTCACACAAAGGGCATCAGCTAAACTGTTTGGAAAAAAAAAATCTAAAACAAAATAGTAAAATCTTTGCTCTTTCTAGAAATCTATGTGTATAGATTGTAGGTGACCGTAAAAGAGTTAAATGCAATCTAAATAGTTCGTAGTGCCCTTGCTCGCCTTTAAACACTCGTTAGACGAGAACTGGCTACCACCCGAGTATGTCCGAGAACAGTGGTATTTGAAAGGTAAACCTATGCATAGGCCTGGAGAAATGACCTCTCTAGAAATTATGTCTCCAGTACTTCCAATACTGGAGCCATATTTCCACACAAAAATTACAATTTAAATGTGCAATCATCCTCACAAATAGGGCATGATATAGCACTTTTTTTGTCACGAAGGTGCACAATTTCAGTGTTCCCTATTATTACGAATAGCGAAGAGAAGTGGCAACGTGTATTGTCACGAGTAGAGATTTTATTTGTATTATATGCATGATTACGATTCTATGCTCTTAAAATAAGTAACATAAAAGAGTGAAGACAACAAGCTTTGTAAAATTTAAAAAAAAAATATTTATTTACCTAGAATGCAAAGTGAAATATGAGAAAAAAGAAATTGTGGTATTGCGAATTAAATCCAAAAATATATCCAAGAATGAAAGACACAGGTCATAGTAATAAAAACTCCTGAATAAAACTCAGTTCAACTCCCGAAGAGATCCAAAATTGAAGGCGACTACGTGTCGGTTATAGCCTACGAAGTACTGATGTGTCAGCAATTTTTTGCTGAATCACATAAATATTATACCAGGTTTGAATTCAGTATAAATTCCATTAATCTTTTATCCAAGAATGTTTTCAGAGCACTTTTGTATTTCCAGAGAAAATAGTAACTTGAATTCAATAATTTGAAGAAAATAAAATTCAGCCCAAACTGGTCACAACGTAATATAACTTAAGTGCTAGATTTTAACTGGTAAAATCCTCAGTCACAAGATAATACAGTTACCTAAAGGAAAATAGCCTTCTTGAATGATCTAATGAGCCATGTTTATTTACAATATAAAATTTAATTAGGGATATCCAAAAACCCTCACCCTGATTAGCATATTTACTCCTTCTCTGTTTACCTGAATAATAATCCTTAAAATAAAATATCATATAAATAGAGAATAATGAAGCTGTTATTAGTTGTTTACATAAATAAATAAAAACATACATTCAGGTCAAACAGAGATGAACCAAATTTTGGACAAGGTCAAATCCAGCAAACTTTATATTAACATGTAATGGAATAAAATAAAATTAAACATACATAACAGTTTTAATGCAACGGCTTCTATTTTGCATGCATTTCTCCAAATTTCTTTGGCAAATCTTTTCCGTTACTATGTCGATAAAAGAAGTTCCAAAACTGTACAGCATTTTTAAGAAAGCGATTTTTTTAAAATACAAATTTAGATTTTATATAAATGTTTCATATTGTTAACTTGGTCAAAATAATGAACATTTACGTACACAATATAAGAGTTTTAGTTTTGTTAACACAATAACACAAATCTTGTGCAGATTGATGTAGTCGGTATTGCTAGCGATGGGATATTATAGAACTATATCAGAACGATTCAACAGACTTCAATGAGTAACATCAAAAAGGTGAAGATTTTAATGATCACAAAGTACGTGAATGAGATTTAGTGATTACGAGCTTACTTGAAAGAATTTTACATTATATCTTTTCTGCAGTCAGGCGTGTCTTGTATTTTGGCAAAATTTAGTCTTTTTTCGGCAACCGGCGTTGCACCCAATTTCGATTATCACGAAACTTTGGCCCGTAGTCGACACTAATTAACGCCAGATTTTATCCATCGTTCAGAGACATTATGAATGTGATTGCAGTTACAGTGCAACTTAAACAACTTTTTTTTACCATTTCGTAATTTTGAGTTGTTTCTTAGAGTAACAGGTATACGCTGTTATAGACATTTATGACCAACCCCGCTGGCATGATCTTGGGGTTGGTATATAGTTACTTCTGCGTAACAGGCGATACATACTTATATGTACTGAAAGGTAGTGCAGCGAAAACACATCTTGCCGGATCACTTGCGCAAGTATTTTTTAATTGAGATTTGGACGCCCGCGTTGGCCTTGTTAAATGCGCAGTTCTGGTGCTGGGTGATTGTAGTAGCAATGGTGCCAATGTGGGTCATGATCCACACCATCCTTTTCTCGGGAGCTTCTTCATTGACACTAACGATGCCTGGGGCCGAGTCTTCCAGATGCACTGTCTGATGGAACTTCATTAGTTTCCTATAAAGCCATTAGCCCAAACGAATTATTATGTTATGAAGAAAATATATAATTGGGGTGGACTCACCCTGGCAATTTCTACGTCTATATTATGATGGCGTGTAATATAATCACATACATTTAACAGAATAAAAACGCAATTTTTAAAATATAATTTTTGTTTAACTTGATGCCAAATTTATCAACTGTGCTATTTTCCGGATTACCTATTCAGGTCATTCACAAACTAAATTGTAGAACGTTTCATTAGATGTGTATTAGCAAAAGTAAATTCGAATAAACTTAACTGTTAATTGTGCGCGTTTTGGGACTTTCAATAAAAATTGAAGTTCTTCTTCAAATCCCCCACTGTCACATAAATAGCATTATTTATGTGCCCTATGAACACTTTTTGCCAACAAGATCTTCTATGCTTAAAGATTATCTCCCAAGAGAAAATAAAATTTACATAGCTGTTGATGGAATTTCTTGTATCCCCAAAATCTCTAATGTGTAGTTGTATGCCCAAAATCTCTAATGTGTAGATTGTATGCCCAAAATCTCTAATGTGTAGATTGTATGCCCAAAATCTCTAATGTGTAGATTGTATGCCCAAAATCTCTAATGTGTAGATTGTATGCCCAAAATCTCTAATGTGTAGATTGAATGCTCAAAATCTTTAATGTGTAGAAGAGAATAGGCTTACTAAAGAACATCAACTAATTTGAACACAGTGCTCGGTGATGGAGATCCAAGTTTTCTTAATTTCTTCGCTGGAATTAATACTGTATAAGCCTTTTTAATAGTTCTTTCAGCTGCTTTGGACCAATTAAATATGCAAACATATCTAAAATAGTATTAACTTAAAAATTTGATGTTCTCATTACAATATGTCAACTTTTCAGACTTCCTAATTCAAATACCATTTCTAAAAACAAATGACATTTGTCTTACACGTGTGTACATTATGATCCCAGAAACTACTGGTGAAAACCAAGCTGCAAGAGTTACTAGCCTTTGCGAACTCACGATGACTACCTTTGTGTATGACAAGAATTATCCATAACACTCCGTATGAACCTACTTTAAGCGACAGTGCCTGATCGATGGTATCACGGTACCAATTGTTTTTCCATAGACTTTAATGCTAATGTTTGGGGAAATAAATATATTTCCTATCCTAATTTAGCGTACATGTCACACACTAGATTATCAATTTGACAGCGGCAGAACCAGGTACTCCATTGCGTTTAAGAGAGATAACTCTGCTATAACTAGACAGGGATGTGAGTTATCTAGTCACAACATATAAATTTTCGGTCATGTGTACCACATTTTAAAAAAAAAATCATAAAAAATCCAAAATATGATCTAGATAGGAATTAACATAATCTTACATCTTGCCAAGAGGCTCAACTTTTCTTTAAGCCTAACAGAAAGTATAACTCTTACATAATGGACCAATCACAGCAAGTGTTGTTGATTTCTGATTAAAATGTTACTGCACTGTAAACGTCATCCACCTGGGCTTACGAAATTGGTACCGTTATATCTGATAATTGTATTTATGCACAACAGGGCGAATTGAGATGCGATGAGAAATTTCTTCTTCACAGTGATCAGCAGAAAAATAAACCAACAACCACAGCACACCCTTTTACGCCAGTGATACTACAAAAATGTCCGCGAAACCTCATTATCAAGACTATTACCTCGGGCATAAAAAAAATCGTTCTACAGTTTATTAATTATATCACTTCAGGCATCATTTGATAGACACTATTATACACCTATGCTGTTTTGTAAACAATTTATATTTCTCTGTCTTCAAGATTTTCTGGCAAGTTTCACCATTAATAGAGCAATATACGAAAGGTTTATCAAGAAAGTCACTTAGGGCTTGCTTTAAAATATCTAGCGAAATGTTCATGAAAAAAATACAAAAATAAATAAATAAATAAATAATAATAATAATAAAAAATAAAATAATAATAATAATAATAATAATAATAATAATAATAATAATAATAATAATAATAATAATAATAATAATAATAAATAACAACAACAACAAATTTATAAAATGTGACATAATTAGATATAGCTAGTTTAAATTATGGTCATGTAGTTATAAACAAATATATTATAAATATACGTGCAATTAGTCATTGTCTACGAGGTTGACGTCTACAACAAAAAGAAAACAAATATAATACGATACGGATTGTACAAGGTTCGTATACTGTTATTACTGCCATAAATCACAGCTACCAATATTTTGCATAATATAATCGGGATTAAAACACAAACTGGGATATAGTTTACTACAACCTGAAACATTATGTGCTTATTTAGTACAAACCTGAAACTCTTCCTTGCATTGTGATGATTACGGAACAGGTTTCTTAAAATACTCTGTCCGTATGTCACTGCTTACACTCTATCCTGTACTCTATCTGCCATTGTTCCTTACCACTTAAAACTACTCAATTATAATCTGGTGTTCAACTGTGAACTTGTAAGAACTGCTTTCATAAAAATAACTATTGTCCTTGACCTTCATGCACCTAAGACGGCTGAAAAGACATATTGCATGTGTTAAAATATCCTCGATATTTTCAATCCCTTTGGCTGTTATTTTTTTTTGTAAGCTGTATAGTCCCTGTATGTAAGATGGATTTTTGAGTTTTTCTTACACAATAGTACATTATAAAAAAAAAACAACAATTATCAAAACAATAATTTTATAATGAGTAATTCAGGCTGAGTGGACCAAGTTGAGGTATTATCAGTTAGTATACATAACTGTTTGGCGCATTTTAACGGTTCAAATTTTTGTATCATTTCCTTCTAACTAAAATTCCGTACATTCTGGCTATTGGTTGTGCCGAACATATAAGCGCTGAGTTTTCTTCCAATATAAAGAAAGTTTATTGTCATACACAAATGTTATAGAACATTAAATTTTTTAAATATCTTTTTACTCTAAAAATACTCTGTATGTGTATGTGATTTTGGATTTTTCACGTAAATTTTAAAAAAGTTAGTCATATCGCTACGTTATCTGCAGTGATGGCAGTTGATAGTGAGAGTTAGTATTGGGGCATCATGTCCCACCCAGTCACATAATCCTGACACCAGGCCGACAGCCCTAACACTAATCTCTTAATACTAAGTGTCTAGCGAGGCAACTGTTATGTATAAGACCGTGGCATCACTCGGCCGTGGTTCGAACCCAGTACTTGCAGTATCCGAGGCGGATGCTCAAATCACTAGGCCGCGGAGCGTTGGAAAATCTTTTACTAAAATATAAAAAAAAAGAGGACCTAGAATTGATCCCTGTATACTCCAATGAAAATTTCCTTAAATTTCGAAACAGTATCTTACAAACTTATAGCTTGTACTCTATTATTGAGATCGGATGAGAGTTTTGTAATATTATATGGTGATAATTTATGAAGTAAATTATTAACAATATCATACACTTTTAATAGGTCTAAGAATAAAACTTCGGTTCATTATTCGTCAGCAATATTTTTAACTATTGATAAAACATCTGCGAGTTTAGTTTCGCATTAATTATTTGAACGGAAGCCTGATTGCGACATGGAAGTAAAATTACTCCTTTTTTTGTTTCGAGGAAGGGATAAAGTGCCATAAAATTAATTGAAAACAATATGTTACTAAAATGACTATCAGTGTTTATAAAATACCTTTTTGATATAAGTTTGACATTCGTCTAACATATTATGCAGAATTAATTTGGACATTTTTATTCAGAAAGTGTATTGTTGTTTGAGCTTTGTAGGACTAAGTGGTAAAGAGTAATGCATTTATCAGTTTAAGATAATTGAAGGATTCTAATAGAATGCACCGTTATGATCGTACTAATCAGTACAGGACAACAATTAATGACTCATTGTGATCTTTCTAATCAAAGCAGGACAACAATTAAAGGCTCATTATTGTCTATGAATGTTTGTGTATTATCCAGTTTCAGTATTCTAACAGTAAAAATCAAGATAATTAGTAATTGTTAATTTCTAACATTGTAAACACAATAATACTTGTTATCATTTGCTTTACATAGCTTTTCGGTATTATCTGATGCCTCTTAGTCTTTATATGAAAGTCGAAAGTCAAACATTGTCAAATGAACTTAAATGAACACATTCCCTTTAACTCTTCAAAGTTGTGAACCATGACATTCTAATACATATATAAGGGGTAAAGTCAATTTCCCACCTTTGTTTCATTTTCAAATAATTTTAACAGAAATTTATTGGTGTGAAGCTCAGTCGGGTTTTGTAATATTTTAGCGATACATACATACATACATACATACATACATACATACATACATACATACATACATACATACATACATACATACATACATACATACATACATACATACATACTCAGTTCTGCTACCAGAATTGCTTGTTTTATTGCGTAGACCACGCATGCATTATATTGTGTTCAGTTTTCGTTTTTCAAGGAAAACTTATCATTTGAAAAAATAAACCTTATAATATGAAAACCATAATTTACTGAAATTTACTAGAATTGATATAATTAGCGTATAAATTAGTTTTAACAGATTGTATTCCGGTAAGTCCTGAAAGTATTTCATTTTCGTGTTTAAGGCAAGAAACCATTTTTGATTCGGACGATAAGTTCTTTGCGAAATATTTAATATTATCTGTGATAGTCGGTACTAGAACATGAATAGTTTCCACTTGTTCGATGATAACAAGCAACCAAGTAGTAAAGGCGATCTTCTAAAAAATATATTTTTTTATTTTCATTTGGGATGAAACTGAGTAATAATTATTACCATACTTTGTAGAGCATCGAAACAGGACATCAGACATTTTAAACACTCTGATAACATCCACAAGTCATCAGCATGCACGAGAAATTTCCTTTTAAGGAATTTGATTCTTCTTTTCATGTTCGTTACCTACAAGTAGAAACTAAACACGTAAGCATTAAGAATTAAAAGCAAAGCAACATTCAACGAAGGTAATGGTAGATGACAACAAATACCAATAAGCCAGGAAAGCCATTAAAATGCACCTATTTTACAATTGTTTTCTTACTCTGCATGGCAACAACAAAAAGTGATGAATGCTCTCCCATCATGTGTTGTATATGACAGCATACACTGTAGAGAAACACTAAGGAATAACTAATGTCACAATGTCAAGTATAGTACATGATAACATTCTCGGTAAAGAAACAACATAGTAAACCCATCAGATAAACTACTCAAATTACATTGTAAATCTTATTCCGATGGTGTCTTCTTAACGAAAACAAACTCCAAAGAAAACTTGATTCGCATAATGTTTTACGGCAGAGCACTATAAGTAATTTATTTAATGCTATTTCAATGTAGGTCTAATACCTTGAGCAAGCGCAACACGAAAACAAACACGAGTTGATTCGATGGAAGGAATGGAAACCGCCCCCTTTTGATCTCAATTTGGGCACGCTGACAACTCAGCTACAGCAGTTCCTGCCTCCAATTATTGCCTGTTATGACATACAGGAAGGCGCCTGGGCCCGATTGGTTTAGAGAATATTCAGGATAGCCCACTAGGCATGATATTTGGGCCCACAAGAGAATGGAAAACTGGAACATGATGCTAAGGAGGCAGGGTACAGTTTCCTAATTTGGCCCCTGGCAAATTTCTTAACTTAAGGCTATGGTGTGACTATTTCAGCAATTATTGTCTACTAATTAAAGATATGGATATATTTGTGAGCTAGGTGTTTCGGGCTTGTGTTGTTCTTGAAATTGATGTCAGGACTGTACACCTTCCATAGTTACTCTGCAATATGTTGATAGTGAAATACCAATAGTTGTCTAGGAAGAAGAGCTAGCCTCTCATAGTAGTAAACATGTGGGTTTGGGACAAGGAGCATATCTCAAAAACTGCTTGGATGACAACTATTTTCAACTGCATCAGCCTGTTTAGTACACACTGTTTGGCAGAATTGTAATCTAGGAAAAGGGCTTGTGTTTGCAATGTGAGTACCACATGGTGTCAAAAATGACATTCGGACATGAAAATTGCAGGTAAAAATTTGGGGTTAGGGTGCATAAACTTCTTCTGCTATGAACTGCCACTGACTTCTTTGGTCAAGTGTATAATATTTTTATGCTTTGTTTTAATATAGGTATCTCAATTTAAACACATTCTTGACCTCACTTGTGTATTTGATTTTTTATGATTTTTTGTACTAGGTCACTGATTGCGGCATTAAATTTGTACAGAACAACTGGCCCCTGCCCCCTAAGCGTTTGAAAACCACTTGAGAATATTACAGGAAAATACCACCTAAAATTATTATCGGTGGATGCCGAATTGTCATAATCTCACCTGGCTAATTGATTTGAAGACAAAAATGTACGTAAGATATTTCTTCCTTTCTTTATTTTATTCTGCTCATCATTATGCCATACCCCTCTCCCCTTGTTGGACTTGGGCTTGAGGATATAGAAAGACCCTATGCGCACATCTCCGCCACAACACACACACACACACACACACACACACACACACACACACACACACACACCGTTTGCATACCATAAGAGGCAACAAATACAAACAGAAGCCGCAAAGATTCAGTGGATAGTGTGCCAAAATTGTGACTGAAAGGGTACACATTCGAATCCTACTACTAGATCCTGCCTGAGAGTCATCGTTAAATCAGGAAAAGGAGCATGGGCATGGTCTTTGCAGCACGTCAATTCCAGGGGAATAACTCTAACCTGGACACAATTCTCGTCGACCTGACAAAAACCTTTCACAGTCAGTCGTGGGGTCTCTTACCAAATCATGGCAATATTTGGTTGCCCAAAAAAATTCATGGTGATAATTTGGCAGTTCCATGATGCCATGTCATTCGTGGCGTGGACGACGGCAACTCCTCTGAACAATCCCAATCACCAATGGAGTCAAGCATGACTGTATCGGATTCAACCCTCTCTAGTACGATGGTCTCTGTCGTGGTTACAGCTACTGTCTCTGACTCTGATATTTGGGATCGACAACATGTAATGGACTGATGATAAGCTGATTAATCTTAGGAGACTTTAAGCAAAGAAAAAATGACGGGAAGTGACTGTACCGTTCGTGATGTCCTATCTGCCAATGACTGTTTCCTGAATGCCAGGTCATGTTCTAAGTTACAACAAAATATGGACCATTTGGATTAAGTCCAGATCATTATGTTACCGACCACTTATTTGCAATAAAGTCCACCATGGGCCATAACTTCCATAAGAGAAAGAAATTTTTGTATTTCTGTTTTCTGATTTGGTTTTTGTTTTGTGAGATTTTATACCATTTTTTGGCATATGATTGGCTATACGTGGTTTCCCGTATATTTGATGGATACAGAACCCTGGAACAATTGTCGGCTGGTATGTTTTCTTAGGTACTGGTCGAGCAGATTCAAACTCGCGCGGACAGTCGTGAGATAGGTGAGTGATCTGTAAAGACACGCGCCTTAGACCACTCGACCATCAGAGCTACATATTGTTTGGCGGACTTGTTTTTACAGCATTTAGAATAATAGAGGGAATAGCTCATTACTTTTATTTAAGTCGTCCCGTATCGGTTATATAGTTGCCTATATGTTCTGAATTATTTTTCATTTCGATCATCATTTCCTCAAAGCAGTACATCAAAAACTGACAGTTGCATATTGTACTAATAGTTATTTTCTTATCAGCTATGTTCGTCATCTACTATGCTTCGGACTAAACATAAAACAAAGCATGGTGATTTCCATTGCATCGCAGGAACAAAAAAGGTGGTCATTAAGTTAAAGACTGTAGAGATGAGCTTTTAATTAATTTGCATTATGTCGAGTATGGGTCATATCTAGGTTTCCATTAATAAAACTTGGCCTTGTGTTAGATACAATGTCTGCATATAAAGGCACCGTATGACATGCTACACAGAATCCTGTTTGATATTAAAAAGCGGGCCTTGTGTTAGATACAATGTTTGCATGTAAAGGCACCGTATTATATGCTACACAGAATCCTGTTTGATATTAAAAACTGGGCCTTGTGTTAGATGCAATGTCTGCATGTAAAGGCACCGTATTATATCCTACACAGAATCCTGTTTGATATTAAAAACTGGGCCTTGTGTTAGATACAATGTCTGCATGTAAAGGCACCGTATTATATGCTACACAGAATCCTGTTTGATATTAAAAACTGGGCCTTGTGTTAGATACAATGTCTGCATGTAAAGGCACTGTATTATATGCTACACAGAATCCTGTTTGATATTAAAAACTGGGCCTTGTGTTAGATACAATGTCTGCATGTAAAGGCACTGTATTATATGCTACACAGAATCCTGTTTGATATTAAAAACTGGTCCTTGTGTTAGATACAATGTCTGCATGTAAAGGCACCGTATTATATGCTACACAGAATCCTGTTTGATATTAAATACTGGACATTGTGTTATATACAATGTCTGCATGTAAAGGCACCGTATTATATCCTACACAGAATCCCGTTTGATATTAAATACTGGGCATTGTGTTAGATACAATGTCTGCATGTAAAGGCACCGTATGACATGCAACACAGAATCCCGTTTGATATTAAATACTGGGCATTGTGCTAGATACAATGTCTGCATGTAAAGGCACCGTATTATATGCTACACAGAATCCTGTTTGATATTAAAAACTGGGCATTGTGTTAGATACAATGCCTGCATGTAAAGGCACCGTATGACACGCAACACAGTATCTTGTTTGATATTAAAAAATGGGCATTGTGTTAGATACAAAGTCTGCATGTAAAGGCACCGTATTATATGCTACACAGAATCAAGTTTGATATTAGTTCCACAAGGATACAGTAAAACAGATGATTTAGTAGAAATAAGCCTGAAATTGCAAATTACCATATTATTTGAATGTCGAAGATTGTAATTTATTTGTTTTGACACACGGGGATTGGCAATTCAATGAGATAGTTTGAGGTTTGGCTGGTTTTAATGTTGTCAAGTGATAATAATTTTTCCTCCTTCTTCTAGACTGCAGATTTTACCACTCTATTTCAATTGAGAGAGAGAGATTGCCTGCAAGTGCATTTTTAAGTCATGTAACTAACTATTCGTGCCGCTTAAAGCAGTATTTTTACCAATCTTTCTGAATCGATCAGCGTATATCATCTCATTCTGCATTGGGATATTGCAAAATTGTCCTCCTATCAAGTTGTGTGTTATTTTGATTAAATTTGCCTGCTAAGTTTATAGATTGGTTTTGTGGGATTGGCTATTCCAGATTATGCTGTTTTGAAAATGCTATCAATGTAACACGTCCGTTTAATATATGCTGAAAATAGTAACCCTAGATGGCAATGAGAATCAACATACTTAAGCAGGCCCGGTCCTAGGGCAAGGCGAAAGAGGCAATCACTTTGTGCGCCGCGCTTCTCCGCAATGCAATTTATTTTGCTTGGGGCCCCACGCTCATCGCTTGCTGTCTTGTGCTTCGCATGCTGCCTTGGTCTCCGCACATCCTAGGTCCGGTCATGTACTTAAGATCAATATTTTCAATAACAATTTCAGGAAAAGTAGTTAGACTTTTGTTCGTGAAAACAGTCACCATTTTTCTAGAGTTAACTCTAAGAGCTACTACTTGGAGCAATGATGCACTTTTATTAGATCATTATTCCTGAGAAGCTTTATTTCCACACAGGAAGTGGATGAATAATTCAAAAGTGACTTAAGCCACCATGGCTTTATTGACAGAAAGGGAATGGATAATATTCTTACTTTTTTCTCAGCAATAGTAATGTTGTATAGGGTATCAGATTATCTTGTTGTTTTTAAACATAAGGAGAGAATAATTACTATCATCTATAGCATTACTATCATCTATAGCTAAAACTTGAGTAAAATATTCATTTAATATAATAGCTTGTTCTTTTACATTATCAAATGGAAATCAAAGCGTTATTCTTGCGATTATAAGTAATAGACTAGAATTTTAAAGATTTATCTCTTTCAAAAGTGATTTCGTAATTTTCCCAAATTGTTTTACGAGCATATCTTACAAATTCGGAAAGATATGCATCAATATTATCAATATATTGCTATTTAGCATTCTTTTTCATGTTTTTGGTTTTCGTTATTCCTGGTTTAGTTTTGAATTGGCTCCAGTCGATTGGCCTATCACGATTGAGGGTATATATTTTAGTGCTCTTGCCCTTTTACATATAAGTTTTCATAACTGGTAATCAAACAACGATTTCTCGGTTGAACAAAATTTTAGTTTTACAAGGAATACACAAAGTTTAGAATTTTAATAATTTGGTTGTTAATATATCCTTTGCAACATTAACCCAGTTAGGTCTGTTATCATAGCGTTTAATTCGTAGAAGTCAGCTTTGCTGTAAATCTCTTGGTGTCTATAGTATATGCATCATGCTCATAAATTCTTTTTCAAGTTTTAAGATGTCTGTGTGAATTATATTTGTACCACTACTTACTGGATCAGGCAATGTTTTGGTAGTAGAAGAAACTCGTGTACAATTTGTTATTAAATTTCGTAGACTATCTATCGCCATTTAAGTAAATAACTTTGCAGACGTGGAAGGTACACGTACGTTAGTGTTATTGTCCCTAATAATAAGAATATGATTATTCGTATCACTACGGATATCAAATGAAGTTTGAAAACTTATTTCTATATTTATTATAGCGAAGTAGTTTGATTTATACCCTACCCTGAATGCGACGTTATACAAAGGTAACATATTATCAGTCCACATTAGTTCTAGGACATGACAACCAAAGTTCAAGTTGTTCAGACGTCTGCGGAATAACTTATCTGAAATGTATACCATAATGCCACCTACATGACGGGGGTGACAGGGGTCTTGGGGTGCCAAAACAGCTGGAATTTATTTCCGAAAACGACCAGACATCTGTTTTTGAATATGTTACTCTTTAATCCAAACCTTTCAGAAATTACATAACCACCCGTATAGCAAGAAGTTGCAAACTAGTTTCTACTGCCAATGTGTACTTCATGAACAAACTGCCATTCTGTTCATCGGAGCCCCCCCCCCCGTGCTATTTCTTTTTACTCCTTCGCATCAGAGCGAGAGATAGCATCCCTACATTACTATCGTCTGGACTCAGATCAGTTAAAATAGACGTCTATATTCGAATCTTTAGTAGTTAGATTTATGTGGACGAGTAGGGAAGGGGGTTGGGATTTATATTTTTTGTAAAAGCCTGCAGATGTCGATAATTTCAATTAACGCCGATTTCTTTAATATCGGAATTGTAATTTTTGTCAGTTGTGATTTGGTTTAAATTGTGTGTGCAATGCCAGTTGTGTACTTCTTTTGGCAGTGATCGACAAGTTCCAATTTCAGAACGTTACAGCTGTTGTTGCTGAAGGTTGTGTTTAACGAGTTACAGTGTTCCGTCACTTATTCAGGAGTTCAGTTCCAGGCCCACCTGTAATAAGTGAAATTATGCGAAGTAGGGACGTTATACTTATTTTAGTAGTTATACATTATTTTAAGCCTTTATCAGCCCTCAAGCGGGCGCAAGTACTACATTTAGTGTTTGGTGTGTATTCATCCGCCGAAATAAATACGCTATCTACTGTAAATGGTAATTTGTATGTTTTATAATACTCTTTTAGTGTTAGAATTAATATTTTCAATATATTTTGATACAATTTAAACCCGCGAAACAGCGAGTCCGCAATAAGCGAACCGCGCAGTAGCGAGGGAACACTATAACTTTATTAGCGTGGCGTTTTATTAATAAAATAAAAACATAACTGGTGGGTGCCCTGTGAAAGGTTGTTTGGATTATGCGAAAATTATTCACATTTTTGTTATTTTATTTTTTTTTTTTACAACACTATGCGTTAGATTTAATTTGGTTTTAAACCAGTGAAATTAGCGAGCGCTATTTTGATAGAAAAAGTAAGTTTTTAGTATTTATATTTAAACCATTAACTAAATGCCTTTTGTTGCGAGGTATTTTGTAACAAGTAATTTGCAAGTCTTAGTCCTCACTTTCGATATTTCTTTTCGCGCAGTCTCTAGCACAACACTTTTCTCAGTGTAGAAGCTTAGAACTCTAATTGCTAGCGGTCAGATTGCCTTAAATGTTGCTTGATTTTCTGTTGTGAATGATATAATTTATACGCCAGGAAAAGCCAACAATTGGCATTAAACTGCAGTAATTGTTTGGGGGAGTTCACAACCACAGCGTTCCCCCAATCATCCTAGCTGGTTGGGTCCCTCCCCCGGCTTCGGCCCCTCGAGTCTCGTATTCTGGTCCTTTGGGCCATCGTCGTCGACTTGGGTTCCATTTATGACACTAGGCCCCCGGCCTTAATACGCCAATGGTGACAGTTTCTAGCTGTTTTGAAAGGTTCTTCAAAACCACCGAGTTTTTAACTATCCGTTTGGATGCTAGAATTTAAATGTGTTTCATTAAAGCATATAACTGAACAAAACTCAGATATTCTTTTTTCGGATGCTCTTAATATTCAAATGTATAATAAAATTTCATTCCCTCGTTATATTTCCAGGGTTTCATTAAAAATCTCCACAAGGCGTTAGTAATAATGAAAACATTAAAACGAGTGGCAATAAAACGACTGCATTTAATTGTATTCGATTTGTATATGTGATGCTGAATTTCTTGCCTTTACCGCTAAACAGTGAATGAATGTTGAATGAAGGTTTTATGCTGCGTTACAGAGTTATCATTAGTATTAGGAATTTTATTCCATAATACGCATATTTTTATTTGCATTTTCATCTTCGTTTCCCAAAAGACTGTTCCAGAGTAACTGTATATAAATTTCAGATTAATGTGGGAGATGTATGGTGACTGTTGGGCGCTGGAGTTGTTATGTTGATGTGAGTGAGGTCAGATACTGCTGCAGATACATTTTAAAACTAGTGTTACACCTTTTGTCACGACAAACATATATAAAATTGAATGAAACTTTGAAGTCTGTTACATAATGGAATTTTTTCTTGTTGGAAAAAACAAAATCTTCCTTGTTTTCCTTGAAGTCACACTTAAATAGGAAATTACGCAAATTTAAATGGTACATATTTCACACACACACACACACACACACACACACACACACACACACACACACACCAACAACAATTAACAACAACAGCGACAATAACAACCTCTTTCGCCGTCATCGCATTTTTGTACTCCTAATCGGACTTCATTAATGATAGGCTAATTAATTCTTCAAGAGGAAGGAAATTCAACGAAAAATTAAATTCCTATCAATTAATACAATTTCATTGAACCTTACAGCGATCAAAGGAATACAAATTCGAGCAAAACTGTCACGTCGAGTGCAATTTAAAAAGCCCACATATACGCGGATCAAAGCTTTTCAGTAATAACGGGCATTTTTCTCATGGCTGTCCGTTCTTTCACTGCTTGTAACTAGCTTTCTTGCATGATCACGCTAGATGAGCCCGAATTGAAATACATCTTAAAACCCCAAAAAGTGATACCTAGGAAAGACCTTGTGGCCGTTGTGGATATATATACGTTTTTAATTGTAACCCACAAATTAACTAGCAGGTTGTATCACTTGTTTCTTGGGGCAAAGGGAATTAATAGTGGTGTTATCTCGTAAAATATTTTCTGTTAAAAGAGTTCACCAGACCCGAATGATACCGCGGCTGTGCCCATTTCGTGTTATAGTGTGATGCTTGATATTTTATACAAGGTAAACAATTGGGGGTCTACCAAGAATTATATTACAATACAAGACTTCGAGGTGGTATATCAAGAAGCTCTGTATTGTTGCAATATTTTCGATGAAGGTTTAAGCTGGGGTCAAAGCAAAGGGGAGGATGCCGTGGATACAGTTTCTTGTATTTAAATAAAACATGGATAGGTGCAAACCTACTAATAGGCCCAATATAGGTAAAATAACGGTACACATATCAGGGTCAGTCTAAGAACAGTTATCAGGGGCTGTGTGTGTGTGTATATATATATATATATATATATATATATATATATATATATATATATATATATATATATATATATATACAATACGAAGGGAGAGAAAGAGAGAAAGCCATGTGTGTGTGTGTGTGCGCGCGCGCGTGTGTGTGTGTAATGATGCCTTAAACAAAGGAATTTATAAAGCTAATGTGGGTATACGCTGTAATGAGAATGTAGGGTCATGAAGATGGGGTGGGGGGAGGTAGTAGAGTTTGAACTATAGGAGAGGTAAGGTCGGGTGCAGTTGTAGAAGATAGAAGTGTATTTGTTTATTGGTAAATATGTGGATGTGTAATAGCAGATAAGGGAAGATCAATATATTTATGGAATTCTTGATAACACGGAGAACATCATAATTCATAAGATTCCACCTAGACATAAATAATGGTTTTGTTTGGTTGATGTAATTTTGTTAGGTTGAGTATAGAAAGAACAAACAAGTAACAAAAATAACCCCAAATCAGACAGTATTGGTTCATGCCTTGACAAAATGAAACATTGAACAATAAAAAAAAAACCCATCTCCAAACTGTTATGGAGATGCGAACGTTGCCTTGGAACCGGTAGAAAACATTTGAGAGGATATCCAGTGCAAACAGATTAAATAGTGCTGGAAAATTGGAGATTGCTTCAGCAGTGTTAAGAGGCCGGACGGCAGACGGTTTTTAAGACACTGACAAATATGATCATATATCCTGCATTTATAAGAAAATAAAAGAAAATATTTGCTTGGATGATTTACAGAGAATATATTTATCTTGATTATCTCAAAGGAAACAACTGAAAGTTGAACTTGTAGAACTTGTCTCCTCTATTTCGAGGTTGAGGAAGGGGCTACACAAGAAGCTTAAACTAACGGGATAATGATACTGTAGCGGAACTACACCCTCGGCTACACTGTTCCGAGTCTCGCTATCTCGGGCTTTTTTTATGATAGGTCTTGTATTAGGAGTGATATCCCGCTGAATTTATTTGATGACTGGCACTCCAGACTATGAAAGATTTCTACCTCAGCGGGATACTGTCTTATTCCTGGCTTCTCGTGTTTCGCCGACTTGATCGCATTAGCCGACTGGGCTTGTCGCAGGGTCGCCAACTGGTCACAGACTTGCTGCAGGGTTGTCGACTGGTCGCAGACTTATCATAGTCTTAGTCACTGACTGTGTCGCCGAGCTGTCACCGAGTCCCATCGTTATTCGATCGAGATTGAGATCGTGAGAAGAGTGCGAAACGATGAAAGAAGAGTTATCGTCAGTCAAAAACCTGTATTACCCCAAGACTTCTGCATTTCTTTGAGCGTCAGGTTTTCGGTCGACCAAAGATCTTTTTCCTATTCTGTTCTGATTCCCTAGCCTGGTTCTCTCCTGGGAAACGAAATACAACCAAGTGTGATTGCTATAGCGGTTTGGTTATACTGCTACACTGCAGTGTACCTCTTCACTATATACTACGTCCTAACACACCAGTTGACCCATATACATACCCAGGCGGAATCACTTGGCACAAAACTAAGACGTTAGATGGCACCAGAGGCGTAGCTATGATATTTTGCGCCCGGAGACGAACTATAAAATTGGCGCCCCAGCCCAATCCCCGTTTAATCACATTTTTCTATTACATTAAATAAGAAAAACAATTTAATTTTTTTTTAAAAAAAAACATTGGTTGGCAGGCAGCATCATCACTGTGGATGGCAGACATATCAGATGACATGTCTGCTGAGCCGCTGCAGCGATCTTGTAACCGATTTATTACCCTTGTTCACTTATTATAATGTAACGTTGTAAGCCTCATTTTGGCGCCCTGTACCTTGGCGCCCGGGGACATATGTACCCCCCTGCCCCACCCTAGCTACGCCTCTGGATGGCACTACAAAGCCGCCAAGCTTTTAAAATGACAACATAAACTTTAACGAAAAGAAATATTAAAAAAACGAAACAAAAATAGAAGGTCATGGGGTTTTATCGTTACAGTACTTAGGTGGCTCTCACCAGTTAGTATGTACTTTTAAGAGAGTGATGCATCTAAGATGAAGTTTGCATTTTAACCATGGACAGTGGAGAGAATCAGATTGACTGACCTTATTACATTACAGAGAGCTCGAAAGTAATAGTTATAATCCAGTGCTTTTTTATTTGATTTAAATGCAACATAAGAAACATTAGCAAATATGTAGAATAGGTATCTCATATTCTATATTAATAAGTTAACATCTACTTTCCTTTAGGGTCTCCGAGTTGCCGAGTGGTATAAAAAGCTCACCGTTACGGATCCTTGCCATCTCACCTCTGTCTGTGTGGGTTCGGTATGTGAGAAAGCTTGCCAGTGGGTGAGTGGTTCTATTTTTTAGTGAAGGGGTCCCGGGCTATTCCTCCACCATTTTTGCTGGCCGCCTTGTATAGCCTCTTTAAGCTGAAAAACGGCGTTAAACCCTACAAATTCAACACATTCACCTTAACAGGTCTCAATACAAATTATGATATTCGGTATCTACTGGTACTGAACAAGAGGCCATTAACATTTGTTTGAGCGAATACGAGTAATTCTGACGCGAATATCGTTCTCATTGCTATAATTAATTGCTCGAGTAATAATTCATAAAATATTCAAGTCAATATCAATGAGCATTAACGTTTATTATATGCGAGCGTATGGAGAATGCGTTTTTTGGCAAGTAGACAATGTTAATAATTAATTAGGTATTTCAATTGTTTGGCTTGATGACTAATTTCGATATTGTCAGAATGTTATACAGTGATTACTATATTATGGGGCCATCTTTCCTCGATGCAAGAGGTGGATTCTTGTATTTTGGACAAAATGGTAACCCTACATATGTGCAGTATGATGTTTTCTAATCAGGGCAAGGACTCTTGTAATGGGGATTAGATGGTACAGCATGGTGTCCCCTCCTATCAGCAGGTGGCCTCTTGAAAGAGACATCTCGTATGTAAAGAATCACTCGATATAATTGACATTAATTGCATAGTTTTATAGTACTTCAATGCATGGCTTTGATACTGTCTGCTTGTAAAATCTATGTCCTCCACTTTGAAATTAAAACTAAATGTCTAGAATAAATTATTTAAAGAGCGTTGAGTTTCATGTTTACATGAATTAACTAACATAAATGGGAATTATTCTGAGCAACCGGTTTTTAGAAGAGAAAATATCAATTACATATATTACTTTTATATAGCGGTGTCAGCTACAATCTATGCTAGCTAAGATTCCGATATGGTCATCCTATCTACACTTTGGCGGATCCAACAGATATATTAGTGCTTTGTCCAAGCGACAGCTATTGGATTTCATATAATGCCAACTAACTAATAGCGTGGTGCATTGTACATTGTCCGAATATTGTGGAAGCAATAAATCTAAAAAGGGTACTTCGTATAGAAAATGCACATACACTACATAAACCTACCCAATGTAGGTGTATGTGAAACAAATGCTACGTGGTATCGAAGATGTACATATACAACATACATTTACACAACGTAGAACAAATGATACGTGGTATCGAAAAGCCTCGAGTAGCCGAGTGGTCAAATACACTTATGTTACGGATCACTGCCATCTCACCTCTCTGTGTGGGTTTAAGTCTAGGATTCGGCTAATGTGGATATGTGAGAAAGCTTGCCAGTAGCTTCTATGGGTCGGTGGTTCTTTCCGCGGATTTCCTGGTTTATTCCTCCACCATTAATTCTGGTCGCCATGCATAACCTATCGTGTGCTGAAAATGGCGTAAAGACCCAAAACAGCAACAACAACGTGGTATCGAAGATGCACATAGACTACATGCTTTTACCCAACGTAGAACAAATGCTACGTGGTATCGAAATTGCACATCTACTTCATATACTTACCCAATATAAAACAAACGCTACGTGGTATCGAAATTGCACATTGACTACATACACTTACAAAGCGTAGAACAAACGCTACGTGGTATCGAAATTGCACATAGACTACAAACACTTACGGAATGTAGAACAGATGCAAAGTGTCTCAAAAATGCACATACACTACATATAAATGCTACGTGGTATCGACGAAGATGCATATAGTCTACATACACTTACGGAACGTAGAGCAAATGATACGTGTATCAAAGATGGTTGTATAGGAAAAAATAATCGTCATAATTCTGACTTATTCTTAATGGCTTACGATTGGTCCAATTTCAAGGTCATATTCAGGATAATGAAGGTTTAATTCCCACGGTATCAGGCCGACTTGAAAAATTCATCAATCACCCACATCTACAGAATAATGTGCCACGGTATTAGACCGACTTGAAAAATTCATCAATCACCCACACTTACAGAATAATGTGCCACGGTATTAGACCGAATTGAAACATTCATCCATCATCCACACCTACAGTATAATGTGCCACGGTATTGAACCGACTTGAAACATTCATCAATCACCCACACATACTGAATAATGTGCCACGGGATTAGACAGACTTAAAACATTTATCCATCACCCACACTACAGAAAAATGTGCCACGGTATTAGACGGACTTGAAACATTCATCCATCACCCACACCTACATAATAATGTGCCACGGTATTAAATCGACTTGAAACATTCATCCATCACCCACACCTACAGGGTAATGTGCCACGGTATTAGACCGACTTGAAAAATTCATACATCATCCACACTTACAAAAATAATGTGCCGACATGAAACATTTTTCCATCACCCACAATTATAGAATAATTTGCCACGGTATTAGACCGACTTGAAACATTCATCCATCACCCACACTTACATAAAAATGTGCCACGGTATTAGACCGACTTAAAGAGTTCATCCATCACCCAGACTTACAGAATAATTTGCAGGAGTCCTAAATTTTATAAACAGCCATGCTTGCAAAGCTAAGTTGGATGGTGAAATACTTGTTCAAAGTAATTTATTTTAAGATAAATTCATCGATCATTCTGAGTGTACGATGCAGGCAAGACAACATACATTACGAATTTTGAGATTATACATTCAAAACAAGTTGTTTTGTAAGTGACATCAGTATGGTTTTGAAGGGGTGGGTGGGTGTTGTCTACATAAAACAAAAGACACGACTTCCTTATGTAATAATTTCTAGTTTATTCTCAAATCTGAAAACATAAAAGACTAATTATTTTTATTATTTTCCACATCTTTTGTTGTTTTAACCTCAACACTGGAAACGTATACGTCAACTCAGAAAATAGTCTGTTAATTTTTCATATTTCAAAATTCTGTAGTTGCTCGAGACCTAAACCAGATTCTGAATGTCCACGGAACTTTCCTATAAAGATATTCTAAATATAGAACATGAACTAAAAGGTTATCGCAAAAATCTTTTATATTAACTTCTAACTGCGTTCTTTTCTGCTGCCCATGGAAAAGTGTGGTGGTTTTGCTCAACATGTAAAATGTCTCATTAAATAAAATGCCATATGCACGGCTTGTATCATCGTAACATCTTCCTACCACAAAGCCATGTTACACTGGACTCATAATAGCAGAACTGTGACAAATTGGCGGCGTGCAAAACACACCAGCCTCTCTCACTACGGTTCGTTGCTAGGGAATGACCTCCGCTGTGTAATTTACCCAGTGTGGATAGACAGAAAGAAGAATGCAGTCACTGAACAAGTATATTGAAGAAATAACACGACGATGCCCCCCTTTCAATGAACAAATATAAAATTTAATCAGTTTATCAACAGAATTTAAAATGAAAAGAAATCAATAACTTGGTTACACAAGAAGGAAAATGGTACTAACATGTGCTCATATAAAAAGACAATACAAATTTCTTCAAATGTAAAATTACTTTCCACTTTAATATACTATCTTCATTGCCAATGAGATGTGACCTTTGAGTGTAACGATGAGAGACTTCATCACCTATTTTATGCGGACATCAAGACTTCTGTTCGTCCCTGCTCCGTCGATCTTTATCTAGCTGTTTCGTCTTGGACTCTTGTCCGTCGAACTCTGACTTAACAATCGTCTCTGGACTTAGATTTCTGCGTAGAATTTGTTCTGGTCCTGTGATTGCTCAGGAATTTCTCATGTGACTCCAGGAAAGCTGTTTCCTAGAATAAATAAAATGTCTCGCAATAGACAATAGGTCACATTCCCAAGTATATCTGTATTTTTACATTAATTCGGCTCAGAAAACAAAAGGCATAAATTCTGCCGCAGTAACTCATTGCTCCTTAACTGTTATGTTTACATAAACGGTCAATGCTTGTCCTGACCTTAATTCGGGTCACGCTAGGGATGGTCAATTAAATTCAACTCAGCCGTATGAACCAATATGTAACCCCCATTGACTTCTTAATCTACCAATCTAGCTGTGTTAAGTTACATATGGCCTGGACCTTCAGATCTAACTATTCCAAAATAGTTTACTCGCCCAATTAAATATTACAAACTTACATATAGATATACACTTAAGTGATCAATTAAATATTACAAACTAGTATATGGATATACATGTAATGTTAGGTCATACTCATTCTAGGCAGAGGTAATCCATAAAACTATGAAACATTACCCATCATTTTTAAGCCTAATTCATTTAAATTCCTAATCACTCCTATGTATTAAAGATTCGATTACATGCAATCTTGTCAACTAATCTAATGAAATTTTAATTACATTCAATCTTGCCGATTCTCCAAATGAATTGATAATTAGAAAATCAAAGAATAAAATGTCATGACTAGCATTTCACTAAAATCTTGCAAAATGAAATCATACATACATGCATCATATCAAGAATACATTTGCAAAATAGATCAACAAATGAAATAACATATTAAAATCGGGAAACGAAGATTGCGTACCTTTTGCCGTTTCTTTATGTTTTCACAATCCTCACGTGTAGTCTGTCTCCTAACTGAGACAACTATCTGGCCCCTAACTCTATAACGAAAACGTATTTGTTACGAATTCAAATGTAGAGTTTGTCTACTTCGCTGAGACAAAACTCCCGCTTTACTGCCAAATCACGAGATAACGTCTCACACGCTCTCCCGGAGTCTCGTTTAACTTTCCTCGCGAAAGATTTAGGACTAAAGAATTTTCCTAAAGTAAAACCTTTAATTTCTTACAGAGTTACGCCCATAAATCCATATTAACCAATCGGAATAGACTGTTTCCTAAACCTGTTCGTTGAATTTTTGGATTGACAAGAAAACTCAACAACTATTCATGCCGTAATTAACATTACTTTGAACAATCATCTATAGCCAGCTCCCGCCCTTTGCCCTGTTGATTTTGGAAAAGGGTCTTATGTCATTCTCTTGTACCATAGCATCTGACTCGGTCATGTTACGTCGGCTAGAACGAATTCCCTTTTTACGTTCAGAGATGAAATGAAAATAATCATCTAACTATCTCTAGCCCTTTCTACTTTAATTAAGTTGACTTGGATACAATTCCTTTAACCAAAGCTTCTAAGAGTTTTCAAAATTCGACACATCACAAGAACCTTATCGACAAATTAATAATTAAATTCGCACAATAATTTTGTTGCTATTCTGCCAGGAGTCTATCAAATGCACTCGTATAAATAATCTGTTTGTAATCTTTTATACTTATGTACCGAAGTTTTCTGCCACAAATAACATAAAGTTTTCCTAAATAACTTCTTATGTTTCCCTTGTAATTCTGCCTATTTTATCGCATTTGTTTCAGCCAGTAATTTATATGATACAATCATTTATTGGCTTTTAATTTCCTGATCTTTTCGTTTCGTTTTTCCTTTAATATCTCTCCGAAACTGTTACAAATATTATTGCCAAGTGCTACAGGTATCAGAGGTACATATCTCACACTTGTTCATTTGCTACACTGGTTTCATATATTGTTAAATATACTAGGTTTTGATACTTGTACATCTCTTTCTCTTTCTGCATTGATGAAACGGAACTAAAAAAGGTTCTGCATCACGAGTATCGAAAATATTTGTTTATACTCTCGGAAATCTATTTTTTGATATTTTTTTTTCAGTACCACTCTGCTCTGTGGATGACAATTTATGTTTCCATCAGTTCCTAATGTCTTTCCTATTATTGTCCTCAAATATCTGGCGCGTTTCAGTTTCAACTCGTTTTGATTTAAAATTTATATCAGATATGTCAAAGCTGTTTACCGGACCTGCACTACGGTTCTTGTTCATGTTTAAGTCATATATAATTGTCTGACAGTGTGACCTATAGTGCTTCGGATTTTGCCTCAATGTTTAAATGAAAACAGAAGCCCTAAATCTCTCTTTTACTTGACACGGAAGACATCATACAGGTATGCTATGAGCGTCTTGCACTTCATATTGTATTCCTGTATTCAATATATTTCACCCTGTAATATTCTGTATTGACCATTAACAATGTTTGAAACACATTTGTAACAGTATTGACTCTAGTAAATACAATAATAAACATATAAGTAACTGTAATGCCGTAGATCTGATTGAGGAAAATGCATATTTAGCATCGACAACCCGTGCATTCTAAGTTTCAGTATCTTTGGTTGTAAATGAATGTAAGCAATGGCTTGTAGCTGGTAATATACACCGAGCAACTATTGCTCGGAGTTACAAGAATTGCATTGTTCTCTACCAAGCATAGAATACAGCTACATTCTTCAAAGGTACCATTTTTAGTCATTCCCTCCATGACGTTTTTCATGTATATTTCTAGATTGTAATGTGCATGAGGAAACAAAACAGTAATTGTTTCTCATTTCATTGCAAAATCCAAAGAAAAATCTAAATATATTTTTGCAGTAAATTCAATAGTTCACTATTTATCTTTTTAGCTGTATTGGGAGGGAGGGCATATCGAATTGAGAGACGGCTGTTAGTATCACAATCGAGGACTTATTTCTTTAGAAAAATTGATAGTCCTGGTTTCCTCTGATCCTTGACACCCATTTGTAATATTTGGTTTTTAATGTTGGGATGTAGGGTCAGAGTCCATTCCCTATTAAAAAGTTGGAATTTGCCAACACCATTTGGTGTCAGCATATGGTACTCCCCTACTATCAGGCCTAACAAACTTAATAGACCTTTCTTTGACACATACTTACATTAAATCGATAGGAAAATCATTCATCTTCTCAGAAATTACAAGCATAACACCGATTTTGTCTTTAATCCGTTGTCAGACGAGACGAAACTACAGCGTTGATGAATTTTGACCTCGTTCGCCCCATTTGCATTGCTAGTCACATGACTAAATCTTGCTGCTGATATGCATACGACACAGGTCAAATAGTCGCGTGATAACAACAAAACTGCGTTGACATGGTTTCAGCGTGATCAGTCAGCCTCTTTCCATGAAAGTACCCTATGATGACATTAAATGGTGTCGGCGAATTCCAACTTTTTTTTTAAATAGGAAATGGACTCTGACCCTACACCCCCAACATTAAAAACCAAATATCAAAAATGGGTGTCAAGGATCAGAGGAAACTCGGACTAGAAAATTGGCCGATGGCAATAGAACTTTCCGTTTGTATAGCTTAACTTCCAACAGCCAAGGGTTGTGTCGCAGTCACCTATTTCCGCTGCTAAAGTTATGATGCATAATTTGGTTGCTCTAATCTATGTCATCTAAATATATTTCTCTCTAAAATTTATTATCTTCTAATAAAGCTTTTATAAATTCCTATATCTCCGCCTTTTAGGTGAAATACTACTTACGTAACAATAGGTCTCCGTATTCTTGGATTTATGCCTTGATTTATTGTCTCAGTTTAGTTTTTGTTCTCTAATCTCCTTGTAACTATTATACTCGTCACGATAGAAATTTACCGTCATTTGGTTGTTTTTATTGTCTTTGATGGCATTGCTCATCGTGTTCACACAGTTCAAGTTACTGATTTACAATTTAGTCACGTTTTAAACATTGTAAATCAATTCTCCTTAATGATTTTTGCAATACGTATGAGACTTATACAAACTCTAAGTGAACAACTATGCATGCAACCAGTCTCGCTAAACCAAATCGCTGCTCCACCCAATTTTAAATTTTGTCTTTATTTCTAGCGCCTATATAGTGTTCGATCTCTGTGAGCAAACAATTTTAATTTCTTATTTTTAATTTTTATTTATTTATTTTATTTTAATTTCTTTTTTTTGAGCGGAGGGATGGATGTCTGAAGCTGATTCCATTGTATGTATCTTGCATAGGTTCCACCATTGGTAGTGGCAGTGTAGGCTGGTTGGTTGTTATAGGTTTAACGTCGTTTCTCAGTTCATGATACATGACAGCCAGTAATTTGTGGAGGAAGAATCCGAATAAGAACCACTCGACCTACAGGAAGCTCCTGGCAAGCTTTCTGACATACCCACATTATCCGACAACTAAACTCGAACCTACGTGAACCGAGATGAAACGTTGGTGACCTATAATGGTAAGTCCCTTAGCCGACTCGGCCACCCAAAGTCTTTGCAGTGTAAGAAAAGATCAATGGCGCACTTCGTACTTTGTTCAATCAATAAGCTTTGCTATTGATACAGAGGAAAAAGACATCTTATACCGTGTTGTATGTGCACCAAATGTACGAATATTCTCTATACATGTTCCTCCGGAGAGGTGTACGTCTGTTATATTATGTATGGAGAAGATGCGTGTCTTGTAAATATCATATATTTAAATATGTTTTTTTTTCAGTTTCTTCCCAATTGTTTATCGATGCATCATATCCTTAACATTTGACGAGGACATACTTTTGATATTTTTTCTGTGTGTTAAAAGTTTTATTTAACTTTGTCATCACGTATGTAGTATGTAATATATATGCAATATATAGCCGAGATGAAACGATAAGCCTATGCAGAGCATCAATCCGATTCACTATACACAGTTTACAATAAATTATCGATACTGAACTTGATAAGTCTTTCAATCTTTAGAAGGCCTGTCATCTAGTACGTGTTACCATCTTCAGAAGGGCTGTAAATGGTAGGTGTTTCCATCAAGCCATAGAACACAATTAATTTTACTATATAGTCTCTACATTTGTTTATCAGTACTGAACTTTCAACTGTGTGACAATCAATACCAATCAAATGTTAATCTAAAATACCTTCAAAGATGACTTTACGGTGAAGTTCTTGTCAAGAATTGACCTGCGTTTTTTGAGAGGCTGAATTATAAACAAAACACCATGCATCGGAACACAGATTTCACTTCCGGGTCATCCCCATGACCTTATTACTCACTGTGCATTGTCGCCGAAATACACATAGATAACCACACCATAAGCTCGCGTTCTAAAAAATAAACAATTGCCTTTAAATCCTAACCAAGAATGCCAAAATCTATCTCTTGTATCACCACCAAACGGAGACAGGAAAAAAGGATCTAAAATAGACTGGGAATACATTCGTGGGTACTGAACCGGATTTTATTAATTGTGCACTGATTCCATCATTATAAGGTTTGTCAATGGTAGGTGTTTCCATCTTTAGGTTTGTCAATTAGTACGCGTTTCCATCCTTAAAAGGTCTGTCGATAATAGGTGTTTCCATCTTCAGGTCTGTCAATGGTAGATGTTTTCATCATTTAGTCTGTCAATATTAGATGTTTCAATCATTAGAAGGTCTGTCAATAGTAGGTTTTTTCATCAATAGAAGATCTGTCAATGGTAGGCGTTTCCATCTTTAGATCAGTTAATGGGAGGTATTGCCCTAATATGTGATTTGCCGTTTGTATTTGCGGTATGTGAATTACAGACCCAAAGTCTTTTCGTTATACTAACAAGAATAAGTGCTTGTCCCTGCAACAGCTCCCATAAAAATTATCACTTTGAAGAATTATAATGCAAACGATCAATAATTTATGGCTATTATAATAAAAATTACATTCTGCAAGTATCGTTTTGTATCGATTTTCCACCATATGTATCGATATCTGTATCGGTACAGCAGAAGTATTGATGCATTGATATATCAATAAAGCAATTCACCCCTAGCATATAAAACATTCATGTTCTTAAAACATTCCATCAAAATTCTCTACCTTTAAGTCTCCCCAGATTTAAATAACAATTTACGCGTCCGAGTTTAAATATTTCTTCACTGAAGTTAAGGTAGTAGAATGAAATTCGTTCTCAGAACATAAGCTTTCTACGCTGAACAAATAATTACAAAATACAAACTATGCAGGATTTCTTTTTCCAGTTTATTATAGAACAAGATATGAGCCGGGCACTTGCGGGTGCATATCGTACAATATATTAATACGGATATCCTTTACGTTGATTTGAACCTACTTAGCGCTAGCTGATATCGTCTTAAGTAGTTCCCATATTGAGCGTAAATACATGCATTTTTAAGCGTATTATCTATAATTTCACTTATATGTCAATGGACCTTATTGCAACATTTAACATCTTGCAATGGTTTTCCTTTGTTTTTGATAAATAACTACGATATATGTATGTGTCCCTTCAAGTTCTCGTTAGCGCTGAACTGTGGGAAAACACTTGTCAGCCATCTTGAAGAAGCCCAGATCTTCTGACTGCCATGGATTAGATTGTAGCATGACATCCTGAAAGCTGATTCATTTCGTTCAAAATATGTGCATTTCTTACAGCGTTCTAAATAATATTCGACTTAATGGAAATGATTATATATGGATAAGCGTTTTATTTTTGGAAACGAGTTAAATTTTAGGTCAGCATCAATAATTATCATAAACACAGTGGACCTGAAAAAGCAATAATGAAGAGGTGCTCGAGTTATGTTGTCATCAAATATGCTGCAAACAATTTTGTCTAAAAATACGTATAATCTTTTGAAACAACTATAAATATTTTAAGTTAAATGAAGTAAAATCCAAAAAAATAAAATACCACATAAAAACATTCACGCACGTACAATGACTCATTATTAGCGATAGTTTGCCATCATATTCTTGCTTTGGACACAAGAGTATTCATAGCGTAAATTCATGTATCCATAAATATTAAATATAAATATTGCAACATTACGTTTACAATATGGACATTATGGCGTGAATATATCCAACATTTTACGATAAATATATTTTACATTAAAATTGTCGTTTTTAATAGCTTTATTTTTAATAACATTAGGATTTCGCAATAACACTGTCCACCATGAATGGTTTTAAAGGTAGCCTTTTGAAAAGTACTTGGACTTCTCTTAACAACCGTCACACCTGAAACAATAAAAATGTTAATAGTGTCGTTATAAAATCACCGGGACTCCGCAATAACAAAATCAACACCGAATGTCACATACTGAACATTACAATATTTTTTTTAATAGTGTCACTAACAAGCACCAGGACTCAGGAAACATTGTCATCGACCAACGTCACACCTGCAAAGGATAACAATTTCAAGTGTCGTTTAGAACTCCGCAATAACAGTGTCACAAACGAATGTCACATATTGAACATTAAATTATTTTTTAACAGTAAACTTTGGAAAGCACCATAACATCAGCGACCTATGTTACACCTGGAGCAATAACAATAGCAGTAGTGTCGTTTTGAAATCGTTGGAACTCCTCAAGAAAACCATAAGCGATGAACGGCATATACACCCAGTCTGTTTTTGCAAAAATGTTAGTTGTCCTTGTTGTCTTAATAATAATGACCTTTAAAGCGTTCCAACTTTAGAAATTTCAGAAACTGTCAGGTAATCTACATAGGGATTACATAAACTAAATTAACCAACGTGCGCGTGCATGTATTTGTATGTCATTCGTTGTTACCTTTATAGTGTTTTTTTTGTTGAGAATGTTTGTTAGAAAAAACAAAACATAGCTCTTTCCCAACCAAATTATGAAAGTATACACTTAGTATTGCCAAGTTGAGCACAGCCAGTAAACAAAAACCAAATCCGCCGTCACATTTGTCAGTATTGGTGGGGTTTTCATGGCAAAATGAATTATTTAATTGGAGTTTCTCATTTCAATTCGGATCCAGAAATTTCGTTTAGGGGAAGAGTAAACGAGCAGGCACTGGATGTCGAACAAAACCATTAATGGGGCAAGGGCTGGATTCGAGGTTCCAGGAAGCTCCTGAATTTTAAGGTTTTTCTAGGTATAACTTGAACCATCTAACTCAAGTAAAAATTTACCAAGGAAATATTGTGTTCGCGTTCATTAAAAGCGGGCGCGCTCCAGGTCCGCTCATGTTTACTTACAAAAATGTGGTTACCTGAACATGTACCTGGAGTTTGAGAGAATATGGCTGTCAACAAACCCAATTATTCTCGACGAGTGATGCCATGTTTTAAAAGATAATACATTTAAGTCTACCATTACAATATTGTTGAAATGTGCAATACATGAAATACTGCAAAATAAGGTCCTAACATTGTTAACTGCATTAATAATAAATGTCAAGTTTTCACAGCAGCCATATTAAATATCAGCTAAAAAACAATCGATGAAAAAACTGTCCTAATGGATGTACGTATGGTCATATCCTGTTTGTCGAATTGTCAGTTATCACATGCAACCTTGATTGATACTGATGCTGTCCACTCCGACCACATCTGATACGTATGCAGTCCACTCCGACCACATCTGATACGTATGCTGTCCACTCCGACCACATCTGATACGTATGCTGTCCACTACGACCACAGAAACCGTGAATGATATTTATTCAGTCGATTACGACCACAGAAACCTTGAAGGATAATTATGCAGTCCGCTACAACCATAGAAACCTTGAAGGATAATTATGCAGTCCACTAGGACGACATAAACCTTGAATGGTAATTATGCAGTCCACTACGACCACATAAACTTTGAATGATAATTATGCAGTCCACTACGACCACAAACTTTGAATGATAATTATGTAGTCGGCTACAACCACATAAACCTTGATGGATAATTATGCAGTCCGCTACAACCACACAAACTTTGAATGATAATTATGCAGTCCTCTACAACCACAGAAATCTTGAAGGATAATTATGCAGTCTGCTACAACCACAGCAATCTTGAATGATGCTTGTGCAGTCCGCAGCAACCCTGAGTGATACTTATGCAGTCCACTACGACCACATACACCTTGAATAATAATTATCCAGTCCACTAGGACTACATAAACCTTGAATGATATTTATGCAGTCCACTAGGACGACATAAACCTTGAATGATAATTATGCAGTCCACAACGACCACATAAACCTTGAATGATAATTATGCAGTCCACTACGACCACATAAATCTTGAATGATAATTATGTAGTCCACTACGACCACATAAACCTTGAATGATAATTATGCAGTCCACTACGACCACATAAACCTTGAACGATACTTATGTTGTCCACTAAGATCAGTCCAGTACGACAACACAGGACATCTCAAAGGCACAATTGGGCTAGTTTATGTTATTAATATGGTGCTTTACGTGAATCCCTTGGAGTTTTAACATTAGGAGACAATGAATTAGCAATTAATTAATTTGAGGAATTGTTTTCATGTTACCGAGAATGAGCAAATAATGAGACAAACAAGATCAAGTTATATTAATTAGTAATCCTAAATTTGTTGTAATCAGCAACATTGTAACTGAAATAGAAAGAGATTTTTCAATAAGGATCTTAACAAGTGTCCCTTCAAATGACTGATGCACAAGGATGTTAACAAAAGTCCCTTCAACGGACTGACGCACAAGGATGTTAACAAAAGTCCCTTCAACGGACTGATGCACAAGGATGTTAACAAGAGTGCCTTTAAAGGACTGACGCACAAGGATGTTAACAAAAGTTCCTTCAAAAGACTGACGCACAAGGATGTTTACACGAGTCCTTTCAAGGCACTGTCGCACAAGGATGTTAAGAGTCCATTCAAAGGACTAACACACAAGGATGTTAACAAAAGTTCCTTCAAAAGACTGACGCAAGGATGTTTACACGAGTCCTTTCAAGGCACTGTCGCACAAGGATGTTAACAAGAGTCCTTTCAAAGGACTGACGCACAAAGATGTTAACAAGAGTCCTGTCAAGGACTGGCACACAAGGATATTAGCAAGTGTCCCTTTCAAGGAACTGAAGCACAAAGGTGTTAACAAGAGTCCTTTCAAAAGACTGACGCACAAGGATGTTTATACGAGTCCTTTCAAGGGACTGACGCGTCGATGAAGGAAAAGAATTGCGAAACATTTCTGATTTAATATGTGGAGTGTTGAAACCAACTTTGATATTCTTCAACAAAAACAAGATTTTCAAATTAGCTGCTGAAATAAACATAAAGGGTGTTAACTTGGCACAATTTTTATCCTGAAATGACTTTCCATTTTGTAGAAATATCGATTGTATCATTTTCATAATAGATGCCATGATGGCCATATTTAATATCATACTAGCACAATTCTTCTATTTAGAATCCGTGATTAAAAGGTATTTTGGTCACACAATGTCGATATGAACTACAATGGAGGATTTTCAATATATCCAAAGTGGCGGTCACATTACATGTCAGACTGGCTATATTTTCACTTACAACCAAGATTTTCATTACAGTGACTGGGAATCTGATAACAGATATCATATGAAGTCTTCTGGTAAAACTCCAAGACAATATGACTTTCCATTAAGGAGTTATAACGAAGTTTTATAACATGGCCGCTGTGGCAGCAGATTAGACGCAGTTTTAGAATCAACAATACATCATAAGGAAACCCATGGTAATCTGAGTTTCCATTCAGAAGTAACTGTAACAAGATTTTCAAAATGGCCACTGTGGCAGCCATATTGGATGTTCGAGCATTTCCATGTTCATTTACATTAAGCAGACTATGTTCATAACACATGGACCTAAAATTTAGTGACTAAATAAATGTGTGATGTACATGTACATTATCAGAAACTTTATTTAACATTCATGACATAAAAATATAAGTAAACATAAAAAATACATGTAAACATAAATGCTTCGTACACACTCAGATAATTTAAGCAAAGAATTTTTATCAATGCATACATAAAAAGACTTCTGTCAACTAGAAGTGAGTATTTATGGAGCAATGGACATTACAATACTTTGATAATTAATGAGTAGTTTTCAAACGTTGTTGACACTGGAATGTTTTTTTTCTATGTACAGAAAGCATATATTGAGTTTCCCGTCATATATAACGGAGAATTCATATGTACATTTATATAAGGGTAAATGTGTAAATTTAATGAAATATAAAAATGCATAAAAAGAAATTAAAACAAAATACAAAGTCGAATAATTGCTTATTAAATTAACCTAATTATACAATGCAAAATAACATTGTAAATTTTGTTCACACAATATGTTGTTATTTTCATTATTGAATGCATATGTCGATTACCTATATACATTGATACCGCTCTCGTCATACTGTACATTTTCTCAAGAACAGATCCCACAATGTTTTTAAAGAATAATCTGAAGTGGGTGGGTAGGGGAAGAGCCAACACCACCATCGCCGCGCTCTGCGCCCAACTAATGACCTAATGCCGAACACACTAACACTGCAAAGATGACGCGAGAAGGGAAAAATAAATCGTCATCACGCCAAATTTACTGGTTGATACGGGGGGGGGGGGGAGGGGCGATGTTAGCAACCAGACAAGCCAGAAATATATACATAATGAGGTATTTAAAACGTTTAGCCGAATGACTCGTATAGATTTAAAATTATTATCAAGTAGAAGTTAGGTCATCCCTGAATACTTTAATGATGAAGCATGGTGGCCTGTAGAGTGATGATGTACTAATGGTAAATCTTTATTGCGACACGGTTTCGTCATTTTATCTAGACGATGGATCTAGATTGGACAAATGCTTCAATCAATGTACACCCTCTCATGCGGGTGGAATGGGGGTGGGGGCCCTCGTGATGTTTACCAGCATGGTATGTCCTTTAAGGGTAGGTACATCAGCAAAAAGTATCTCATAAAACATGGACAATTGTATATAGATGATACCCTTCACAAGTGTTTGAGTTCCTTTGTGCTAGATCATCCTTTTGACATTAAAACGAAGTCTCCCTCCCCATCCGAATACTCTTAAAATGATCACAACCTTTAGGAACTTAAGGCATTATGTTCAATCGCTATTACTGTGTATAGACACGGATTCCGACCTCAATCGCTACTATTGTGTATAGACATGGTTTCCGACCTTCATTCGCTACTATTGTGAATAGACAGTTTCCGACCTTAGTGGTTACTATTGTGTATAGACACGGTTTCCGACCTCAATCGCTACTATTGTGTATAGACACGGTTTCCGACCTCAGTCGGTACAATGTGTTGAGATGATGTTAGACACCATTAAAAGATTCTACGGCGACGATCACCCGTAACACACCATATTTTGGATGATACTCATAAATCTGTGCTATTCTAAACAAAACTCAAGTGTAAAACACTTCTGCCTTTTTTATACTCTTTTTCACAGAAGCTTAGCTATCCAATAAATGTTTTAGTCAATTATGCTTGGTTATGAAAAAATGTTTTTGGTCTCAGAAGCTTGGTTTTCTCTCCTCCCCCCCCCCCATCGTCTATAGCACGATGCATATATTTACTCTGTTCATATCAAGATTTACACGCAGAGGCGTAGCGAGGGCATATGGCGCCCACGGCAAGAACTAAAATTGCGCCCCTATCAAACTTTGTTCTGCTCACAGATTTTGCGACCCCTCCACCCTCTTAAGTGGTGCTCACGGCACGTGCGCTCTTTTGCTACACCTTCGCTACGCCTCTGTTTACACGTGGTAGAATAAAGTATTCTCTTAACAGTTATTATTTTCATGGAATTCAGACAAAGAAACAGACGAACACACTAACAAGGCAAGACAGTCGCTAGAAAATATATTTAAAAAATGGAAATAAAACAGATTTTAGATGTGAACACAGCTGAAAATCACGAGTTCAATGATAGCTGTATACACTATTATAAGTAGATTCCAATTACAAATTCCACAGAGCCAGACCTGAAGCTGTATAATCACATTCTGGGTCTATGTAGTTTGCAATAATTTGCAGAAGAAGCTCATATGCAACGGCCGATCATATTTTAAATTTTTGGCAGATTTATTCGACTTAAAAGAGAGCACAACGGTAAGAGAGAGAGAGAGAGAGAGAGAGAGAGAGAGAGAGAGAGAGAGAGAGAGAGAGAGAGAGAGAGAGAGAGAGAGAGAGAGAGAGAGAGAGAGAGAGAGAGCAACATAAAACACAAAGAATTACACTTGATTTGTGTTTGAATAACAAATGCCACCACCTACTGCAAACAAAAAGCTCGACGTAAAAAAATTGTAAAAAAAAAAATAAATTCAAAAAAGTTGAAAAAGTACTATAATTTCTTGAAAGCATACCAGGTCATCTACATACATACACAAGGACATTTGCCGATTCTCATTTCTCTTCATCGTTGTATTTTTTTTTTTTTAATGGAACAAGTTTACAAGTGTCGTCAAAACAGCTTCATAATGTCCCGAAAACCTAATAGATCCGGAAGGCCGTAGTTTTTATCCGAGGTCGAGTCATACCAATGACTTACAAAAATGGTACAAACAGCTGCCTCGCTTGATGCTCAGAATTAAGAGGTTAGTGTTAGGACTGCTCGGCCTGGTGTCAGGATAATGTGACTGTGTGGGACATCATGCTTCATGTCTGCGACATGATGCCCCAGTACTAGACATCACTATAAACTGCCACACTGCAGACATCGTAGCGATATCACGAAAAAAAATAGTTACGTTAAAAATCATAATCACACCACAACACCCTTCCAAAATGTAATCTCTAGGGTGGTGTCACGTAAACATAATAATGCAGTAAATACTTTACAAGTGAAAGACAGTAAGAAAAAATTAATATAAAATTATTAAATAATAAAAAGAACCCAACATCTACAAAACCTAGTCAGGCCATCCACGAGTTTACGAATACACCCAATAATATAATTTGTCTGCCTTGAGTGGTTTCCCTTTATCGTGCTAATAAATGTTTTATGAAGACAAAAATATGTAGGTAAAGCAAATTGAAAAATAGGTCTTATTTTTTAAAATTTCAACTGAAACACTGTCATGGCCCGAAAACCTAATCAGATCATCGAAAATATAGATAAAAATGTTCCAAAACTACTTCTCCAAGAATGGTTGGTTTCGCCAAATCTTGATAACAAGATAGCATGTAGGTAATACAGAAGGGCAGGTCAATTGATCATGCATAGAAACTGACAAAAGAGCACATACATGAGTTTGAAATGAAATACAACATGGCCAACGACCCTAAAGGATGACGTATCTAAAATATGTAAGACAAACTGGACAATAGAAAAATAGAAATTTGCATTGTTATACAGAATGAGTAACATACATGTATATAATAAATAAAAAGAATTATGCTTCAGAAGAAAAGAAGCACATTATTGTTTTTACAATGTCACCGTTTTAACTATACCAATTACGTTTTAGCTGTTCTATATCCTGGAGTCGGTGCATGAAGTTGTCGCTCATGCGCGAAATTAAATGAGAAAGTTTCGCTGCCACTTTGAGCCCATCATATGGAATCGTCCTCTTAAACGTGGTTTGATTCCTGATCTATTGCAACCATTTCCATATAAACCCGGACCGTGAAGAACGCCGTTGTGATTCCGAATCCATCACATTTCCGTCCACGTCAATCTTGACCGGGTTCTCAGGCAGATCCTCGTACTCGGGTTTCCATTTCAGCAGGAGAGGATCCTGCTTTTGTTCGTCTGACGTTACCTTGTAGTGCAAACCTGGCTCCTTCCAGTTGATAGCCAGTCCTTGATGATCTGCAAAGAAAACACAAACTTGTTACTAATAGTATTATTGATAGTTATATACCACAGGCGCAAAAAAACAATAGTTCATGTGGCCTAAATGGTTAAAGCGCCCGCCCCGGATGCGAGAGGAAGTCGGTTAGAGCCCCTTACCAGTCATACCAAAAACATAAAAATGGTACTAGCAGCTGCCCTGTTAGGCTTGGTGTTCAGCTTTAAAAGGTTAGTGTTTTGACCAGTCGGCCTGGTGTCTAGATAATGTGACTGGGTGGGACATGTCCCGTATCTGCGGCATAACTTCCCAGTACTAAACATCACTATAAAATGCCAGACTACAGACATCATTGAGATACGACTTAAATTGCTAAAAATCCAAAACATACATTATACGATATCGCAGTTGAAGGTCGCTTAGATTACCAGCTCCAAGAGAAGGTGAGGTGCAAAGTCAAAGTTCTGTTACTATTTTTTTGTTGTCATTCTTGAAGAAATTCGTGATGGCACGGAAGATTACTGGCGTGATTGGCACACGAGTGTTCAAGTTACTAAATACCTGGTGTGCTAATAGGACACGCGTGATAAAGCGGAAGGTTACTGGCGTGATTGACACACGAGTGTTCAAGATACTAAATACCTAGTGTGCTAATAGGAAACACGTGATAAAGCGGAAGGTTACTGGCGTGATTGACACACGAGTGTTCAAGTTACTAAATACCTGGTGTGCTAATAGGAAACACGTGATAAAGCATAAGGTTACTGGCGTGATTGGCACACGTATGTTCGACTTCCTAATACCTGCCAAGTACAAGATATCTAAATTGAAAATTGCAACCTTCAGAAGTCTGCACATGCGTAATTGCTATTTTACTCTTATTTCTAATGCAACATCACTTTGTCATCAATACTTTTCATTCTTCTGGAAACTTCCAGGTAAAATACTAATTGAGTTCAAAACGAGAATACAAGATTCTTATAAAACTTCACTGAAAGAAAATTAACTATTTCTGAACCACGCCATATGCTAAACTGATGAAATTAAATACACAAATGTAATAGAAACAAAATATACATGTAAAAGTTGAACTTCGAACAAACACTCGAATATAAAATGATTTTTTTCAATATCATGGTACCCATTTTAAGACAAATTCTGATGTCATCCATACAAAAGTGTTTACTGGTAATTACTCTACCCTAAAATGTCAGTAAATTCTTCTCACCTCAATATCAGCAATGAGTTTCCGCTACGTTCCTATCGTTATGTAAGCCTATACTGGCCTGTATCTTTGTTTTGTATACATAAGCAAAGAGTATGCTCTCCAGTACGCCAGCAAGACGGCAATAATTGTGATAAGCCTTTAAATTATCGTTCTGATCGTCTAACCACAATTTGATCAGAACAAAAAAGAACATGGTTTACTACATTATACAAACATTAAAAGCTTACTTTTACGCCAGACCACATATTTCTTACCAAACAGAAACCAATGCATTATTCATTTCAGGTATACAATTTCCAAACATGAAACCAATGCATTATTCCTTTCATTTATACCAATTACCAATCATAAAACCATTGCATTATTCATTTCGTTTATACCAATTACCAAACAGAAATGACTGCATTACTCATTTCATTGTCACCAATTACCAAACCGAAACGACTGCATTATTCATTTCATTGACACCAATTACCAAACGAAACCAATGCATTATTCATTTCATTGACACCAATTACCAAACAGAAACCAATGCATTATTCATTTCATTGACACCAATTACCACTTAGAAACCAATGCATTATTCGTTTCATTGACCCCAATTAGTACTTAGAAACCAATGCATTATTCATTTCATTGACACCAATTACCACTTAGAACCAATGCATTATTCATTTCATTGACAATTACCACTTAAAAACCAATGCATTATTCATTTCATTGACACCAATTACCACTTAGAAACCAATGCATTATTCATTTCGATTCAATTGTTTTAGACCAATCTAATCATATCGAATTTAAAAATAACTAGCTGTATGACGTCACTATAATAGTCGTCACAATGAAAACATTTTTATCTTTTACAATTTTCAAACTATCTACATTTTGAAAACCATAATATGGCACATTTCTATAGTGATCATTCAACAAGATTTCTTTTTAATTAAGACTAAAAGTTGATTTATTTTTCAGTAATTCATATTTCGTAGCAGTGAACATCCATAACTCGTGAGCATAAAACAGAACATGGTACTGCTAATTTCTTCATTGATAAAAACACAGTTACCACCATTTTAGTTCATAAAGGAGATCACCTCCTTCCAAAACAAAGAAATCAGACATGGACTCGATATGCAAACTTGACAAACTCCGCATTTTCATTTTGTCTTCATTTATGCCATAACTCGACTGGTTGTTAGGGTGTCACTGATTACTTCGCGACAATCTCCATTTTACACTGTTCTCTACTGCTCTTTGGGACTTTGTAAAGTCCTCTCTCGAACGTTATCTTCATATCGCTTCCTTAGCCTGCCTCATTTTCCATTTCCACTTATTTACGTTTTTAATCTGTCGACATACATATATTATGAACTTCGTTGAGAGTGGCGGGTGCAAGGTGAATGAAATTGCTTGTATTTGCAACATGCATAGTGAAGATAACTTTGGTGTACTTCGGTGTTACTTTCATGTACTGTGGCTGTAATTGCTTTGGATATCACAAATGGTGCATGATCTAAAAAGACAACTAAAATGACTGCTTCCTTGTGCTCAGAAAATCAACCTGAGATGTTGGTATACTTCGGTGTTACTTTGATGTACTGCAGTTGTAATTGCTTTGGATATCGTACTTGTGGAAACTGTACATGATCAAAGCAAACAACTAAAATGACTGCTCCATTGTGCTCAGAACAACGCCATCTTTAGCAGTGATCAAAATATAGGAAATGAATTTTGCAGGACTAAATAATACCAGCTTCTGAAAGTGCAATGAATGAATCGCAAAATGTAAAAAATGTAAAAAAAATGTAAAAAAAAAAAAGGTTAGTGGAGCTAGAAGTGTTTTTTTTATTTTTATTATAGGTCAGGGCTGAGCAAATCCCATAGCGCCATGTCCCGGATTAGTCATTTCTGAAGTTGGGCAAGTAAATTTTCCAAGTCGCTAGCCCGGGACAAGTGCTTTTTTTAAAAAGTCGGGCTAGTTCTTATTTTCGTGCTTTAATCCCTATATCTACCTTTATTTTGCCAATCATGCCCTCCAGGCATACTAAATTTCGGATTATAGCCCCTCTTTGTGTATACATTTACACCATGTTACCGCTTGACGGCATATTGGGCGAGCGGCAAATCAAAACACGTCAAACTCCGTCAGATCAATTAGCAATGTTGTACGTGGTTTTCTTGCAACGAGTTTACTTAATCTAGATCAGAACGAGCGACTCCCTATAATTTTAATTTAGCAAGTCAGTGTGTAAATTAATTTTAAGGTATTAATTAAGGTATTTTACTGACATCTGAGTCGGTTACCTTTATGAAATGATTATATAACAGTAATGTTTCTTTAATTTATAACGGTTCCACGTGCGATATTGTTTGAAGCGAAACAATTACACTCAATTAACCCGTTTGTTTGTACCCACTACCGATTTCAATAACCGAAACCTTTAAGTTGATAAAAGGTGCAAAGAACTTAGTCAAGTCCTTCCTTGACTTGTATTTTCTAACCTGAATGGCCATAACACCGTCATCGTCTGCGCGTTTCATGCTTAACGGAAGTTTTCGATATAATAAATGGACATTCCAGTTCCTGAACCAGTCCATTTTCAGCAAAGGTGTGTATGGAATCAGTACACAATTAATAAAATCCGGTTCAGTACCCACGAATGTAGTCCCAGTCTATTTTTAGATCACTTTTTCCTGTCAAAGTTTGGTGGTGATACTAGAGTCAGATTTTGGCATTCTTGGTAAGGATTTAAAGGAAATTGTTTATTCTTTAAAATGTGAGCTTATGGTGTGGTTGTCTGTGTGTATTTCGGCGACAGTGCACATTGAGTAATAAGGTCATGGTGATGATCCGGAAGTGAAATATGTGTTCCGTTGCCTGGTGTTTTGTTTACAATTCAGCCTCTCAAAAAATGCAGGTCAACCCTTGACAAGAACTAAACCGTAAAGTCATCTTTGAAGGTATTTTAGATTAACATATGATTTGTATTTATTGTCACAGAGTGCAAAGTTCAGTACTGAGAAACAAATGTAGAGACAATATAGTGAAATTATGTACTATGGCCTGTCAGTAAAAACTTGAAACTGATATAAAAATTTTATTATTAATTGACATACACATAAAATTTTAATATATTACGTATATTGACTTTAAAAATATAAAAATGAAATTAAAAATAAAAAAATTTTAAAAATGTAAAGGAAATTTAAAAAATTAAAAAATAAATTTTTTCCACCAAGTATACACATATATATTATTTATTTGGAATGATATGAAAATATATCAGCATATATATATACTCCTACACCATATAAAAGCTCAAATGATGGATATTTGTCAAATTTGATCAGAGAAAATATCTTTATTATTCAAAATGAGACCCACATTTAAAATACATGAAGACAAATTTCTACTTTGCTTTGTACCTTTAGGTCATTGAAACTATTTATTTGGCGTCCAAACAGTTAATTTATGTGTTTATGATGGGGTGACTTCCAGAGTAACACATATCTGCTTGTATAGCTATCAGTAATTGTTTATAAACATAGTTATAGGATATTTAGTGAGATAACAGAGATGAAGACTTTATACTAGAACCTGTTTAAGTTCTCTACAAAATCATATTAAGCTGTCAGAGAATGAAATACAGGTCAGAGGGGGTAAAATATACATTACCCAGGTATATTTACCATTGCATGTAAGAAAACAGCAAAATGATGTAAGTTGAACACAGAATGCATTCCATTTTATTGTTCAGTTTCTTTAAGATGTTGATTGATGTAGTGCGGCATTGTGGCCCAGATGATATTGTGAGAATTCTCATGGTCCATTTTGCTTTATGCATTATTAATGACTAATAATATTTGTTATCTGACACTTTAAAGATTACATAAGTAATATTCAAACAGATTATTTGAATTTAACTTTCTACAACTGATCCTAACATGGTTACATAGTTGACATGAACAAATATGCATATATTTTGTAATGTTTGGAATTAAAAGTTGACATTGTTAGGCTGACATAGTACCTATAGTGAATCTGTAAGGCTCAGTTTTGACTGTGTGCACTTAAAATATCCCAAGATGTTTTTTTCATCATAAATATGCCTCTGTATGGTAACACATTTCAATTTAGTACTTTGACAGAGGGCGTTTTTGCAGCATCAGCTGATATCTGATTCCATTGAATCATTGAACTTAATAACTTGGTAGCCAAGACTTAAAAATAGACAAAAAATTTTCAAACAGATTATTTGAATCATGTTTGCACATGTGATGTTACCAAGTACATTGCATATGTCCCACACATGCAAATATCCATCCTCGTTTAGAAGTTAACGGGATGAAAATTTCACATTTAACTGATGATATAAGATCTATTGGTACCTATAGTTGATCTGTGTGGCCACATTTTGCTATATTCACTCGCAATATCTAAAATTGTTTTCCTTCATGAATAGGATTGTATATAGTAATAAATTTTAATTTGGTACATTGTCATTTGACTTTCCACTATACTGGTACGTATCAATGTTTGCACCAATGATCAAACCTCACCGTTCTAACATTGCCTTAAACTTTATGATACATACTCTACCTGATTAGTTATTTAACCTGTAAATGGCTAAATATGCTTGTAGAAACTTCATCTATTTTTAGGATGCATTTGTCACTTTAATACATGCCCATTGCTTCACATCTTTGAGTGTCACTCTATCAAATTTACCTTTTTAGTAGTTTTCTCTCAAAATGTAACTAGGGGCCCCGAGTGGCCGAGTGGTCTAAAGCGCTGTCTGGTACGGATCACTGCCATCTCACCTCTGTCTGTGTGGGTTCGAGTCTAGGATTCGGCGAATGTGGATATGTGAGAAAGCTTGCCAGTAGCTTCTAGTGGGTCGGTGGTTCTTTCTGGTGATTTCCCGGTTTCTTCCTCCACCATTAATACTGGCCGCCATGAATAGCCTATCGTGTGCTGAAAAATGGCGTTAAGCCCAACAACAACAAGAACAACCTTTTTAACCCTATTTGCAACTTGAATGCTATTTTGAAATCACCATTTCTAACACATTTTAACTTCATTTGCCTACATCATTCTATTTTTTTTTTAGAATTAAGTGAAACATGTTATATCTTTTCAGGTCTAGCCTGGTATCTGGAACAAAGTATTAGAGTTGTATCATTTTGGAAGCTCTCCAGTAGTCCAATGGTGATAGCAAGGTCTCATAAGGACGTGCAGTCTGCTGCTAAAAGTGACCAATATGAAATCATATCAGTATACTGATATACAATATCTCAAAGACATGGCTTAGATCTTCATGACATAGATTCACATCATTTTTGAGTAAGGTGGAACTTCCCTGAAACTGTATTTTCAGATTGCATTGTTGACTTTTGTAGTTATCGGCATTAAAATGGAATGCATATTTGCTATAAAACATGGTAGTGGTCCCATCAAAACTTTAAATTTGAGTGGGCTATTAGTTATACAAACAACTCCCAAGTATCTAAAACAATAAATGTGGAACATAGCACCTGTCATTGTTTCTTTAGTATGTACACCTATATGCATCTGGATAGGCATGTTGCAATTTGCTGTCAAAATCATTGCGAGCTATCATGCTTCAGTACCCTTCGGATTAATATAATCAGTTGTACAGACCTAAACTACCATTTGTTTTAAACACCATTCATTAGTCAACTTTTCTGCCTTAAATTTGTCAAGCTGAATGTCATATTTTGTATGAAAATTTAATTTTTGTAAAATAAATAGATTTTAAAATTTATATATTTATTTAAATTTTCATTAAAATTTAATATATCAATATTTTTTAATTTCAAGAATATGTTCGGACAGGACATATCAAGTATTACAATTAGGTATTTACTACATTGAAAAATTTCTATAATTAAGGAAGATATAGCAAATTTAGTTTTGGTTTCTTAAGAACAATTGGATCTCAAATTGCACCCTACAGAACACCAGCACTACACACTTTCTGATAGCTGTCACGTGTTTTGCTTGCAAGGAAATTTCAAAAGACTTTATGTATGAAGTTGAAATAGTAGTGGCATGCAAAAAAAAACAAAACAATGCAAATATAAAAGTTTGACAAAAACATTGGCCCTTTCAGGAATCAGTACACAATTAATAAAATCCGGTTCAGTACCCACGAATGTAGTCCCAGTCTATTTTTAGATCACTTTTTCCTGTCAAAGTTTGGTGGTGATACTAGAGTCAGATTTTGGCATTCTTGGTAAGGATTTAAAGGCAATTGTTTATTCTTTAAAATGTGAGCTTATGGTGTGGTTGTCTGTGTGTATTTCGACGACAGTGCACATTGAGTAATAAGGTCATGGTGATGATCCAGAAGTGAAATATGTGTTCCGTTGCCTGGTGTTTTGTTTACAATTCAGCCTCTCAAAAAAATGCAGGTCAACCCTTGACAAGAACTAAACCGTAAAGTCATCTTTGAAGGTATTTTAGATTAACATATGATTTGTATTGATTGTCACAGTGGAAAGTTCAGTACTGAGAAACAAATGTAGAGACAATATAGTGAAATTAATTGTGTACTATGGCCGTATGCACGATGTACACAAATATGTCGTCAGCTTCCGATATTTTTACAGTGTCAAAAAACAAGGGAAAACAAAATTGCCTTTCACTTGGATTTAAAAAGCGGTTTCATTAATATGTTCATGTGTGCTAAGGAATATAATTTCCAAACTGAACGTTATGGTAATTTACGGAATTATCCAGCAGTTACCGAATAAAATGAATTACGTCATTTTGTTGTCAGATGGAAATAAACTGCAATATAGTGTACTGAATATGGCACTGTGTTAGTATGGAAAGTCCGTTAATCATGAAAGGTGCAAGGGGATGCCACTATTATTGTCATTCTGGTCACAGTCAGGTTAGAAATTATAAATCAACAATTCAACTGACTTAGTTCTGTGCACTTTTTATCACATTAAATGATCATCTTCTCACATTTATCACTTTTTGAAATCGGTTGCGTGGGTTTACAAACAAACGTGGATGTAGCGTCGGAATATAATTAATGAGCGGTTTCAGTTCGTATTTAAAAGAGAAAATTGATGTGATGATCACTTTAGAAGTAGTTACCAAGCAAGCTGATAGATACTCTGTGGATAAAATGAGTTTGCTAAACTATTTTCGTAAGGAAGGTAATAACGTACGTAATTTTTTTTTTTTATGAAAATGTAGGGATACAATGTAAGACGGATATTGAGTGTGCGGTAGCTGTTTCTCCAAAAAGGCATAAGCAACAATCATGATGGCAAAAAATGTCAAATATGACACTACTAAGAGACAGAGAAATTTTCAGCAGCCGCATTGGGTCGATTATTATCCCTGGCTTGGATATATTGACTCAGAAGGAAAGATGTTTTGCAGTTACTGCAAACAATATCCAAAACTGACACAGGAAGGAAATTCACCCAGATGAACATTTCTGCAAATGGACCAGAGCTTGAGGACTTTAACTCAGAAACATCTTTCAACTGCTGGCTTAGTGCTGGTGCATGTGGTAGTCATATACATGGACACCATTTTCAAATACATCAGCTAAAACATATATACATGAACCTGAAGAAGCCAAATAAATAACAAGCAATGTTTTTGAAAAATTAAACTCTTTTAAGGAATAATTGTGTTGTATATTGTTTTAATATGGATTACATACATTTCATCAAATCTCAGCAAGTGATTACCATTTTTGGACCAGTGAGAAGTAAGGTGGGACTAGAACAGAAAAGAGCAAAGTGGGACTAGTGAAGGTTGTTGTTGTTCTGGGGCTTAACGCCATTTTTCAGCACACGATAGGCTATACATGGTGGCCAGTATTAATGGTGGAGGAAGAAACAAGGAAATCCTCGGAAAGAACCACCGACCCACGAAAAGCTACTGGCAAGCTTTCTCACATAGTGAAGGTAAAGGTGGGACTAGTGAATTTTCTGAAACCACTTGCCCTGGACTAGTGAAAAAAAATCGTATTTGCTCAGCCCTGTAGGTGTACATCTTAATGTCAATATAAATACTGTATAACTCAAATTTCACTCATCAACGATCAACAAAGTAAACGTACTTCAACAATACCTTAAGATACACAAGGTCTTTTTTAAACAGTGATGAAAAGCTGGGAAATTTCTTTTCTTTAAAATTCTAACCTTATGCAAAATACGAACCTGTGGAGCACTACATTAATACTAAAGGAAATTCGTCATTCGATACATAACATCTTTCGTAAATAACATTTTGTTGTAAGTACTATGTTTATACTGTGTACTTAACTTTTGACGATGATTGTAAGTTGGAAACATATTAACTTTTGTCCACTATTGTATGCTGTAAACATAACATTTACCAGCAGTTGAGTTCAAGGTCAGTTTTGTTTACAATTATATTGGAGTCGTACGTTGGAGTGTTAGGTGAAGTAACAAATGTACATAGATAGGGATTTGGTACACAATAATTTATTCCTGTTTTGTTTCAGTCTCTGGGAATCTACTTATGAGAATGTAAAGCTGTGTTGTAATACGAGAGGAATTAAATATTTAAAAACAATCCTTGGAATTTCTAAATTGCTCATTGACTCCGAATTAATATAATACTTTGAGTTGTGTAAACACATTCAAAGACATTCTGGATTGCATTATTAAAACGAATCTGGTCATTTATGATTAATCGAATTCATCCAAAACTTTACATATTTGTGGACTTGTGATCTGACAATCAGGATAATTTGGCATTTAAGTCACAAAACATTACAATACCACTACCCCCTTCTCTTTTCAGAAATATTTTTTTGAAAAAGTGTTTGCAATAGAAATGTATCGTCTACAGTTGAATGATCCGCTCCAAATCGAGTTTGTGATTCCAGTATGAACCCAAACTTACAGGCCAATGATTTTAATGTCTTTACATTTTATTTGACCATAGTTGTTTACATCAATGATTTGAAAGTCTTTACATTTTATTTGACCATAGTTGTTTACATCAATGATTTTAATGTCTTTAATTTTATTTGACCATAGTTGTTTACATCAATGATTTTAAAGTCTTTACATTTTATTTGACCATAGTTGTTTACATCAATGATTTTAATGTCTTTACATTTTTTTTTTACCATAATTTTTTTTACATCAATCAGACTGCCTTTTAATGTAACATCTATACGCTACTTTTCTTGGAAAGCAACACACACACACACACACACACACACACACACACACACACACCATTCCGACAGATATCCTGCGCGCACTCAAAAGAGATGTGCTTTTAACAGTAATTTTGCGCACTTTTTAGCGTCTTCACCCGTACCGTATGTACTAACTTATACCTCAAGTCAAACTGCAAACAACAGAGATCCTGATATTCCGTAGCACAATGTGTCTATAAATCAGGGTCTATGTTGTTTGTTCAACTGATTACTCTCGACAAACTGTACAGACCACAGACCTGCCAAAAAAATATGCGACAGCTGAGCTGGGTCTGTGCAATTTGCAGTTGGACACAATTTGTAAGCGAGTATATACGGTACTCCCGAACTTTTCACTCTTTCATCAGATACTGTTTCGTGCCATCCCTATTTACTTGACAATATGTATTTCTTATTTGCTGTTATTGTTGTTGTTATAGGGTTTAACGCCATATTTTCAGCACAAGATAGGCTATATATGGCGGCCAGTATTAATGGTGGAGGAAGAACCATGGAAAACCCCAGGAAGAAAAAACTCAGACAGAGGCGAGATGGCAGTGATCCGTAACGGTCAGAGCTTTAGACCACTCGGGGCCCATCCTTATTTGTTAAAAGTTTACGAAATGCGTTTTCTGCCAGTCCAAGAAAATGATATAATCCCACATACTACCTTCCGTAAAGATATTTAACGCCTTCACTACATTATGCATACGAGATGTCCCTAGACACGACAAGCCTAATCAATACTAGTCACTGGAAACGTCCTAATAAAAAAGTATTATTACTCAATGCATCTATCAATAAATATACTCTTTCTGTCGGGTTTTCCGCCTTTAACGTCAATATTCGGAATGACGAGATTAACTATCTCCTTTATTATATTACGAACTTACATGGAACATGTTGCTGGAAAATGTTCAGATTCTTCTCCTGTCAAACATGTGACTCGAAACTGCCAGGTATTATCTTACCAACTTGCATGGAACATGTGACTGGAAAACGATCAGATTATGTTCCTGTCAAACATGTGACTGGAAAACGATAAGGTATTATATTACGATTTTGCATGGAATATGTAGCTGGAAAACGATCAGATTCCATTCCTGTTAAAATTCGAATAATGTTCAGCAAGCTACCATCATTTGATAATCATCGAAAGCCATAGGAGACAATCCGCTACGCTGCTTTACCGTCTGTGGGTTGCCTTGTGCGGATATCTCGTTGTTCATGGGTTCGCAAGAACACGTACACGTCATCAATAATGGGTTCGCAAGAACACATACACGTGATCAATAATACAATTCAATACAATTTAACAATCTTATATAAAATAAATGAAACTGAATAATCTCAATCGTGTTTGAAAGAAAAACCTTTACTGACTCATTCAAACAAAGAAAAAGCTCATACTGGGCCATAATGGATACATGATTACAATCGAGTTTGCAGTGGCTGGTTAATTAGTATCATATATATTCATGTGAAACGAGAAAAACTCTGTTCTGGCAGCCATATGTGCCCCCCCCCCCAACAACAACGTATTTTCTCATGTGGCTTGCGAGGATGTCAAATGATTAACTAAACTTTGTATTCCGTTTGCCATACAAGCAACTCGTCAGTACCCATTTGGCTCTCTCTTTACAGTCCCAACGCGCTCGACCATTTGAAAATGTGGTTACCTTGCACAGAAAACTAAATAAATTTGAGCCAGTTAAAAACTACATTATCAGGTGTTAAAAACTTAATAAATCTGAACCAATTCAAAACCACATAAGCAGAAGTTTAAGAAGCTTAATAAATTTGAGCCAATTCAAAACCACAATGTTTCCATTTATTCTGCAAATTATAAACTATTAATGAAACGGGTATTTAGGCAGGGGATGAACTAAAATCTGAATCAACTGCGTTTATAAATAAATCTAAACAACTTGTCATGGTATCAAAATTATCCAAAAAATAATCAGTAAATGTTGTCACTATCGTCACAGAGAACATCTATCAGACTTATTTATAAACCATCAGTGTCACAAACAGGTAAAATCGAAACCAGGTAGCGTCTGTAAATGGCACCAACTCCAGTTAATTTAGCGGTGATCTCACAAGCACATTAGCCAATAATTCGTGAATGTCACACCGAGACATCCACAAATTTACGGAATGTGACAATCACTAATTTAACCGAGATGTGATATTCACGAATCTAACGCCCACTTGGCTTGCGATTCATTTACCGGTTACACTTGTAACATTAACGCCGTTAGAAAGGTCACACCAGGAAACTGGCATTTACTGAAAGTACATCATTTTGAAGTATGAAGCTACCAGCAAAATGCCCCGTAGTTTCATATGTCTTAAACGTCTATGATATGGGGGGGGGGGCCTGAAACTAGAAGTGACCAATATCACCCATACACCATTGTCAATTTCATTTTCATAGCTTACTGAGATAAAGACAAAATCCGCATATCAGTTATTGCACGTGAGAGATTCATGCCCATTTGGTTAAACCTGTATACACCGAACGAGTCAGCTACGAGCTTTTATCGCCCTTTGCTGCCTTTCCTGAGAGTTTAATAAGTACATATAAATAAAAAATACGCCATTTTGTCAATCGATAAGTGATTGTGCTTGGACGAGAAGTTTAAAAGGCTCAATCAAATCGTGAAAAGAGCGTATCAAATTATCGCTTGTGGATTGTTACGGTGTGCCAGCATCTACAATTTCTTCCTTAAAAAATAAAAACAAAAAAAACAAACTGAATTTCAATAGAACCTTAATTTTTTTCTCAAAATCTCGGATAGTTTAAATGATTAGATGAAATGAATTCGTTAAATATTTCTCAAGCGTTTGTGCTGATTAAGTAGCAGTAATGGGTAGTAAGTAAAATTTATCTTAAATCTAACATAGAAAACTATTTATAAAATGTACTATTGTAGTATACTGTATATGATTTGTTTACAGTTAAATTCTACTTAATTAAATAGCAATCTAGATATTGACTGAATTTGCAAAAAAAATACATTTATATTAAAAAAAAAAATCTGCCTGTGCGAGCCAATCAAAGAATCATGTCTGGTAAGTAGTGTAGTACTGAGCAGTACTGGAACAAACATTTAAAACGAAAAGTAATTTAACTATTTAACTTTTTGGAACAATGTTACAAGAGCATTGGAATTCAGATTAAAAAACTACCAGACTAGATACACGGCGCAGACTCACCGAAGATGGATCCGAGGATATATTTCACAAAAATAAAACATGAAAATGTACTGAACCTCAGACGAAATTGTTGATTGTACATTAAACAAGAACTTATTGTCCCGTCTGGTAATATCAACAATCAACAATGATTCGAATCACTGTTATATCTAACACAATATGACACTTAACTTTGAAACTGAACTTGAGTGACAGCAAATGTAATTATTTGTGTCATTTTAAGTTGCAGGACCAATGAAAATGTTACATGATTTTATTGACAAGGCGGTTTTCAGGGTCACCGGTATATATAACATTTACCAGCGTCTCCGTATGTGTTGCTTTCGTTGTTGCTTTTGACATTTTACTGTCAATCGGAACACAATCGGTCTCTTAAGTCAAGTCTAGAAAAAAAACATCGGATGAATTTGTCACCATTGAGAACAGTATTATGAAAAACTTTGGTTCACATGGAACTATTTGGAGGCGGAAGTAGTCAAAATTGACCAAATCGGTCCTTACTGTCCCAACATGCGATGGACTCTGCCCAAGGTTAATCAACAATCAAATCAAACTAATGTATATTCATACCACCATTTCAGATGTTATTACACGATCTGACGAAAACCTCCAAGCGATGTTTTGAATGCAAACGGCTCATCAGTCAATGAGGACGGTAGAATATGGCCTGAAGCTTGTGACAACTTCAGTCTGGAGAAAAAATTGCCGGTTTCCAAAACATAGTAAACTAAATCTAGTTGTTTCAAAAATTATAACAGAGACTCATCGTTGGTGTTCTTCAGATTTCACAAATTATGTTGGAAATGCAATATAAATAAATAGTAAAGATGTAGTTGGACAGTTAATACACATCACACTTCATTTTTTGAAGACACCTTGGTTCCCCCACAACAAAAATTAAATAGGTGACCCTTTGTATAGTTGACAAGACAGCGATAAATGAATTGCACAAGAAATAAGGAAATATCATCATCAGTCATGTAGTCTAATAGACCGTTGGGGCACTGCACGAGACTGAACAACCTGCTTCCTCCATTCTTCTCGTTTTTCCGTCTTTCTCATTGAGTTGCTCAGTGTCAAGTCTGTCCACTCCCGAATGTTGTCTTCCCACCTCTTTCTCTATCAGCATTTCTTTCTTCTTTTCTTGTACAGTACGTTGCAGGATTGTCTTGGAAAATCCTGGTGATCATGAGACATGCCCATAACACTGCAGTTTACGTTTTTTTTTTCTTCACTGTGGTCAGGTTTTCGTGAGTTTCAATGGCTTGTCCTATCCTCTGCTGTATGTCTTCATTGGTGACTCGATCTTTTGGAAGCATCTCATCTTTGTAGCTTATATCCTTTTCTCCAAGTCAGCTGTTATGGTTCAAGATTCACAAGTGTAGAGAAATATGGAGTTCACCAGTGAGTGCATCATTCTGACCTTTGAACTGAGTGCGATGTGGCTCCAGATGGGCTTCAGTTTTGTTTGAGCTGCTGTTGTATGCGTAATCCTCGACAGCATTTAAAGATTCCTTCCTTTATCTGTCACAATTGTTCCCACCACCTGTCAGCTGTTTCGTGTTTCGTGCCTTGGATGTCAGTGATGATGACCTCGATCATCAGTTTAGTCTAAACAGCATTGATTTCCATATCATTTGCTGCCGAGGTTTTGTCGAGGCTCTCTACTAATCTAGCTAGGTTTTGTCGAGGCTCTCTACTAATCTAGCTAGGTTTTGTCGAGGCTCTCTACTAATCTAGCTAGGTTTTGTCGAGGTTCTCTACTAATCTAGCTAGGTTTTGTCGAGGCTCTCTACTAATCTAGCTAGGTTTTGTCGAGGCTCTCTGCTAATCTAGCTAGGTTTTGTCGAGGCTCTCTACTAATCTAGCTAGGTTTTGTCGAGGCTCTCTACTAATCTAGCTAGGTTTTGTCGAGGTTCTCTACTAATCTAGCTAGGTTTTGTCGAGGCTCTCTACCAATCTAGCTAGGTTTTGTCGAGGTTCTCTACTAATCTAGCTAGGTTTTGTCGAGGCTCTCTACTAATCTAGCTAGGTTTTGTCGAGGTTCTCTACTAATCTAGCTAGGTTTTGTCGAGGCTCTCTACTAATCTAGCTAGGTTTTGTCGAGGCTCTCTGCTAATCTAGCTAGGTTTTGTCGAGGCTCTCTACTAATCTAGTTAGGTTTTGTCGAGGCTCTCTACTAATCTAGCTAGGTTTTGTCGAGGTTCTCTACTAATCTAGCTAGGTTTTGTCGAGGCTCTCTACTAATCTAGCTAGGTTTTGCTCATTTCCTCCTTGTCCATCAATATCGTCGACAAAATCTAAGTTGATGACTATTCTACCTCCGGTGCTGACTATCCCTTCACGCTTTTAAAACGCGTCAGACAAAATTCTCTCCAGAAAGATATTGAATAATAAGGGAGAGAGCAAATAGCGTTTGATTACAAATGTCGTTCTGACCAGTCCAATATGCTGCAGTTTAAATATACTGCATTGGTGGCCTTGTCATAGAGGTGATTTATAAATATAATGAAGTTGGCATTGATGTTGTACAGTCTCATGGTCGCCAACAAGGCTGCGTGCCATACCCTGTCAAATGCCTGTTTTAAATCCATGAAGACGTGGTACAGATCGTGCTGATGTTGAAACTACTTCTCACTCAATATCCTGAGGTTGAAGATCTGCTCTGTTGCGCTGCGCTTTGCTTTGAAACCTGCCTGCTCCTCGGCAATAATAGTCCGTTCAGCCGTAACGTAACTTGCTGCTTTGAGCTATATTTAAAATTTATGTGGCTCCGAGAAACGAGACCCAGGTCATTAATCTATATTACATGTAGTAAAGTAAACAAGAGGCCCAGGTGGGTCTTGGATCGCTAACTGGATGAAATATGCAAGACACTCAAATTCAAGAGCAGTAGGTCAAGAAATTTGGGTCAGTAATAATATGACGGAAAGTATATAAATCTGTTCATAAGATGCTGAGGTTCTATATACAAATGTTTCAAGATTTCTATTTATTTTGGATCTTCGTACAGTAACATAATTTGGCCAATACATAAAGGCATTTTTGCTTTCCGTCGGATTTGGTCAAATTTCATAACGTGGTTTTCGTGGTTAAAAGTATCAATCTGATTAAAATCAGATCACCAATATCATACGGAAAGATCTGTAAGCGACCGCTTAAGGGTTGTGTTCTGGCGACCTTTGAAATAGCCAATGGAATTGCAATTTTTCTAAATCTGGAAGTGAATCAAATGGTTCGACATACATCGATGTTCTTCAGCCTTACTGCTCAGTCTCCAAAAATAGAAGACATGAATTCATCTGATTGCCTGATATGGTAATAAAGTAGACCACCAGAACATAACCCATAAACAGCGCTTTAAGATCTTCATGTTGGACTGGAGATTTGATTTTAGTCCATCTTCACTAGCCAAGGTACACCTTGGCGGATCGAACAGCTATATATAGGCGCTTTATCCTAGCGACATTTATTAGATTTCATGTGTTGCCTCCCTTAATATGTAATGCCAACTAACCAATAGGGTGAAGCATTGTACGGTAGTGGCAAATGACCTATAAAGGATACTTATAAGTTTAACATCGTAAGCATTACTGTGTACAATAGCGTAGCCATTACCTGTGTATTTGAGTGAAATGCATTTGTGCAAACACGGACCGGCACTGGAAAATTGCTTATTGATCAGTCCATTTAAGATGTGTATTCCCCTTGCCCCTTGTCTCGATCACCTAGGAACAGTGTTCAAATTTTGACTGGATGACGTGGCTTGTCGCGAAATCCAATGAAATTCACAGACCCGAAGCACAGAAATATCTGCTGGATGGATATGCCAATCTTTAAATAGGGTAATCGGAACCTTGGTTAGCGAACATCAATCAGTTTGCAGTTGTTTAAATGGGTTTTTCTATTTTTAGCAACGGCTGTCATTTTGTTACTTGGCTACCTCTTCTGTACAGAGATGAAAGCGTTTGTTTTGCCTGGACCTCAATCAGATCAGTTAAGCTTCGAAGGTCTTGAAGAGAAGAGAATAATCTATTCCGCTCAAATCGGTGGCTGACAACACTAATTCCATCTCCCTCACAGTTACATTTATAAATGGCTGGCAATGCATCCTGTTATACTACTATTATTTGGAGAGAACAGTGTGATTAGTATCTTCTATTTGACAATAACGTATATTTAAACCCAAACCCAATTTCTATCCTTTATCTGTATGAAATCACTTGGCCTAGTCCAATGAATCTTCACGTTGTCCCTAAACCCAATAAAACAAGCCAATTATTTCAGAACAAAATAATCTGTGGAAAAGGAGGCGAACGTAAATAGCATATACCATGGGCAAAGAAATGCTCAATGTCAGAGCAAATATTTCCGTTTAAGATAGGACCATTGCAATGCTAAAACAACAATAATATTGTTGTTGTTGTTGTTGTTGTTGTTGTTGTTGTTGTTGTTGGGCTTAACGCCATTTTTCAGCACACGATATGCTATTCATGGAGGCCAGTATTAATGGTGGAGGAAGAAACCGGGAAATCACCGGAAAGAACCACCGACCCATGAGAAGCTACTGGAAAGCTTTCTCACATATCCACATTCGCCGAATCCTAGACTCGAACTCGCGCAGACAGAGGTGAGATGGCAGTGATCCGTAACGGACAGCGCTTTAGACCACTTGGCCACTCGGGCCCCGCAACAATAATATAGCATTTCCTGATAGTATCATATTATACCTTCATGTTCTATTTGTGATATTTCATTATTTTGTGAGCATTTAGCTCTTTCTACGTTTGTTTCTGTCCAGCCCAATTAGGGTTTCAAAAAGGCTGTGAGGTGTAACAATACAATAGTTATGTACATATTCAATTATGTGTTTTGTTTGTTGTCTTTTGTCCAAGATTATATAATGTATATCTGTATCTTGTACCTGACTTCTGTCCACAATCAAGTTAACCTGATAACCAAGTCGAATTCTTGGCGGGTTTATCAGGCATATATCTAAAAGTGTTATGTTTGTGGCCACTGATTTTAATACCATATAATAGTTCTGTTCTATTAATGTGCCCTTAAAACAAGCAAAACCAACTGCCTGGCCAAACTTAAATTTCCACATAAACAAACGCGCATAATCGCACATTTGTAAGAAGAAATGACAGCAATCAGGCCCGGCCCTATGATGTTCGGGGCCGAAGGCGGCATACGGGGCCGAAGGCAGCAAACGATGAGCGCGAGGCCCCAAGCAAAAAGAAAAACTGCACAAGGGCAGATATATTTCCTAAATGGTAATTCCAAAAGTAAGAGTCACTGTGGCAATGTAATTTTTCTCTCAATGATATATTTCGATATCTCATTATGAAAATATATAACAAAAATATATACCGAAAAGAGATAAGAAAAAGAAATAACAACTTATGATACTTTATACAACCATTTGGAAATCCAAAGCTAGTTTAAGACACAAATAAAATACCAATATTATTGGCGTAAATCTAATCGGTACTTGATATCTTCAATCCAGATAGAAAATGTCAATTCTGAATTCATATATGTACATATGAATTCCATATGCATGGATACAACAAGCCCAACTCAATCCTAACTTAGCACCGCGTATTAAAAGTAAATTTCTACAAATATAAAGGGACAAAATTGCTGAAACCATTTTGGAAGATAAACGATTCCTAATAAACACAAATATCTTCTTCTACTGGGCAAGTAGCATAATGTACATGAAGTAAAATACAAGGAAACAAAATAACAGCGTAAAATGAAACAATACATATCCGTAACAATGTTTGATATATAGGACCAATACATTATATAATATAGACTACTTTTTATGAAGTCCAAGATATTCTTTTGCGGTACACACACGGGCAAATCTGACCCTGAAACCCCTAACAATGACCACGTGTGTGTGTGTGTGTGTGTGTGTGTGTGTGTGTGTGTGTGTGTGTGTGTGTTGGGGGTGACCCAAGATTAATACATTATGCCGAAATGTACCATATAGATATGATAACTAGCTAATTACAATGTATACGTTTTAGCTGTAGCTATTTATCTATATATGTTTATCTATATGTTTTGTGGTTTATGAGATGTAGCAACGAGCATAAGGACGGACACACGAATGTACAAATGGCAGTAGAAAGCAGGGATTGACGGACCTACGTACTACGGGCGGTCGCAACATACATGTACAATGGGGATTATATTTAGAATTAGTTGGTTTCTATTTTACTTAGCAACGAATGAGCTAACTCAATTTTCCATCAAATGAAGTGAACGCGTGACATAGTCAACTTAGTGTAAGAAAGCTATATAATTTAACATCTCTAATCAAGAGAAATACATGACAATCCAATTAGGTTGCAAACAGGTTCTTCAAAATTATTTCGTCCATCATTATAGACGACACGACGGTTAAACGTGGGCATTACAGTGAAGTAAAACCAGTGCGTTTCAACTTCCACCTGCTGTTTGTTTATCAATGTAGCTTCCAATATCGCAAACTCACATTTAGGATTATGTCCACATTCAGATCACTCCACCATATTTTTTCTATATAATTTTAAATAACTACAAACTGCTCGGTGGCCTAGTTGTTAGAGCGTCTGCGCCCTCCCTGATGTGAGGATAATGTGACTGGGTGGGGTCTGCGGCATAATGCTTCAGTGCTAGACATCACTACAGTCACTATGCACACATTCATAGCGATATGACTTTATTCTTTTGTGCAGCTACGACAAAGTTCTAAATCACACACACACACACACACACACACACACACACACACACACACACACACACACAACTCTGACTTGTCTCCCCTGATTATAGAATGCTAAATTGGTAATCACTAATATATACGAATATTTAAATAACTGACACAAAAACATTTTTTTTTTGTTAGTTATAAAATTTCACCAAACATTTAAAAAGACCAAACTGTTCCCATTTATAGTTTAATTGACCATTTGAACACATGCAAGAAAAGCTGCGGTTACTAACCCTAAAATTAGTGACACTATATTCTACATAGATGTACTTTTGCTCTCCGTGTGCATTGATTTATATAGTTGGTTTCAAAATATGTAACTTAGAAATATTCATGACAATTTTGAGTGGGGTTTTTTTTTGTTGTTGTTGGGAAAATATGATTTGTTCAAGTGACATTTTATTAAATATTTCTATCTATTAGGAATTTACATTCTATTATATTCTACTAGTAGTTCGAATCGCATACCATGTATAGGTTCTGCAGTGCAGAGCAGATCTGAAATTACCAGGCCAAAATACATTGTCTAAATGCATCGTATGGGCGCCGTCGTTATACATATATATATCTTTGACCCAAGAGTTCCGTCAGCATTGTTTTTAAATTCTATAGGAATTAAATGAATTAAGTAACGACAAGCAAAAGCCACGACTCAGTTTGGAGCGTGCTAGTCATTTTAGGCACAATATAATTAACTATGATCGGTCAAAATATAAGTGCAATCGATGTTTCGAGTCGCTGCCACTAGAGTGAGATTTATTTGCGTTTTGCAAATTGCACACAGTCCGTGTTAAATAAGAATTTCTTAATCTCCAATTATGATGCAGAAAATATTAAATTGAGAAGAAACATACTTTTCTTTTTGTACCATTATTGCATTGTTTCTTTTTTTTCCCCAAGTACTCTTTTGAAATTCAGGCGTCAGTAATGGGAGAATTTTCAAAACGACCGTAGCGTTTTTAAGTTGTGGGAACCACTGTCAGTCGCCTACTTGTAAGGCGCCATAATGAGAAGTCAAATGTTGATTGCAGAAAACGCCCTTAGCTGTAGTGGAATAAACTGACCCAGTGTTGTCAACCATTACAAATAACGTTCTGCAGTCTGATACCGTACATCAACACATTTGCATATCTGAAACTAGTTTATTTAGGGAGATGGCGATACTTGATGAGATAGTATGGATATAACTGCAGTGTTGTATTATACATGCAAGTCGTATAAAATTGTAATAACGACGCACGATAAACAAAGTCGGTAGTTTACATGAAACTCTCTCTCTCTCTCTCTCTCTCTCTCTCTCTCTCTCTCTCTCTCTCTCTCTCTCTCTCTCTCTCTCTCACACACACACACACACACACACGTTATTGCCATAATCGCTAACTTTATAAACTAATTAGATGACGCCATATCTTAGCGTTTGGATCCTTAGCAGTCTGGATGAAGAACATTAGTCTGTACCGAAATTGCTCATATAATTTACCTGATCAATTTTTAATTTTGTTCATATATGTATTTTTCTCGATTTGATTCGCACTCTTCTGTTGCGGAAACTGCCCTCTCACACACTAGCTGAAACGCATACTGTAACTAAAATAGTTCATACAATTGCAATCAAATTCAACATAAATCCCATTTATGTATAAACATAATGTATATTTATGATAAGTAGTTTGTGAAAAGTATGTTTCATGATCTGTATACGCTATTAAGAACGAAAGACGCATGATACCTGCAATTAAAGACTGGGGGATGAATACCTAGAGAAGTATAGGAACAAAAAGATGAAAGCAAATTGTAAACAACCAATTACTGGATGAATGTTTTGTTATTCTGTTTGCTATTATCAGCACTGACAGCACCTTATTCTTTCAATATGTTAAGTTTCAAAGTCTTCGGATTATAGGTGTGAGTGTAATACGATAGTCCGGGAATGGGCAGTGTTTACTGGAGGGAGACCAATAAGGTAATTCCCGTTACTAAACCTCGTGATGTCTGCCACGTGCATTGTACAACTTACTCAAGGACCAATGTATATGAAAAATGTAACGCTCCCTGCATCTTGATTAAATATTATGCAAAACGATAATTACAATGCAATAGCTCAGTACACTCTCAATGCGAAATCTATTGTGCACAATTTTCAATATTAAATTGCCCACTTTAGGCAACATAAATATTGCCCATGAGCATTTAAATGAGTTTTGTTGAAGTCAATATAAAATTTGAAACTCGTTATATACTAAAAGTAACAACTGACAATACCATACCACTAACCACCCGTTAAACCAGTTCATATTACCAATAGCCCTTAAGTCAAACATGAAAAGTAAGAAAGAAAAGAGTGAAGCTAAAACGTTTTGTAAAATTTAGCAAAATAATTTATTTTCCAGGACAAGTAAAAAATATGAAAAATGACTTAAGATTTGTGAATATAATCCAAAATTAATCCTAGAATGAATAATATAAGTCCTACCAATAAAAGTTTCTAATATAATCAATGTTCGAATCCCGATGAAGTTCCAATATGGAGGACGATAACGTCAGATGAATGCAGTATTGTTCTTATGTGTCAACAGTTCCTTGTTGAATTTTATATATCGAGAATGATATTCCGGCTTTAGAATTCAGAATAATTTCCAATAAATGTCTTTGTCCAAGAATTTGATGAAGAGCACTTATATTTCCTAGAAAAATAAATTATTTTTTAAATAATAATTTTAACTCAACTGGTCACAACACAAAATACCTTTGAGCTCCAAAAGGTACGAAGCACGACTGCCTCAAAACACTATGAACGTTAGTGTTACGCACAATTTTAGATCAGGTGGCGGGGTCACATGAACACTTAATATGAATGACGCTGAAAGGTAAGCCCATAAGACAATTGACAAGTACGTCATGGATGAATTTGGTCGTAGCGAACGAAGTTTGCCATAAAATTAAATAATAAAAAATAAAACGTTTGTTTACAAGAGCTGAGGCAAGCCAAGAATGACCTTGAATACAACCAATGATTTTCACGCTGTGTTTACGAATTTGAATCAATTTCAGGAACTAGGTCAGCTAAACATACGACGTAGTAACAATATTATTTACTAGAACTGAACTGGATTTTCTGGGGAAAAAAGACAAATCCAGTGAACAGTGTTATCATTATAATAACTTGCAATGAAATGAAAATAAAATGAAATATTTAAAGCTAACACAAGTAATTTAATTATATATACGTAACAGTAATAACTACTTAAACATATGCATGTTTATATTTGTGTGTCGCTGGAGAATTCAAATGTTAAGATATTTTTGGTCAATGATAGATTAGAGGAAACTTATTTGTATTTGGCTGTTAGAACGTCCATTTGACGACTGTTGTCTAGAAGTCCTTGGAAATACGGATACACAAGGGACTTCCATCCCAGAACTCGCGTATGTCTTTGATTCGCTCCGTAGACATATCTTTGCGTGTAACACACACACACACACACACACACACACACACACACACACACACACACACAAAGTCGCGTCATAAATACTAAAACTGTTTTCTTAAATATTTTTTTTTACAATATCAATTTTTCAAATACGGCTTAGCAAATGTAATGGTGTGAATTTACATTACATATATATTATACGCCATAGGGTATGTACGTTGGGCAGAAATAAGGTAAAACGTGTGCATCTCGTACTAGTACATTAAATAAGATACATTGCAAACTATGTTACTTTTATCTTATGAAACACAAGTGGTAGAAGTATCGTGTGGAATTGATCAAGAGTCCCTACAAGAGTCCGAAGCTCTGCGGGGAGAACATAAAAAAGAAATTGAATTCAAGATATACGCTTTCTTTAAAATACAAAATCTATGATATTTTTACGTAATAACAAGACTTTCAAATTAACTGCAGTCGTATACATACCGTATGTTAGCTTGAAACCATTTTCATTTAGGAGAAAGAAGACATTATCATAAATCTTTTGGTGAAAACTCTTTGTTCTAATGATCATCCATTCAGGGAGAGCAATGACAACACAACGTTTAAGACAATCGTCGTGACACCGTACTGGATCTCAGTTCGGCATCATTTTGATTTACGACTGCATGGGTAATATAAGATTTCTGAGGAAAACCCCCACATCAATGAGTTTCTGTTAAAATAGGATTGCATTAAGAATTCTTTACAAGACAGCCTTTGCGGCCATATTGGATTTCAGATCGTTATAATTTGTATTTAGGATCAACTAGATACTGTAATAAGTCCTGTATTTCAAACCCCATTCTAACACGGCTGTCCATTCAGAAGCAGTAGTGAAAATGTGTTCCAGATGGCTGCTATAGCGGCCATTAGATCTGCATCATTGTTTTCCCCAATCCCGGCTATACATCAGTTGTAAACCACATGTGAGAATGACCATACATTCCGGAGTAGCGACACGTTTTTAGGATGAAGCCATTGCGGCCATGACTGACTTCAGACAGGAACTAATAGTCATTAAGGGCCAACAAGACATCATGAAAGAAAGATATAGCTAAAACCCCATTGATAAAAAACATGCAATGTAATTAATTGTAACTAACAGAAATACCTTGATTACATTATCTCAATTACAATAGATGAAAATGTTTAATTAGCTGCTACTAGAACAAACAATATAGAATTGTTTTTCGTTTCATTAAGTTTACAATATTGACAAGGTTCAAAATATTAAAATACATTTACGAGTTTTCAGCTAGTCCTTCGCGGGAAGATGCTGGCAATCTGGTATGCACATTGGTCGAGCCAGAGCCTCCAACGTACGCAGACAGTAGTGAGATGCTAGGGATATGAAACGGTGAGCGCTTTAGACCACTCGACCACTTTGGGCCCCAATGATTAATTTTGAATTCAGCCCTAAAACACCCATTTGCAAAATTGAGATTACTCACTTGTAACATGGCGTGAAGACATATGTGCACATGAACTGTACATTTACAAGTACTGTTTCAGAACCAACTAGCTATCATAAGAATGCTATTGGGCCTTAATACGTATCATAAGAAGGCTATTGGGACTTGCTAGGTATCATACGAAGGCTATTGTGACTGGCTAGGTATTGTTACAAGCCAGGGGTCTTTTGCTTGACTGTGCAGTGTCAAAACCCTGGCTCGAATCCCGTTAGGCGTCATAAGTTTACCCATATTTCCAAAGACTTCTATACAATTTCAGTTGTAAGATGGAAAGCCCGAGGTGTCAATTCTATACATAAATTTTACAATAATCAATGCAAGACCACATTATTTACAACTTGCCAATTAACCATCAACCGTACATCTGCACACTTTCTCTACATTAACTTTCCGTTCCGCTAGTAAATCACACCGTAGAAACTGTATAATTATCCCTAACACGGGGGACTATTTTAACTGCCCAAGCTACCGTTTCAAGGCACATCACACCAGTAAACCTACATCACATTTGCCACTATGGAAACATAAACGGTATTTATCCAAGTCCTTTCTCATTTATTTCATTTCGTAATTTACCGGTTTACAACCATAAATACTACCGCTGCAGTCACAACACCGATGTACACCACTAGGTTTTATAAAGTGCTACATCAAGACAGGGACAGTCATGCGGATTGGATCTGAGTTCGATAATCATTGGCCATGGATTCTTAGAACTCACTTTCTCTTCGCGACGTTTGCTCCTAATAATTTACTAATTATTTCGTGCTAAGGAATATTTCCCATTGCATTGAATTCCAATAATCAAACATGTAATCACAAAAATCTACAAATTGCTTAAACTAAATCCGCATCTCCTTAATTTTATTACAGTATCATACGAAGGCTATTGAGACATGCTAAAGTCCGAGCCTACTAACCTGTTGGTTTGTATCCCCTGCCCATTTCAATAACGGAAACCTTTAATTTGATAAAAAGTGCAAAGAAGTTAGTCAATTCATTCCTTGATTTATATTTTCTAACCAGACTGTGAGTAGAATGGCCTTAATACCGTCGTTGTCTTCGCGTTTCATGCTTAACGGAAGTTGTCAATATTATAGACGGACATACCTAAGACCTATTTCCAGTTCCTTGCAAGTCTATTTTCAGCAATGGGGTGTATGCGCGATTAAAGATGTACAAATATATGTCGTCTGCTTCCGATATTTACAGTGTTGAATCAAGCAAAGGAAAAGAATGAGGGAAAAAAAATGCCTTTCACGTGAATTTAACAAGTGGTTTTATTAATATGTTCATGTGTGCGAAGGAATATAATTCTAAACTCAACGTTATGGTAATTTACGGAATTATCCGGCAGTTACCGAATAGGATGAATTACGTCATGCTGTCGGATGGAAATAAACTATCACAAAGTGTACGGAATATGGCGTCGTGTTAGTACGGAAAGTCCGTTAGGCATAAAAGGTGCAAGGGGATACCAGTATTAGTGCCTTTATGGTCACAGTCAGGTTAGAAATTATAAATCAATGATTCAGATGACTTTATTCTGTGCATTTTTTTATCACGTTAAACGTTTTAGTTATTGAAATCGGTAGGGGGTACAAACCAACGGAGATGTAGCATCCGACTATAGGTATCATACTAAGGCTATTGGGACTTGCTAGGTATCATAAGGCTATTGGTACTTGCTAGGTATCATACGGAGGATACTGGTACTTGCTAGGTATCATACGAAGGCTATAGGGACATGCTAGGTATCATACGAAGGCTATTGGGGCATGCTAGGTATCATACGAAGGCTATTGGGACATGCTAGGTATCATTCGATGCCTATTGGAACATGCTAGGTATCATACGATGCCTATTGGGACATGCTAGGCTATTGGGACATGGTAGATATTTTAAATTCTAAAATTCAGCTGCTGTGATGCAGATAGTGAATGTCAGCTTAGTGACAGTTTTATTTAGGACAAAGTAGACATCATTATAAGTCACTTGGTGAAAACCTCATTTCATAATGACGATCCATTCAGAGGGAGCAGTGGCAAATAGATTTGTAATACAGTCACTATGGCGGCTATATTTTGGGTATAAAACTGGCGCCTTTTTCATTCAGGAATATCTCGGCATCTAAAAAGTCTATCGGTATAGCCATCCATTTTGGGACGGAGTAGAGATAACTCATTTTTCTTCTTCAATATATGACTTTCCAGTCAAAAGGAGTAGCCATTACAAGATTTCTGAGATGGCTGCTGTGGGGGCAATACTGGACGTCAGATATAAACAATTTTCTTTATGACCTACCAGACATCATAAGAAATCTTTTGGAGAGAAAAAACCGTCAATTTTGCATTATGTTTGTTTAGATTTGCAATAAAAACATTCTTAAAGTGACGGCCATTTATAAGTCATACCATTTTTACTTAAGAACTAGATATCGTTAGAAGTCAAAGTGAAAACTTGTTTTGACAAGTCTGTCCAGATGTAGCGGTCATACTGGACATAAGATCGGTACAACATTCTTCTAGGAACAACTAGTCATTACCAGCAATCTTTTATTGAGAACTCTCTATTGATGAGGAACATCAATAACAATTTTGAAGATGGTTGCCACATATCCATTTAAAGATGGCTGCCACATATCCATTTAAAGATGGCTGCCACATTAGTTATCCAACTAGACCATGGGATGAATGTGCGTGTAAAGTGTCAAAGTAATAGTCCGAATAGTTTAGAAATAGCAATGACAAACTTTTGATAACGGATAGACGAACGACAAGTCATTCAATAAGCTCTACTGGATAATAACCAGTTGAGCTAATAACAACAAAAAGACAACCTGCCAGCAAAACAGCAACAGTAAATGTATACCTGAAATACTACTCTCCTAACGCTGCTGTTGTATTTTGTGTATACATTTTTCTAAACCACGTTTCAATTTACAATATATATATATATATATATATATATATATATATATATATATATATATATATATATATATATATATATATATATTTTTAAGACTTTTGATTATCATAGGTCAATGAAATTCAGACAGCATCAGTAAAAATTCTTTTATGTTGGACATGTGCATCAGCAACAACCTGCCAATTTAAATTCCTTGCCATCATATACCTCTCCGCTCGCTCCAAGAAAGTTCAATGGTTGGTTCCTTACAGGTGTTGAAACGGCAATAAAAACACAAGGCCCACGTGTACTAGATATCGACCGCTTTGCTCACGCCGTTACGACACTACCAATTAGCAATTTGGTCTAAATTAAGGAAAATGGTATCTACTCGTTTTGTGTTCGCTGTTGAAATAAAACATTTGATTACAAAACACACTAATGGGCAATTTGTTTAACGGTTCAACCGTTTGGATTAGGAAACACTGTGTTAAGTGAAAAACAAGTCTGTGCAAGCACACGGGAAACGTTTATTGTAGTTAAAGTTCTCAATATGTTTGTTGAACAAAAAAGGAAAATAATGACCTTTTATTTTGTCCATAAGCCTAACAACCAATAGTTTTATTTCACAACGAAGACCTACAAAATACATATAAAAGACTGTTTTATCGTCCATTTGATTGAAATCTTTGTTACTGAATTATTTTTCCAAAGGAGTAGGAGAAATGGTTTCTGAGCCATCTATGTAGTACAGGTTGTTTTAAAAATTATTTAAAAAAAGAAATAACGATTTTTCGAGCAGTGCGCCGCAATGGTTAGTTCGAGTTTCCTCTGACCCTTGCCATCCCATTTTCGATATTTGGACATTTATGTTGGGGTATAGGGTCTGAATCTATTCCCTATCGAAAAGTTGGAAATCGCCAACACCATATGGAAGCAAATTACTAGCCGGTCTAGTAAACTTTAACGACCTTTCATCAAGATATACCTATATGAAATCGATAGGAATGATTTATTTTATCGGGTATTGCGAGCAATGTAACTTGAAATATTAAATAACAATCCACTTGTAAAATATTGGGAATGAGTTATACGGTTTAAGTCATTCAAAAATGACCAATTTTGCCGCTGGGGATAATGGGCGAGTCCAGCAAGTAGCGAGGAGTACGTGCATTTCAGGATATATAGGCCGATATATTAGAGTCAGTTGGAGTGAACAACAATACTGTGTGATGTTTGTGAATTGGATTTTGAACGTAGCTTCAAACCATTTTTCAGTTATACATCTACAATATCATCAGTGAGGCAGTTTTTAGTGATATCTAGCGCTGGGCACCTTGACGCAGACAAGCAGCATCATGTCCCACCTAGTCACATTATTCTCACACCCGGCCAACCATCCCTAACACTAGCTCCATTATGCAAAACACCAAGCGAGGCAGCTGTTGATACATTTTTTTAATTAAAAAAAATAAGTATTTTGAATGACTCGGTCGGGATTCGAACCCACTACCTCAAGCATCCGATATCGTGGACAGATTGTCGGACGAGTTCTCAGATAAGTTAGTGTACAAGTTGAGAGAGAGAGAGAGAGAGAGAGAGAGAGAGAGAGAGAGAGAGAGAGAGAGAGAGAGAGAGAGAGAGAGAGAGAGAGAGAGGAGGGGTGGTTTACATTGTTCCAGAAATATTGTCAAATTTATATTCAAGGCATGGTTAGAAATCCGTACCAAATATGGAGAAATAAGTCAGTTCATTTTGTTTTGTTTTTTTTGGTTTTGTTGTTGATGTTGTTGCTGTTTGGGTTTTTTTTGGGTGATTCTCATTTTTTTATTTTATATTCCACAATGAATATAACATAAAATACCAAACTTTGCTAAAAAATACATTTCAGCCGTAGAGTATCAAAAAATAGGGTCTGTGGATATATTTTAAAGAGGCAAGCTAAATGGAGGCACTTACAATTTAAAATTATCGATGAATGGAATATGTTTGAAGATCTGAAGATAAAACAGGCAAACATCTGCTACATATAGAAAGACGTATCACAGAGCTGTTTTCATTTTAGAAGCAAATATATCAGAATTACATCTATTTACCGGTATATCTAGTTAACTGTACATCTTGCGATCTTTTTGCAACACTGTGGCACCTGCAGAGAGGTTTTATAGGCTTATTTAACGCATCAATAATTTATTGTACTGAATGAAAACATAAAAATAGAGCTTAAATGTACTGTAACTTAATGTATACAATTGAGTGTCTTTAATTACTGTTAAAATGTGAAATTTGCTTGGAAGTATTGTGCATGTATACTAAGTATAGTGTCTGTTTAGTAAGTATAGTCTCTATATTACTATATAACATTTTAACATTTTAGACAGCATTGTGCTGACCACACACACACACACACACACACACACACACACACACACACACACACACACACACACCGGATACCATATGATCCAAATTTACTGAGTGATAAATTAAAGTTTGTAACTTTAATTAGAATACAACTATAATCACGTAAGTCAAATGGTTTTCAAACGTAGGTCTCTATCAGATTACCAAATCTTGACAACCTATTAGCACCACAGGCATGAAAAATAATTTATGGGTGTTTCCAATGCTGGAGTTTCTTTTTCAATACCGCAAAACAAGGTCTTAAATCTGGCGACAGCCCTAACGATAACGACAGTTTACACCTCAGCGAAATGAAGGAAAAAGTTTAAAAACCGGATGTAAATGTGTTTTTCAAAGCAGTTTCCTTGATACAGACCCTATCGTGACAAGACGACCTAGAATCTAGGCAAGACCTGCGTCAATGATTATTCCCAATGGTTATCGCCCTTTTATTTAACAAAATGCGTTTCCTTCATAAAATAAGCACCTAAACAAGGTATTGTAACCTACGAATCCTGGTTTTCACCAATTATAATTTTTGATGATACCACTGAAAAATCTCCATCCGGCCCGCTTCCTGCAAGTCAGTACATTTACCTGACTTAAACCGTTCAGGAAACATCTCATGTGCATAAACCGTACACAGATGTGATTGGAGGAAAGCAAGCAATGCATATCCTTGCAATTTATAAAATGTTCGTACAGAAGCACAAATCAGCATTATCTATATATTTCATTTGATCGGCATAACAGGAGTGTAATCAATGATGACCCTTTCACCTCCCCACTGATTAGTCTACAGCAGCCAATGTAAACAATACATGCTAAAAATACATTCCGATTCAAGTGACTCGTTTTACAAGTATATTTTATTTGCAAATCTCTTGTCATTACGTCTGAACCCGTGATCGTTTTAAAACTGAAATCTGAACTTTTATTGGGTACTTTATGGCCAGTATTGTGCAAAGATAACGCGAAACCACCTACCTGCCTAAAACATAAAAATAAAAACAAAAGCAGCAGTATCAATCTGACAAGTTGTTAGAGCGTCCTCCTCGGATGCCAGAAGTCGCGGGTTCGAACCTAATCATATCAAAGACTTATTTAAAAAATGGTAGTAACAGCTGCCTCGCTTCGAGCTCAATATTTAGAGGTTAGTGTTAGGACTGGTCGGCCTGGTGTCAGGATAATGTGACTGGGTGGGGCAGGATACTGCATTCTGAGCATGATCCCCTGTGCTGGACATCACTATAAACTGCCACACTGCAGACATCGTACCGATATGACTGAAAAATTATTAAAGCTACGTTAAAAATGCAGATATATTAAGCTGATCCTGGACAAATTAAAGCCTGGAGTGACAAAGTGGTCAAAGGTCTTGTGTGACCAAGCTGTCCAGAGCACCCGCACATTTCACCTCTGTTTGCGTGATTTACATTCTCGCCCTCACCAACTTGGATTCGTGAGACAGCTTGTCGGCAGTTTCCCCATGGATGTGATATTCTTCCGGATTCTTCCTCCAACATAAATTCTGGCCGCCATGTATATCGTGTTTTGAAAACTTGAGTCAAACACACAAAAACAAAAGTTAACATCACTGTTTATATATCTACTTTAGAAGTGTTCATCTTCGTCCAACTCTTGAACATATAACTTGGCTAACACCACAGGCTTCCAGCAGCATAGGAATGACGGACAGCAGTACATAATTCATGCATCAATAGTTACCCATTTTATTCCTATGCCCATTTACAATAAACAGTTAACATGCCGAGTATGACCTACCACAATGCATAGGGAACGTTTACGACGAAAAAAACAAACAAACATGTATACCAACTTCTAGCTGCACTGGTCACCAGCGAAAATGAGTAGGTTGTATTACTGTATACAGGCCAGGCACTTGATAAATCAATGAGTTCATCAACATAAATGCCTGTGTTAACAAAGTATAAAACGTAGGCCGTAGTGACCTTATTTAGTTATAAGGACGTTTCATTAACAGATACATGCAAATAGTTTCATAACGGCATAAAAAATGAACTTTCAACACAAATTGTGAACAATGACACTGAGCTAGAAATACAGATCACATATGTAATTTGGTTAAAAAAGGACAAATGTTTTAAAAAATTCTTAAAGAACGTTCACAATTCGAAGTAGGTTTGTATGCATTTAACATGCCAAAAACTGCGTGGTCATTATCAATATGACTCTTAACTAAAGCCAGTAAAAGGTGGAATATAGGCTACAATGAGCCAGTTTTATTCTAAGAGTGTGATAACTTAAACGAACATTACTATCAATTTCATAATTACAGCATGAACAATGAGAAATGAACATCAAATACAAACTTGAACCAAAGTTAGTGAAATATTAAATAGTCGGTATAGATCTACCTTTGAAATAAGGGAGTAGCGCCACTAAAAATTCACTCCACACGTTCATGATTTTTATATACACAATGCATGTTAAAAAATCGTCCTGATCTTGAGCTAAATACAACATTAGCAACGCCAGTGAATTGTGAAATATAGGTCACGGTGAAATTGAAGTCATACTGCCAAATGCATACAAGTTTGAAGTGTACAACAATTACTGAAAAAATGTCACTTTGAACCAAGGCTGGTGAAAAGAAAATACTAGTCAGAGTGATCTACTTTTAAGATAAGGGTGCATTATATACTAAGACTACTAAGACGCACCTTACCACCATGTTTCATTGTTTCATGACAATTTGACAATTTTATGCATCACCATTAGTACACACAGCAAAAAGAACGTCACTGTGAACTACAATTCATATTTTACGGGTTTGTATTAAGTTTTGGGGATTTAAATCAGAACAAAAGTACTACCCATTAGATAAAACACCAATGCGGTCGTGAGTACAGTGCGAAAAACAAGTCAATAAAATGTTAAATATGGTTCACAAAGAAGTTCTTTTGATGCAAAGGTGTGATACTAACAAGAATACATACATTTATCTAGTTCAAAGATTCTGGTGCAAGCAGTACTTCAGACTGAAACCAAGCCAGCGAATCATGAAACATGGGTGGCCTACTTCTGTGATGAGGGTGTAGTACTTCATCAACATATATCTCCACTACAAACTTGGCTAATCTTAGTATAACGTACGCGTACCGGGTGCTAAAGAAACTTTTGTTCTGATTTAAATCTCCCAAACTTAATACAAAGCCGTAAAATATGAACGTTCATTTGCTGTGAGTAAGGTAAGGCATGTAATACAGATCAAAGTGAGATACTTTTGCGGAGAAAGCGTAGAACCTAACAAAATGCGTTCCCTCATCATGATTCATGAATCTATGTATAGCAGAAAATACGAAGGGTGAACACTATTTGGGCATGAGACCAATGTACAGACCATTTCCCAATTCGGTGTTATGTAAATTGTAGGCCTTGTTAGCATTCTTTCGTGGTAATGTTTTAGTAATTATATAGTTGCATACGATCATACCAGTTTGATGAGTCTAGCTTAAACAGAGCTTAAAAGACACAGAACAGTCGATCATGAAATACAGTGACCTGCTTTTGGAGTATATAGTGTTGCAGTTTTGTATATACGTCATACGACAGACATTGTAGAGCTCATCAGTCAGACGATGTCATGGATCAAAGAGATTATATTTTATAAAAACACTCCCAATCTTCCACAGCAGGTATGAGCATCCATGTTTCTTTTCCTTGTAGCAACATGTAGTACCCAACTATTAACCTTTACGGATATAGGCAAAAACACGTTTTCAGGTGCAATCGGTGGTGGGTGAGGTGAGGTGAGGTGAGGTGAAAGTGCTACCCACTCCGGCACATTTGTGCCCATGTCCTCATGTTCCATCAAGTGACACCCAATCTCAACACCCCCGTATCCAAAACTGCCAGAACGCTGTGAATAGTATTTGGCTCAAGGACATGCAGGAATGAAGTTAAGCTGTACTACTAGTTGTGTACAATATACGGTTCAACTATGACGGCATCAGTCACTACAGTCTTTGGAGAGGGTCATTAATTCCAACTTGGAATATATTTTTGTACGCATTGACTTTCTATGCGGAGAGGGGAGGGGAGAAGGATGAAATGAGGGATCTAAGATTTTTTTAATTTTTTTTTATTAACAGCTTAGAACGTCATTCGCCTTCACAGGAACCCGGATGAAATAGTCGGCTCCAAAGAGTTAAAAATAGACAAATCGATTGCACACAGCAAGATGCTAGATGAATGAACGGACCTGGTAAAATCAATCACAAAAATTCCCTGTTAATGTGTTCCATTCCTCGACTAATTAATGCGCTTGGTAACATTTTCTTGCTTGTCTTTGGATCTCTGAGTCACCATGAAGCCGGTAATAGCTTTATTTAAGGAGAATCAACTTGTGGTTATAAAGGAAATATACACTGGTAATCGGATCAGCAATCGTGTTGCTATATAGGCTCTCTCCAGCCATTTGGCGTTTACATCTCTAACCGCATATTTACGCTCCGCGTGAATTTCTACAACCTGGCTGCGATTTTTTTTTATTATTCGTCTGTGTAACCATGACAACGGCCAAGTTAAAAAAATACTCTATAACTCTCAAGGATGATGTACACTTTAAACCATTTAATGAAACTGGTGTGCGTGTTCCATAAATCCTGGTTCTGAGCGGGGGGGGGGGGCAGAAGCTACCAAAGCTGAGGAAATTGTGTCAGAACTTTGAAAGCTTTCTTAACGCCACGAAACTAATCTTCAAACGGATATCTGCAACAAGATAATGTGCATAAAGGCAAAGATAAAATCCAAGGAAAACAGACTCCAGTCGAAACGTATTTTAATCAATCATTTGATCTATTTATGCAGGCAAAGAGAAATAATACTGTTATATACATGCAATGTGTCAAGTCGTTCCCATTCGTGACCTTGGCAATGCAAACAACGGATGCTTTTGTACTAAAATTTTGTCAAGGTTTCGTTATCAATCATGTTTTAAGACACGTAGTTTGAACTAATAAAGATAATCGTACATACGATTCACGACTCACCTTTTTTTAATAAAAAAATACTAATGGTTATTTATTGAATAAAAATATTGTTTTAAAAAAAAAAACACTTAATTTGTTCGTTTACCTAATTGCGTCGATTCTCACATTTTTCAATACAACTAACAGACGGAAATAATTTTCTTCACTGACATCAAAAGTTACTGAACTTGGTGATCACACATTTGGCTTTGTAGCGCTTTTAGCCACTCAAATATTTAGTTCATATAAAGGGTGAAACAATTACCAGTGCAGCCTCTGTTGGTGTACGTCACATGAAACAAATTGGTCATTTTCCGTCGGTGAAACAGACTAATACCGTCCATGATTACAAACACAGAATGGTCCTGGCAGTCAAATTAATAGTGAATATACATCCTGTCACAAAATTCCCCCAATCAGGAAAAGGCGACGCCCATCCCCACCCGAACCGACAGCGGTTGCTAAGCCGCTGGTAATGATGAACGTGACTTTCATAAAACATCTTTTTCACTCTACATGCCAAGTGGTGGGTGTTACAAATTGTAACAGGTGTTACAATTTAACAGAGGGGACACTGGTGTGTCAAGGGTTTACTTGCATAGCAGCAATGTCGCGAACGGATGGAGTATGTTGATTCGCAAAGACGACGGGAAAAGATGGCACAAGGTCGCTGATTGGGAAAGACTGTCAAATTCTATGAAGTAAAAGGTTTGTGATAAGATACCAATATAGGTATCATTCGCTTTCTTAAACATAAAATAGAAACTTAAATGGGATTTTCAACAGCGACCATCTGAAGATCCGTACCATTGTCATTTTGAATGAACAAAAACACCATGTCAATATTCTTTTTATTCTAATAGATTAGCGACAGCCATATGGGATATCAGATCGGCACCATTTTCATTTAGGTAAAACTTAGGCATAACAAGTGTTTTGATCACCCCCCCCCCGCACAATTTTATATGGTTATAGAGGAGTTGGAATAACAACATTTAATATGCATTGGACAGCAAATTGTAACTATTTTCTTTTATGATGTCATACAACTAGACATCATGAAAGATCGTTTAATGAACGTTGATATGACCATTCATTAACGAGGAGTAAAAACATGATTTTAAAGATGGTCAATGTAGCAGTCATACTGGATGTCCAAACAGCACTATTTGCATTTACAACCAACTAGACCATGTGATGAATTTTTTAAACATTTTATGGCAATAACCTTCGTAGTTAAGTTGACGCAATAAAAAACTTTATAGAGTCCCTCAAAGGAACTGACGCTCTGAAGATTCCCTCAAAGGGACTAACGCTCTAACTGAGCGAAAAGTGTGTTCAGGAATTCAAGATAAACCATTTCTTCCTTTTAACTGTCGAGTGTTGAAGCAATCTCTGGTATTCTTCAACGAGACAAGATTTTCAAAATTATATGCTGTGGAGGACATATCGGATGTCTGATATTCAGCGTTTTCATTTAAGATAAAGGAAGAATGCATGATTTTGGTGAAAACTATTGAACGCCTAAAATTACAATGGTCTTGATCTAATTATGCGGCATATGGACATGTATAAAATCTTTATTTCGATACTCTTTTAAATAGGTCATTTTGACTATTGGTTTTTATTTATATATTACTTTTATTTGATCCAAAATGAAAATGTTGCCAGTCTTGCATCTCTTACGGTCGCTCCGATGGCTAACCTGAAAATATTGTCACTATACGCCCATCCCCATCATTTTTTGACAAGGGGGTTTTCCATGGAACGTCAGAGCTGTCTTATGATGATAATATGAGTAGGGACAGGTTTTTCAGGACAGCCGTCATGGCAACCATACCAGATGCAAGACTGCAACATTTTCATTTCGGACCAATTGGGTATCAAAAGAAATCTACTGGTGAAAACTCCATGCAAATAAAACCATCAATTTGGGAGGAATAAGCAACACTATCTTCTTGGCCATACTGGCGATTGGTCATTTTCATTTTGGACCAACTAGACATACAAGTAATCTCTAAGTAAAAACCACTAGTCAAAATGACTTCCTATTTGAAAAGATAAGCAAAAAAAAGATGACCCAGGTGACCATATGCTGCACGTTACATTAGTACCATTCTAATTTTAGGTCAACAAAACATAGGATGGTTTTTTTTGTTGTGAAAATCCCAAGTCGATATGACCATTCATTCAGGAAAAGTAGTCTGACAAGACATTCAAAAGCTGGTCATGGTGGCAGCCATATTTGACATCTAATCATTTTCATTTAGGACCAAGTAATTATAACAAGGTTCAAAGTCTTATGATGCCAAGATGGCTTTCCATTCAGGAGGAGTCGTGATACCAAATTTTCCAATTTGATATTATTTCAACACTATTTTCCGTGATTTTTATCAAAAGTCATTCAGTGAAAACCTCGGAAATTGATCATAATGGATATCCAATATCAATTGAGGATTTTGAAGACAATGACACAAATATGTGTGTAAAGTTTCATGGCGATCCTCCAATAGTAGGAGTAGCAAATAAATTATGATGCTTCCCTAACGTACGGAAGGACGACGGACAAATGGCCATCCCATAAACTCTTCTAGCCTATGACAAGCTAAAAATATTTATCGTGTTTTGTAAATCAACGAGAAGTAGAGACTAAATTCTGTTTCAACATTTGTTTTCTGTCTCCAAATGAGATCTGCCTTCACAAATAACAATGATTTCTTTTAAGGAATATTTAATTTCTGATGAGATATTCAAGAACTTGTACATGGTCACAAAGTGACCAGTCATCAATTTTTATTTTCTGTAAACAGAATAATATTAGGGGACATTTTCTTTTCTTACGTTAATATCGGATATATTTCAAAGTGTGACACTAAAAATAATATATGAACGAGTGGCGAAGCCAAGAGTTAAAATAGCTTCTGGTACCACCAGAAATATATCTGGTAAAAACGAAGGAAAATAAATATATCTGGTAATAACGAAGGAAAATAAATATATCTGGTAATAACGAAGGAAAAAAATATATATCTGGTAATGACGAAGGAAAACAAAATCGTCGTCTTCTTAGATACCAAACTTGCTCCAGAATCGAAGTTTAGAAGATGAAACTTGCTCTTTGCAAAACAAACCCCCACCCACTTTTGGTAAATTCACATGACTATACAAATATACGTAACTCAAGAAAGTGGCCGGATTGGGCTGACCCAAATATTCGTGACTCAAGAAAGCGGCAGGATTGGGCTGACCAAATCTGTCCCAGTAAATTACATTTTTGTCATTTTGTTTACTATTTGACCCTATCAAAAAAAAAACAAAAAAACTGTGCATGTTCGATTCTGCAATTCAACGGGCTTTCGTTACATGGTCAAAGACTTAAGGGGAAAAAATTCAGCGAGACGCTAATGGAGTCTGGTCAACTTTCATTACTAAAGAATAATTTCCATTTCTGAAAAACGTAAAGCAATTCCTATTTATGTGTTCTAGCTCACAATGTCCTTTTCTTTTGTGCAGTTACAACTTTTGATGGAACACACAATCAAGCGTTGAATGACATAATTGAAATTCATATGACTGAAAAATTGGTAAAGGTAGTTAAAATCCAAATCCCCACCCCAACCCACACGGATGATTGGAATCTTATATTTTCGCACGTTGCACCATAAGGATATACTTTTCACGTGAAAATACAGGAATTAACAAATATGCAAATTATATCACCAAAATAAATCTTTATATTTCACACAAAATTATATAATAAAGCGTGAAATATTTTCTATGACGATTTATATTATGGTGAATTACAATCACTTTAAAGTGTCTTTTCAAATTTTCCAAGTATGTTCTACATACATATTAGTGAGGTAAATAACAAGGTCGTTTTGACCTTTCCCTGCAAGAAGACATCGCTCATCAGATGACTGGTGTTATTTTTCTTTTCCTCACACAATTTATCTGACAGTAAAAAGCTCTTATCTCTCTTCATTGAATCTACATAAAGAAATATAGATAAGATCACTTTTTAAAATGTGAGTAAGTATAATTTTGACCACAAAGTTGCTGGTTAAATATATAATGTCTATTAAAATGTTCACACTTGTGTGACAATCTTCCCACTCTTTGTTCGGCGACTGAAGCAAACCTGTGCTACACACTGAACTATGGTGACTTCCATGAACGACTACCATTACCTCGAGAAATTACTGTCAATGTAGCTGTAGGAATAAAAATACAATTGATAGATTTTTTGTGATTCGCTTCGTATACGAGGCCAGACACAGGCCATTGATAAACGACAATTGGAGAAATTCAAGATGGTGAAGCAATATAAAAAATGCATTGTCAGTAAAGAAATAGCATAAAAAGCACTTATTTCCAGCTGTGTCGCCACTGTTTTCTTGAACTGTATTAGTCACATATATGTCAATGAAAGAAATCCTGATTATTTTTAAAATTACAATATGTAGTACTGTCATTTACAGCTTTTATGTGTGGGAGGAGCTTTTACAGCTTTTATTTTGTGGGAGGAGATGGTACAATACGGTATAGCGAAAAATCGTATTGTAAAATAGTGTGTGTGTGTGTGTGTGTGTGAGAGAGAGAGAGAGAGAGAGAGAGAGAGAGAGAGAGAGAGAGAGAGAGAGAGAGAGAGAGAGGCAGAGACAGAGAGATGCTTTGCTTTAATGAAAATTTGATATTGACTTTTTTACCGTTATTTTATATTTGTAATAAACTCATTTTCATGTCATTGAGCATACATTTTTTTAGACTACCTTTATAGGAGAGGTAAATGGTACGGGTGGGTGGAATTATGGTTGGTAATAAAATGCATAACTACTTATTAATTATTCGTTAACACCCAGCACATTCTAATTTCACAAACATTTATTTCCTCCACGACTTGCATCAAAGACAGAAAAAATGAGGGACCTATACACGATGTTGAGTTTCAATTTGGTAATATATGGATATGATTGTTTACACTTTTTGCATGATATGTGTGTATAGACGTAAATTGTCGCACCTGCAAAATTGTGCCAATGATTCCTGTAATTTTATTTTGATGACATGGAACTGGAGTATTCAATATCCAGTATGCTGACAATAATGGGAGGAATACTGCATTAATATCTATCAGAGTTGTATTTTTTTAATTTAGTTTATATATATATATATATATATATATATATATATATATATATATATATATATATATATATATATATATATATATATATATGTTTATGAGAACAAGCTGCAAATTTTAGCAACAAACTATATCAAATCAAGAACTTAGCGTTACACAATAGTTGTAGGCCTGTTAAAATTCTGATTGGTAATATCACGTATTCTGGTGTTGGCACACTTTAAGTGGCAGTTCGAATAGGTCACAGACAACCAACCCCAAGTTTATTGCATATTTGATCAGTTATAAGTTCCAAGTTGTAAGTAATCAGAAGGAAAACTTTATATATTGATATAAATCAAACAATATATATATATATATATATATATATATATATATATATATATATATATATATATATATATATACACACACGAAAATCAAAATATCAACGTTTGAGTAAATTAGAAAGGAAAACTTTACTCAATTCCAGGATGAGTTTATGCTTTAAATATTTTTTTTAGATCGTCGGTATATTCTAATAGCGACCAGGTAAACCAAGCATCTGCTGTCCAGCCATGTATATTTTTTTTTTGTTTCATGTTAGCGTTGCGCAGTTAATAAGCTTAACGAATCTAATCGTTTCTAAAACCTAATCACTGATCTATAATATCGATCTTTTCTCTCCACGTGTTTCATATTACGCTAATGAGCTGTCATGCTTTCCGGTCGTGGCTGTCACAAGGTAACTAGCACAACGGTATTTGTATAAACAAGTTAGAAATTACTATTAAAACTGTAAGGCTAAAAATCATGCACGGCATAAATAGGTATCTATTGCATTATGAGCCTAATTCCACCCATACTTACCGCAGTATCTGTTCTATAAATAGGTATCTATTGCAATATCAGCCTAATTCCATCCAGTCCTACCACAGTATCTGTTCCATAAATAGGTATCTATTGCATTATCGGCCTAATTCCATCCAGTCCTACCACAGTATCTATTCCATAAATAGGTATATATTGCAATATCAATCTAATCCCATCCAGTCCCACCACAGTATCTGTTCCATTAATGCATTCAAAATACTAGCATGCTGCATGGTAGGAAAGTCGGCACGTTCAAAAATGTTGAAAATTGATGTAAAATAATGGTAAAATACAATAGATCAAACTTTCATTCAAATAAAGCATCTCTGACACAAAGAAAGTACAACTATACAATTAGGCGATCTCTCAAGGCACCCCACCCACCCCTGTCATACATTATGGCTGAAAATGGCAATAAAGTATAGTGTTAGCTAAAAAATAAACACTCAGAACTTCTTTAATTGCCATAGTTTTGACTGCTAAAACGCTACTGAAAAGAATGTTTTAAGGTCATTTCTTTATTGCCAACTCATTTTTGTATTACTTCTGCCATTTCTCCCTAGGTGTTGGACATACCACGGTACGTGCTTGGCCTCGTCTGCTGAGCATCATGGGATGTCAGAATAATAAAGCTACTCTCGGGCGGAGAGCACACGTTAGAATAGTCCGAGCGCGACTCGATCAAGTGAACAAAAGCAGTTTTAAATTGGTTCCCAGTGGCAACAAATTGCATCCACTGTGTTTCTTAACTTAATGAAAAAGGTGGAGGTTGTTGAGATTGGTAGTATAGTAAACTAATATTATACTGACTCTATCGTCAATTGAATCATGCAATATCACCTAGAAATACAATATTTACATCACAAGGAGTACATAGCACACTTAACTTCGCCTAGAAATACAATACTTACAGCACAAGGAGTACATAGCACACTTAACTTCACCTAGAAATACAATACTTAGAGCACAAGGAGTACATAGCACACTTAACTTCACAAAGAAATACAATACTCACAGCACAAGGAGTACATAGCACACTTAACTTCACCTAGAAATACAATACTTACAGCACAAGGAGTACATAGCACACTTAACTTCACATAGAAATACAATACCTAGAGCACAAGGAGTACATAGCACACTTAACTTCACCTAGAAATACAATACTCACAGCACAAGGAGTACATAGCACACTTAACTTCACCTAGAAATACAATACTTACATCACAAGGAGTACATAGCACACTTAACTTCACCTAGAAATACAATACTTACATCACAAGGAGTACATAACACACTTAACTGCACCTAGAAATACAATACTCACAGCACAAGGAGTACATAGCACACTTAACTTCATCCAGAAATAGAATATTCACATCACCAGGAATGCACAGTACACTTAACTATCGGTGTCATGAACCAGTGGCGTCACTAGTGTTAGTGTTGCAGTGCGTTAAGTCATGAAGTCACACTCACGGACCCAATTCCTTCACAAACATTCAACCCTTTTATAAATAGTCATGTGCGGTAACACATGGTGTCACCTCCATGGACCCCATTCTTGCATAAAACAAATTTATATACAGTAATGTGTGGTAACCCCTATTAACCTCCTTCTTGCACAAACTTTTTTTTTTTTATAGATAGTCATTTTGGTGTCACCATCTCAGATGATGGCTCCCGTTGCGGTCTGCACCCCTCGCAAACCCCCCCCCCCGTGACGCAAACCACTGTCTGGAACGTCATAGTATGGAATTCACTCCAATCCCCTCAAGGGGGGTAAGCCATACAATTAAAATGATTATTAATTAGATTTCATCTGCAGATGATCACGTTTTAAAAATAGTTTTTTTCACTTTTTATTTTTCACCACTTTATATAATTTTAATGTTTTCTTCGTATGTAATAAACACCATATATTTGAAAACTAAACATTGTACGTGGGGACTGAGGCAGCGCAGCTGGTTGTACATCTGACTTTTATTCCATGGGTAACGTGTTCGATACCCAACAAAACCAGCCTGGATGGGATCGATCGATGTGTCCTTGGAAAATGTACATACCACAATGATAAGGCCAATACTATATCAAAAGTGACTTTCAAAAAACAACAAAACAAATAGACGCCTCAGGTGAGTATGATTTTGTGTCTCCGTAAGGACTATAGGTGTGTGGTATTACTGGCATAACTGTTTACTGCAGTATTTTTTCCAGGTGGTACGTATGGTCGTACTTTTTAACTGTACAGGTACGTAGGTAGTTTCCGTCAGTAAGGAATTACGAAAATTCCAGTGTAATGTAAACTTGTTACTAATGTTTTCATTTATCATGACAAAATAATTTTACAAAAAGTATTAGTCCTTTTACCAATACAGCTGTATTCGTAACAAATTGTTTTTGGTCTTACAATTGCAATAACCTTTAAAATCCCTTTATTCATATGTTTAACACGTGTCATGCATGTCAACGTTTAGAATAAATGGGATGTGAAAGATATTCAGACCTAGCAGAACTTTTTAAAAAAGTTTCGGATTTAAAAATACAGGAATGTAATGTTTTTTTTAGATATTTATTAGCTTATGTTAATAAGTTATGTACGTTTATTCATATTAAGTTTGTGGATTATTCTTAGATTTTCACTAGGTTTTTTTCCCCGTTTTAATTTTATGAAACATTTTTTCGATTGTTGGGTGTGTTTTATGTTTACTGACACTCTAAGATAAATTTTTTTCCCCAGGTATTGACATCCCACTCAAAATTTCCCCGCTTGTTATAACAAGTTGGAAAGAGTTGGTATGTTTAGGTATAAACACTTCATATTTTTATCTACACGCACTTTAACGTCAGCATAAGGTCTTACATTCAGTGTGTGAGCTGTAGTGTGGTCTTAATCGTCCCACTTCAAATATTTAGATTACAACTTATGCAACAATGAACATATGCATTTAGATTACAACTTATGCAACAATGAACATATGCATTTAGATTACAACTTATGCAACAATGAACATATGCATTTAGATTACAACTTATGCAACAATGAACATATGCATTTAGATTACAACTTATGCAACAATTAACATATGCATTTAGATTACAATTTATGCAACAAGGAACATATGCATTTAGATTACAACTTATGCAACAATGAACATATGCATTTAGATTACAATTTATGCAACAAGGAACATATGCATTTAGATTACAACTTATGCAACAAGGAACATGCATTTAGATTACAATTTATGCAACAAGGAACATATGCATTTAGATTACAACTTATGCAACAAGGAACATGCATTTAGATTACAACTTATGCAACAAGGAACATGCATTTAGATTACAACTTATGCAACAATGAACATATGCATTTAGATTACAACTTATGCAACAATGAACATATGCATTTAGATTACAACTTATGCAACAATGAACATATGCATTTAGATTACAACTTATGCAACAAGGAACATGCATTTAGATTACAACTTATGCAACAATGAACATATGCATTTAGATTACAACTTATGCAACAAGGAACATGCATTTAGATTACAACTTATGCAACAATGAACATATGCATTTAGATTACAACTTATGCAACAATGAACATATGCATTTAGATTACAACTTATGCAACAATGAACATATGCATTTAGATTACAACTTATGCAACAATGAACATATGCATTTAGATTACAACTTATGCAACAAGGAACATATGCATTTAGATTACAACTTATGCAACAAGGAACATGCATTTAGATTACAACTTATGCAACAATGAACATATGCATTTAGATTACAACTTATGCAACAATTAACATATGCATTTAGATTACAACTTATGCAACAATTAACATATGCATTTAGATTACAATTTATGCAACAATGAACATATGCATTTAGATTACAACTTATGCAACAATGAACATATGCATTTAGATTACAATTTATGCAACAAGGAACATATGCATTTAGATTACAACTTATGCAACAAGGAACATGCATTTAGATTACATCTTATGCAACAAGGAACATGCATTTAGATTACAACTTATGCAACAATGAACATATGCATTTAGATTACAACTTATGCAACAATGAACATATGCATTTAGATTACAACTTATGTATGCAACAATGAACATATGCATTTAGATTACAACTTATGCAACAAGGAACATGCATTTAGATTACAACTTATGCAACAATGAACATATGCATTTAGATTACAATTTATGCAACAATTAACATATGCATTTAGATTACAACTTATGCAACAATGAACATATGCATTTAGATTACAATTTATGCAACAATTAACATATGCATTTAGATTACAACTTATGCAATAATGAACACAACTTATGCAACAAGGAACATGCATTTAGATTACAACTTATGCAACAAGGAACATGCATTTAGATTACAACTTATGCAACAATGAACATATGCATTTAGATTACAACTTATGCAACAATGAACATATGCATTTAGATTACAACTTATGCAACAAGGAACATGCATTTAGATTACAACTTATGCAACAATGAACATATGCATTTAGATTACAACTTATGCAACAATGAACATATGCATTTAGATTACAACTTATGCAACAATTAACATATGCATTTAGATTACAATTTATGCAACAAGGAACATATGCATTTAGATTACAACTTATGCAACAAGGAACATACGCATATGAAATTCTTATACTTAAGGTGCTGACAGTTTAATTTTAATTTAATTCATATTTTAAAAAAAACAAACATGGTGTCATTTTGCCATAAATAAAAGCAAGATATTTCTCCAGCTAACGATAGAAGGAAATTACTTTTTTCAGTGTCAGTTTCTGCCCTAACTATAATTTCCTGATTCCAAAGGACTGATTCAAATGGACTATTTTCTGCCAAGAAGTTAGCAAACTTCTAATCACAAAAAAACAAAACTAAGCAAAAAAAAAAAAAAAACAAAGAAAAAAAAAAAACGACCGACCTTATTCACGCCTCGCGAAATTACAAAACGAGGCTAATAAAATACTGGTAGGTAAATGCTGATAATCAAGATGACGTCAAGCAAAGACCCTGGGGCTATTTCGTGGTATGAACACGATGACGATAACAGTTATTTGGTGGTAGTGAAACAAATAAATGGAGAGAAAAAAAAATAACTAGAAGAAATCTATCTTTTACTTCACTGAATGAGAAGTCCATAAACCAAATATGCTACCTGTTGATGCAAAAAAAAATAAATAAAAAAAAATAGGACATTTAATAATGGTAATATATTTAATGATAAACGGGACACAGATCTCAATCCTAACAAAGACAGAACAGACTGTGCTTTTCCTGGATTCTGTAGTAGAATCTTGATAATAGTGGGCAGAAATAAAAGTTTAATACAAACAATACTATCATACAGGTTAGAGAAATTAAATTCGTACTCTACCGAGTTTCGAAACTCGATAGAGTACGAATTTAATTTCTCTAACCTGTTAAATATAGTTCAAGTGCGTTAAAAATCAATTTTGTATAAATCTTTTTATTTCATCTTATTTCATTATATCGTCTAACATGTTTTTGATAAGTTTACTTGAGTTGTAGATGTAGTTTTTGTTGGCTTGTGCTGTGTATGATGACGAAAATTAATTGTTCAGAAGTATTGGGAAATTGCATGCTTCCTCGTGTGAGTGCAGTTCAGGCTACGCATAAGCCTTCCCGTATATGCTTTGAGTTTTTGTGATTCATACAGAGTCACATACAAACTGTCCTGTTCGAGAGTCAACAGTCACGGACAGACTGTCGTAGTTGAATCGAGTCATACAACTTTTAATTTGTTGTGCCAAAAGAATTTATTATATTTACGTAAAATAACACATCCCGTGTTAGAGGAACTATTCACTTCTTTATGACTTTCCTAGCGAGCAACATTGCATATTTGGACATTTTCTTGCTAATTTTGGAACGGGACAATTTTGGAACGGGACAACACATACATTGTTTTTTGGTGAAAATTATGGAAATTGCGGTTAGTTCGTTTGACGTGGTCAACCACCATTTTGGACCGGAACATCATACTTCAGACTGTGTTTAGAACTTTTTTTCAGGACTCTTTTTTTATTATTAAACAAAATTTGGATCATTTCTCTAAAATAGTAAGTCTTGTTTAAATAATGTACATTTTATGTGATCTAGTAAATAAATTGTATCATTATTAAAATTTATAAAGCTTGTTGTGTGCACTTTTTCATTTTGTTACACAGAACGAGCCATTTCGAAACTTATATATATTATATCAAATATATGCTTAAAACCTGTCCCCTTCTACCCGTAACCCTTGACTTACCCTCGTTTGAAATTCCTTTGGCTATTTCTGTGCGCCAAAAGCATGCCTCGCTAGTTGCTTGGGCAGAAACTTAGAGAAAAATCAAACATTTGCTCGGTACTTACATCATCTCCACAAACAAGAAACCCAATCTGTTCAATCTCTGCAAATTCTACAACTAGATTGAGTGTACAACTGGTCTAGAAATAATGAATACAAAAACACCTGGATTGGACTAATAATTTTGAGTAAATCAAAGCAATGTGAATCCTAATGCATGGTCAGCAAATTTACTCCAAATTACCGTACGTAGGAAAATCGGAATACATGTTTTAAATGTCTTAAATTTACTAATATAAACTTATTAAAACCTTAACATTTATTTAGTTTAAGGTAGTATAAAAATACGTTGTTTTATGGTGTTATTACATTTTTTTGTAAATTAATTTTTGTTGAGAAAACTATTAATCTATAAAGGTAGAAAATTGACAAGCGATCATTTTTTTTTTTAGATTTAAAATTTGGACGGAGCTACAGGCGTAATAACACGTGAGGTTTAATGGAGGGAGAATATTAATATGTAACAATGAGACCATGATAAATCTTACAAATTAATAATTCACCTTGAAAATGCGTTTCCAAAATACCCTGCGCAGTCATTGTAAAACATATACATGTAGTAATAGGGGTAGTACCTTAGCGACCATGGGAGTTATTAAAAATCAGCCGGGGGTACTTTGGCGATAACATTTTGACGACAAATGGAAAAGCAGAGGTACTATAGTGACAACGAGACTTTTGTATTAGCGCATTGGAATGGCCAGGTGGCATGACGTCACTGTACTGGACCCGGAGCAAAAGTGTAACAAGGAGCCGACCTAGTTGACCTAAATACGCGCAGCTAGCACTACGATTCTAGTGAGGGACATAAACACATACATACATAGATATACAATATAGAAACAAAAAAACATGGCAATTTTTATTTGAAAAGTATAATATTCTCGAGGCATGGAAAGTGGCCCTGAAAAGGGTCTTGGGTTTCTTATTCTAATTTCTCCATTTTCTCCACCAGCTCCTGACTTTCTCTAAAAATCCTTTCTTCTTCGGGCATCCAGTCTGGATGACACATGCTCTAAACTTTTATTGTATCTTCATCCAGTTCTAATTTAATTTTTCAAAATATTTTTTTTTTGTACTAGCGATCTTGAAGATATACGATTGTCTCATAACCAATACCATTTTCATTAGAGTGAGACTAAGTGACTGAGAGGGAAAAACAACGGCGGTAATCTGATAGAATGACAGAACCAGCGAAGAAAGAAATTGGTTTGGTACTTGATGAAGATTTATTTTTTTATAATCTAGTAAACCTAAAAGTGACTTGCAGAAAATTCGAAAACGATGAGGTAAACCTACAGTGAAATTAAATGATTTACATCAATGGTTCTTATTTGTTTAATAAATTTTAGGGACGCACGATGTGTTTAAGCGAAAGCACGCACACAAGTGTTACTGCATTGGGTTAAAGTAGAACGGGCGGTACTTTAGTCATGGAGTGTTTTGAGAAATGGGCAGACAGAATTAACATAACTGGAAGAAAGAAAGAAAAAGAATGGTAAAAAAAGTAGGACACCATTTTGGGGTATTTTTTGCGGTATTATAGGTAAAAGCTAATGAAGACAACGACACATTCTAAGTGAAAATGTTCATTGTTTACATTCGTTCATCAATTTTATAAAAAAGTGATATTTATTGTCGACTGACTGCTTAACATCTTGATGTATATCATAAATTTAAAAGATGTTGTGTGCTTTACAGGACAAGGTACTAACAATGTTGCAAAGTTTTCACAAATCTAAGAGCGGAAAAAAAAAAGCAGCACCAAAACGCGCCTTGAGAACATAGATCGAACATTGTTGCATTTGTTTTGAACACATGATTTGGTTTTAGAATTCGGAGTTAACCATAGGTGGTGTTTTACAGTGCAATGTCACTAGCGTCTTTCTTGAAAAAGTCGTGCGTTTGTTTCCTTTCTGAAAACAAAACAAAACAAAAAAAAAAACGGTAGATCTTATGTTAGAAAATTTTTCCGTGACACACTGCAGTGCCAAAAAAAAGTTAAGATACCCGAATTTTACAAGTTCTTCAACTCAAGATTTTATTTCATCCAAGATTTACTGATTTAAAATTTGTAAGGGTGTAAGTTTATTTTTATTATAAAAATTACACTACAAACGAAACAGTTCACAATTATGGAGAGGCATCTTCAAACGGGAACAAATACCATTAGGATTTCAATCAAAACTACGAGAGAGAGAGAGAGAGAGAGAGAGAGAGAGAGAGAGAGAGAGAGAGAGAGAGAGAGAGAGAGAGAGAGAGAGAGAGATTCAAACAAATATACATTCGACATAGATAATCACATCCATAGAAACAATTACACCATTATTAAATATCACAAGAGTGAACTGAAGTACTGGACACGATCACCTGTCAGATGACATCAACAAACCTTCTCAAAGGGAGAGACATTTCAACACATGGCATTGCCTTTGTTAAATTTGGTTCTTTTGGTTATTCATCGTTCATCTGTTTTTAATGCATTTCTTTTTATATAAGATTTAGGGCTTTTTGTTATGATGGTATTTATGTTGTTTAGTCTTGTTGCTAAAATTATCTATAGCAATGTGCTTAAGTTTGTTGAGTTTTCTTTTTTCAAGCCCTACAAAAGAGTACGAAGTAATAGTAATGAATTTTAAGTCGCGTATTGCTCGATGACTTCTGCGACTGCTTACAGTTCCAGGCTTGGACTGAAGTCCCTTTAAGAGGGCACTTGGCCGTTTCCTGAACCCTATAGCCTACCCGAATTTATCTCAGTCAGGCAGGCTAACAGATCAAATTATAACCAGGTATGCCTACCGGTGTCCCTATGGTAATGCTGTGTAAACCTCCTAAGCAAGTGACCAAATATCGCAGAGTAGTGAATTTGGAATATATTATCATGCAGGAATTTTGAGTACTTAGCGTAGTTATCTGTTGGGTGTATATCACCCTTTGGAAAATTTATCACCGCTTAGCTAGGGATGGTTACTTAATTTTTAATGCCTTTCCAAAGGATTATGTTTGTTCAATGGTCTTCGATGACAAAAGTGAATGAGTTTTGAAATAATTTTCTGGGCAGCTGGCCGCGCAGCCAGGACTGGCCCTCGCTATATAGCTTGTGTCTAGGGAGGGAGTTATGGGACAGCAGGGGAAAGGAGGTTTGTCCTGGACTGTCCCTTACCTTTGATACGATGCCAAAACCAGTAAGGTGTTTTGTGTGAGTGCATGGGTGGAGTATAAAATTATGCGAACGTGAAGGAAAACACCCGTTTGTTCCTGCAGTTAGTTGTTACCGTGTTCATTCTAATCATGCTTGCCTTATTTCTTTGTGTTTTAGAGGTCATATTTATTCTTAAGTAAATACATGCATCAACAGACAGACAGCTTGGCTCATTATACTCGAGGTTCACTGAACTTTAGCTTCTTTATTTCATACAAATCCCAGATTCACAAGTTTGAAAAAAAAAAACAAAAAACAAAGAAATACCCCCCCTTCCAATAAATGCTGCAACACTTCTGAATCTACCGATGTGAGTATGTCAAAATGTTTAAATGAGATTACAAGAAATTGTCAGTTTCAAAAAGCAAACCAGTACTGTGACCGTTCAGTAGTTAATGTGGTAAGAAGAAACGGTACAATACACAACAAAGGGATTGTTAAGTTCTCATTCCAGTCTGTCTGCACTGCAATGGTAACCCAAGAGTATAGGCATTATTTTGCCACACTACCATCGAATAAAACAATGCATCGTCACAAATCATAAACGATTTCATTGGCTAGACCTATTTTCTTACCGCGTTCGCTTCGAATTGACTTCAGTAGCTCTTCAGTGTTGAGATAGGTCGCAGTTTACCGCTAGGCGATATACAAAAATAAAAAAAAAATAAAAAAAAGAGTAAAACTAATGCAAGAACAATCGTATCCATGGGCGATCCCATGGAAACTGTCAAATTGTAAGGTCAAATATATCACAGCATATTTGGATGAACCGTTCTGTGAGAAATTGACATCGATATTATAAAGAAAAAAGGAATTTTTAGATACCTACATCTTTAGTTCACTCTTGTAATATTTAATAATGATGTATTTGTTTCTATGGATGTGATTATTTAAGTGGAATGTGTGTTTGTTTGAATCTCTCTCTCTCTCTCTCTCTCTCTCTCTCTCTCTCTCTCTCTCTCTCTCTCTCTCTCTCTCTCTCTCTCAGTAGTTTTGATTGAAATCTTAATGGCATTTATTCCCGTTTGAAGATGCCTCTCCATAATTGTGATCAGTAGTCACCATAATTATGTGAACTGTTCTGTTTGTAGTGTAATTTTTATAATTAAAAAAAAATTCACCCTTACAGATTTCAAATCAGTAAATCTTGGATGAAATAAAATCTTGAGTTGAAGAACTTGTAAAATTCGGGTATCTCCACTTAATCCTTATTTTGACACTGCAATGTGTCACGAAAAAAAAATTAACAGAAGATCTACCGTTTTTTTTGTTTTTTTTCAGAAAGGAAACAAACGCACGACTTTTTCAAGAAAGACGCTAGTGACATTGCACTGTAAAACATTACCTATAGTTAACTCTAAAAGCAAATAATGCATTCAAAAAAAAAAATGTAACAATGTTCGACTTATTTTCTCAATGCGCGTTTTAGTGCTTTTTTCCGCTCTTAGATTTGTGAAAACTTTGCAACATTGTTATTAGCTTGTACTGCAAAACACATCTCTTAAATTTAGGATATACAGCAAGATGTTAAGCAGTCGACAATAAATATCACACAAACTTTTTTGGGGTAAAATTGATGAATGAATGAAAACAATGAACATTTCTCACATAGAATGTGTCGTTGTCTTCATTAGCTTTTACCTATAATACCGCAAAAAAACAACCCCAAAATGGTACTCTACATTTTTAATACCATTCTTTCTTTCTTTATTTCTTTCTTCCAGTTATGTTCATTCTGTCTGCCCATTTCTCAAAACACTCATAACTAAAGTACCGCCCGTTCTACTTTAACCCAATGCAGTAACACTTGTGTGCGTGCTTTCGCTTAAACACATCGTGCGTCCCTAAAATTTATTAAACAAATAAATAAGAACCATTGATGTAAGCCATTTAATTTCACTGTGTGGGTGAATGTTATCGTTTTCGAATTTTCTGCAAGTCACTTTTGGGGCTACTAGATTATAAAAAAAATCTTCATCAGGTACCAAACCAATTTCTTCGTTGGTTATGTCATTCTATCAGATTTCCAAGGTTTTTTTTTTTTTTTTTTTTCTTCAGTGGCTTAATCTCACTCTGTAATGAAAATGGTATTGGGTATGAGACAATCGTATTTTCAAGGTCGCTAGTACAAACTTGGAATAACACATTTTGAAAAGTAATGTGACACAGATCGTCATTGTCGCTTGGTGCATGCTATCTCCTTGGAAAAGTATCATAGTTTCATCTCGATTACAAACTTTGACTAAGTTTTACACACAACTTAAACTCATTACATTTCACGGTGTAGGTGTAAGCCATGGTTTTCAATTTTTCTTGAAGTGCGTTTATTCGTCTCTCAAATGTCACAGTAATTTAAGGGGACGAAATAATTAGTTTGGGCTAAATCAGGACTCTTGGTTTTGTGACAAAAGTGGAGAGCATTGATTAAGGCTCGCTCACGTCGTCTTCCAATGGATTGGAACACTTCAGCTCCTGTGTGTGTGTGTGTGTGTGAGTGTGTGTGTGTGTGTGTGAGAGAGAGAGAGAGAGAGAGAGAGAGAGAGAGAGAGAGAGAGAGGAGAGGGAGGGAGGGGGAGAGACGGTATGATTGTCGCCTCTTTTTCCTAGTTTCTCACAAGAATCATTTCAACTTGATTGCAAAACAGATCGTTTGACTAGATTTCTCACGCAGCAGGTGATATATGATTAGTGTCTTAGAGATTTTAGCGTATTCATTCAGTTCTCAAACAGTCAAGAGGATGGACGAGTCAGCGCATATTGACCTGCTGGTCAAAGATTTTGCTACGAGTCATAGATAAATATAATTATAAGGCGAAAATGTCAACAAAACTTTCCCTTCTGGTCTATGCTTGACGCGAGTTATAGAAAAGTGTGTAAATCCTGATGAAGTTTGCTATATAAGATATATGGGCATTTGTTTCCAGCATGTCCGCTTAGTTCAATAAAGAGAGACAAAAGTCAAAATACCTGTTATCCTTGTCAGGAGAAAGGACACCAGGCTTCAGAATGCCCTAAGAAAAAGAAAAGAAACAAGAGGAGAAAGTGGAGAGGGATTCAGAAGAAGAAAGTGCTGATGAGGAAGAAATTGTGCCAATGAAGAGATGGAAATGGAAAAATAGAATATTTGAGTCAATGTGTCGGCCTATAACCTCAAACAGGAACTGGAAAGAAAGCATAAGTGTATCTCTTGGCCTTGATTTTTATAATAAGAATAGTGTGAATTGTTTTTGTATTGTCCCTGAACGAATATACGCTCTTTCACCTCTCCCTAATAAACTGTCGTCCCGCATTCTTTAAAGTCATTTAATCCACGTGGGCAGTAAATTGTAAATAAACGTACTGTTATGAATGGTGAATGCCGTCGGTGGAACAGCTTAAAAATGGTGATACATATGGCATTTTGTGGGATATAATTTGGGGAGACCAATTAAAGCTTTAGCACACCTTCAGGACCGCACTAGGAAGCTTTCGGATTGTACGATGCAATGGTCATTTAAGTTCTAAGCGTAAAGCCCAGCACAAGGGCCAAAGGTCCAGACAGGGACCAAGTGCCTCTTAGAGAAGCAGTGTCTCCGAAAGGGACATCCAGCCTTGGCAGAGTGCTCTCCTATGGGGTGATTCGCCCAGCCATGGGCACAGAGGGACCCGTAAGGGCCTCTGGTCCAGCTATGGACTTTAAGTCGTAAAAGCACAAATTAATGTGCAGAGACGACTATAAGAATTCTTCCAGGCTCAGAGATTCATACGTCATATTTCAGTAATACAAAGAATGTTTCAATGTCAAAAGGGAAAATAAGTGTCAGAATGGGCTCGAAAAAAACGGTTGTCTAGATACATTCTATGACGTAAATATTCAGATTCAGTTTGGCCGATGCCTTGTGTATTTTCATTCCTCATTTATGGTTCTGCAGTACACACAATTTCCTGTAACTTTGCGTCTTTTGTTTGGTCAACCAGGGGTTGGGGTTGAGGTTGTTGGGAGGGGTGGAGATATACAAAACTTTACTTTCTCAAAGAAATATATCAACAATTCTCTTTAAAGCTAAACTATAAGTTTCTAAAAGAGAATGTAATTCTTTCCTCTTGGCATACCGATTCGCACCCCACCCCACCGCGACAAAATCAAATTTACTCTGCTTTTATCAACTTAAAGTAAATGTACAAGACTTGTCTTCCATGTATGTTCACAACAAGACAAAAATATTTTCATTTTTACAAGATTTAAACATTCTTACCAGTTCAGAAAGATTGCTGAAGTTAAGAATATTATTTATCCTCTCAAATTCTCATGTTTCCGCAAGTATAAAAGTGCATGGACGTGTGTGTGTGTGTGTGTGTGTGTGTGTGTGTGTGTGTGTGTGTGTGTGAGATCTGCAGGTCCCAATTTGCATTGTAAAATATTATGATCAATTTGACCAATCATTCTTATCAAAGCACGTGCTTGAATTTAATTTTGACAAGCATTCAGATCCAAGTGCCTAATAGAAGACTTGCACAGATTTAGCTTTTGCAAGAGTTGTTGTGTTTTTTGGCATGCACTTATCAACAATTAAGATAGTTTCTGTCTTGAATTGTTTAATTTTCTAGTTGGTAAATCCCGAATAAAGTCAGCTGTAAGTAAATGGGGGTTTTGAGAAGAAATTCTGTGAAACTGTAAAGATTAGTTGCATACGTATGGTCAGTCTCAGCGGCCAAGTATCATTAGATTTATTTGATATTGTCACTTTGTATGCTTACCGAGGTTCCAATCATCATTATCTTAATCTTCCAACATGCCCTAACGTTTGATGATTCAACTTAGATATCCATTTCCTAGACTGTTGTGACTTTCTCAACCCCCAACACACACACACACACACACACACACACACACACACGGTTGCTATTAGCACCACTAAAGCAAAAGTGAAAGCATATTTTTATATCAGACTAAACGCATAGTACCTTATTGTCTGAGTCATTTATTATGTTAGCTAAAACAGTTCACAAAACCGTTTCAGTTTTGTCTCTAACAACATTGCTGTTATTCACTTATAAAATGTTTAACTCTAAAATCGCTTCTCAGCATTCAATCAGCGCTGTGCCGGAATTTTCATTCAGTGTTGATGCTACATCTTACCTCTTTTTATAACTCGATACAGAATTTATTATCACTGGATGATCATCGCCCGCAGCATCATGCACGCAGGAAGTCGTTTCGCAAACACAAAAACTCACTATCAATATGTTTGAAATTGCAAAAAAAAAAAAAAAAAAAAGCCGATTATGTGCTTCCTAATAAAGAATTAATGCCCATGTTGGGCTTACACAACCAACTTCTGAGTTGCCAGAACGTGACAAGCCTTGATCGATCAATATTGATCGGGAATATCGTCAGCAGAAAGCATGGCTGATAGGATGTCAATTTTAAATGCGCACACTCTGACAGGATGTACGATTAATGTGTGGATAGCGAGCAATATGTATGCATATGTAGTGAATAGTGATACGTTAATGTTCCAATATTGAATTTGTACCATATGGACAAGTGGAATTCAACATAGAGAAATTTACCATGGGCGGGACTATAGAGGAACATGGGAAAATTTTAACATATGCTGGGACTGGGACATATGCTTTAACATATGCTGGGACAAGAGGAATTGAACACAGGATGTATAGTGACAATGGATTGGAACAACATAGGGACAAGAGGAATTGAACATGGGTGACTTCGCGGTACTGGACACTGGTAACAATGTTGCAATGTTCTGACCCCAATTGGGCGGAACAGTGTGGTAAGGAGCTGAAGTACCTCCAAGAACGGATCTTTGGTCACGCGTTATTCTAGGGACACATAGAGACATAGACAACAAGTTTAGAGACATAGACATAATACACTGATTTATGAACTTAAGACTGTCACACAAAAATCGACTAAAAATATTGTATACAAGAGAGACAATATATATTTTGTTCACATCATTCAAGTAACATAGAGGGCATCAACAGATCTTCTCTTCCTCAAGCTGTTTCTGACCTCTGGACCGCAGATTCAGGTTCTCTTCAGATAGCTCTTCTCCACTTTCTTCTTCCTTACAGTACCGCAGAGGATTTTAAGCAGACACAGAAAGAAACTGAAGAAGCCTTTTCGTTCAATAGCAATGTAATAAGAAAATGACAGGAAGAAGAAAACGACAGGATGAAGCAACAAAGTCATGGACAGAAGGAGGATTCTGAAAGCGAAACGGTGACGGTAATCTTAGACATTTTAGCAGAGTTAATAAGGAGACTGAAACAAATATATCCGACTTTATTTTAAAATGACCCAAGAGCAAAAAACCTCTACAGGCCAAACATTCCAACCTTGTCCACAGTTTCATTACGCCCGAGACTCCAACACTAGTGATTGCTACCAAATCATGAAGTAGGCCTTGGCTGAAGCAGTGGCATAATGTAGATAAACCTCATTCCTCCCCAACGGTCTTTTCTCAGGAACACCCACCTCTTTCAATACTAGACTACTCAATGTTAGTCAAAATCGAGTAAAACCCAAATCATTTCTCATGATAAGCGTATGTCAGTGCATGAGTTTAGCTCTTTATTATGATTATAAAAATCAATACCAAGAGATATGATTTTCTTTCTGGTATATTATCTGTAAAAATTTAAATCCACTTTCCATCCTAGTGGGACAAGTGCTGTTTAAATATTCGATAAGCCGAATAAAACATTTGGAATAAGAGAAATGGCCAAAGGCTGTTTTCCGCACTTTTCCAATACCGAAACAAATCAACATACTGTTCTACCGCATTTGCCTGATGCTCACCACTAAAATCCCAATAATATGCGTACCGAACAACGCTTGGCACCACATTCACGTTTCGGACTCTTCTACTTTCAGAAAGTAATGTTAAGGTATTGTCGTTCCGATGTTGACATTTAACGGCAATCCTGTGGAAACATTAGAGAAATGTTCATGGAATACGGAGGGATCGATCCTTTGAAGAAAAAAAGCCTGCACCTTTGCCAAAACGTGCTTTTTGGTGTACCGCAAAACGACGGATGCCCGAGAAGACCCTGGCTGTCATCTGCCTTCAAACGACAAATTTTGTCAAACGTCAATACTCGGTCAAAGCCCTACGCTGGCTACATTACTTTTGTGACAAAGAAGACAAATGGATCCAACATGCCAGAAACGGAGGAGGTAAAAAGACCATTGGAACGTACTCTGTGATGGCTGAGACTTTGAAAACCTCAAGATCGTGTACGAGTTCAACGGGAGCTTATCTCACGGATGTCCGACCTGTTTACCTCAACGGTACACTAAAAATCAGTTTTTACAATGTATCATGAAAGACTTGTACGAGGCTACTTGTCATCGACTCTAGAAGTTAGAATATAAAGGATGCCAAATCGTAGAAATGTGGGAACACGAGTACGTTCACCGTTTGAAAACAAATCCCGAGTTTAAGCGCATAGTGGAAAGGTACAAGCTGGTGGACCCTCTGAACCCAAGAAACAGTTTGTATGGAGGACGGAAGAATGCCACCTGAATGCTGTACCATGCCTAGGAGGAGACAGAAGAAAAAAATCAAATACTTGGACGCTATATTGTCACTGCTTTCGCCAACATTTGACAATATGAAGGCTTCTACATATAATCATATGTAAAGTCCTGCTCTCTAAAGACTTGTACCATCCTGTTTTACCACTGCCAAGGAAAACTGTCGTTTCTGTTGTGGCGTACCTGTGCCTAAACGTGCAACCATGATGAACCTTGTCATCACACCCAGGAAGAACGTGCCTTGACATGAACCTGGGTTAATGTGAAATTGTTCAAAACTCTGGATCGGGGATACCGTTTGTTAGCAGTGTACGAAATTTACCACTTTCCCTAGACAGAACTGTAGGCTACGCAGATGCCTTTTTGAAACTGAAACAAGAGGTCAGCGGATATCTTTCCTGGTGCCACACTCCAGAAGACCAATAGAAATTCATAGAAATCCTTGGGAACAGGAAGGTATCACTTTAGACCACATCGTGAAAAACGAAGGACGGAGTTCGTTTGCCAAATTGATGTTAATTGTTTGTGGGGAAATATGATACAACGGCCATGTTTAACCAAGGCGGTGTATTTGACAGAACTTTCTTGCAACTTCCAAATGATTCACGACAAAATTAAATACATGAAACACATGGACGTCCTTCGTGAAGACTTAATCTTGGTCAATTACGTAGAACTGGACTTTGTACAGGCCGACGAATTTGAAAATGTTATCATTGGAGCCTGTGACAGTCCATGCTCGCTTAAAATTGTAGGAACCTTTTAGTGCTGTATGAAGATCATGTGCTGTATCATGACAGTTGCATCTACATCAATAGCCTGAATTAAGGTCACCCTGACATAGAAGCAGACCGTTACAAGCGGTCCCAAAAATTATGGACATAAATACCGGGGGGAAAAAAAAGAAGTGCACACCGAGTGTAAAGTGAAAAGATTGACACTCAGTTATCGTACCAGTCAAGTTGTGAACTTTGGGGTACTGAAAGAAGCCTTGCAATTTGGAGAGGATAAAAATTTTAAAGTAACCATCTACAAGCCTCACAATATTGTACACACCCAATCATCGGTCGACCCTTGGCAAAACTTATTAATTGTTTATCAGAAGCGAGTGCAACTTCCCAACCTCTTCATTTAACCTTACGGACAAGATGATATTGGTCAGCAAATAAAAAGTTAAAGCGTTGAAGCCCGATAGTTCATAATAACTACCATTGCCAGGCGAAAAATATGAATCCAAACAGACGCAATTCGAGTTCAATGATTCTCACGTGCAGTGCGATGCTATAGCCTGCTATTACAGAGATGCCGTACGTTGTGATCTCAGCGATGCTGCATGATATCATGTGAATTTTGCTATGACTAGTACAATACCTACCACTGAAAGTGATGCTGTGCCTGTCAAATCTGACAGATACGAAAGGGCTGCCACTCATTTTCGTGGACTCTTCACTGGTTTTTATGGCCAAAGTCATCCACCACGTTAAACCCTGTGGCTACCATCTTGCGGATGTTATAGATTCCTGTCATCCATGCCTGAATAAGCTGCTGTAGGTTTCACCATACTCTCATCGAAATGAGCCCTACAAAGAAGAATATTCGTTAACGGCGCGTTTGCTGAATCCTACGATTTGAAAGCCGATTCCAAACATTTCAAGGAAAATGGCCTAAATCTTGGGTGGACCAACCCAGCAAAGTTGCGGTATGTCACCCTACCAGTGAAAGCAGAAATATTTATCTTACCTGGAGGATGCTAAATGGTCTCCTCTCTGTCACTAACAACCTATTAGTGGGACTACTTCAACAATCTCTTGAAGGATACCTTACAAAACATTCATGGGGTGTTTAAGAACGGATTTACCGAAAGTATCTAAATGCAAGTCAATCGCAAAGAACAACTGCATCCGTTACTTCACCGATGTTGGTACCACTGAAACCTCACTCAATGTTATAAGAGGACGGCTTCAGTTCCAAGTGCTTCAATGGTCAGACATTGACGATTCATTCTACTTACAAGGTGACACAGTACGCCGAATTCGAGAGAAAGAGTTAGAGGGTTAATACAATCTTTTGCATGAACAAATATTCGTTCAAGAGAAAATGTATGTACGATGTGTGTTGTGCGAGTTAGTACCTAAACAATTTTGGTACGTTACTGAAATAAAAGCTTCTTCTGTGTGTACGCTTGTGTATATGTATGCATGCGTACGTTTCTTTGTTTGTTTTTATCTTTAAACAAATATTTTAGGTTAGTAATCTCATTACAATGAATTATTTGGTAGGCGATATGGGTAGTTAGTGAGATGGTTTCCTTCACGTCCGTATTTGAGGTATATCAAATTTTATGGCCGAGTGGTCTAAACCGCTCTCCGTTACGAATCACTGCCATCTCACCTCTCTCTGCGTGGGTTCGAGTCTAAGATTCGGCGAATGTGGATATGTGAGAAAGTTTGCCAGCAACTTCTCGTGGGTAGGTGGTTCTTTATGGAGATTTCCCCGTTTCTTCCTCCACGTGAAGACCCAGCTCATCGCCCTCTTAAAGGGACTACCGCCAAGTCTAGGGCTGCAAGAAGTCGCAGAATGCCAAGGAGTGCAATACGCGACTATAATACCCAGTCAGTCAGTCAGTCAATCGCGTAACAGTGCAATATCACGTTCAGTGTGTTGTTGTGGTACAACATATTGGTCAAAGTTTGCATACACATTAAAATCAGGCTGATAAGGGATGGTGTATGATGTACCACTTCATCCATCTACTTTTTGATGCGTGAGTCGGTTGTTTTTGGGGTTTGGTGGGTGTGGCGGGCGGGAGGGTGTCTAGTGGTTTCTTTTCACTGTCACTTCGAGGAATGTCAAAATTCGAACGATAAGAGTGCAACACAAGAGCCTCCGGTCCAGCCCAGGACCCGAACCAGTCGTGAAGCACTCCGTGCATAGGCGACTATAACACTGTTTAGTGAATCGCGCAACAGTCGCAATCAATACAGCGGCAAGCATGGAAAAGTAATTGTGCTAGCTGTGGAATATTTTCCTCCTCGAGCATATAGGACATTGAAAGGTCCCGGCCTCTTAACTGCAACAGGATGGAGCCTAAAGGTACAAGAAAACAAAGGTACAACTCTGGTCGTAGTATTAGAAAACAACGACAAATAAGAAGTAGGAGATAAACGGCCCAGGAGTAAAAGGCGCGAAAATCGGGGAAACAAAGGGACCGATCCCCATACAGAAAGAACTATCTCGACTTTAGAAGTCAACAATCACCAGCAGAAGCAGAACCTGCCAAAAGTCAACTATTTGGGGACAGGCAGCAGTTCGCAGCTGCCCAGAATAATTCGGACAACGTTCGGAGTACACCAACATTTACAACGGTGATAGCACACTCTCCTGCTAAAGAAACTTCACCAGCAGGAAGTCTCCCGTGAAACAAATGACGTCGTAGACTTGAAAATGTCTTCTTCTACAAGTAATGAATAAAAAGAAGATGAAGAGGTAGAGATGGAAATGATGGACCTCTTTCGCCACTAATACATGCATATTGGTCCAAGAGCCGCCCCTGAGGATATCTAAAAAAGCGCATAAAATAAACGCTGTGAAATACATAACTTGGAGGTCCCTGGGCACGTATAAACCAAGTCCATCAGAATGGCACTATATGGTAAAACTCCTCTCAACCTTCTGCAAAAGAACCTATCAGGACTGTCCATTACACCAGCTGGTGGAAAAGCGAGTTACTTAGTAGCACTTCACCCCTACCCTTTCCCCGAAATCACGGACAAGAAAATCTGACAGCGGACACAAGTGTTGAGGCAGAGGACCTGCCAAACTGCTCTTTTTAGGGCTATCCAAAATTGCCTCTTTATTGTAAGGGATTTCATTTTGGATAGGCGTCCCAATTATAACAATCCATTCTGATTTGATCCTTTCGATCCACCGTTCGACATTCAAACCAAACGATTAATATTGACTCAACTATTTTATGTGGCTATAGCATACTAGTAATTAAAACTTATAGGGACTTATGTGAATGTACACTGTGTACTAGAAAAAGTTGTTAGGCGATAGGGAATTTGGATCTCAATTCATTTGGGCAATTGCACAGGTGGCTTACACACTATTGGTTTTAAATTTTGTCCATTAGTTTAACTGGACTGAATCTGAAGTAAGCAGAGGCTACCGTTTCGAAGTGTACACGACGTCCATTGCCACTTTTTCGCGCAATATACCGAGACATTTCCCAGTCGTTTCCTCACTCGGCCTGCTGTACATGGACGGAGATGTGGAACGATTTCCACCTGTCCTAACACCAGGTACCCCCGATATAACGTCATAGTCACCAAACAGTCACGACTGGCGTCACATACTCCATTGGGTAATACCTGCCACTGCTGTAGATTTCGATACGGCCTAAAGCTTGAGTTTGCAAGGACGATTCCCAGTCAAGACTGCCTCTGATTTGGATGCACATTCCAAAATTTAACGTCAGTGTGTGTTGGATCCATACACAATCATGTACACCTTTCATTCAGGTAGAGTGGAACTTAACTGTTCCGTTACCTAACGGAAAACTTAGCAGCTCCCTTTGCGAGCATTAACGCCTGGGGGAATTCCTCATTCCCCCGGAAAATCATCAGCCTGTGGTGCATGCATTAAAGTGAGGCACATGCACGCCCTAATAATTCATTTCATTCATTCACTCGCGCAATTCATTCATCTGCATTCTGGCAGAAGACGCGAAGGAGGCAACATTTACGAGTACGGAGCGCAGTGAAGAGGGTGTCGGCGGAAAATGGCGGGAACAAGTGACAACAGAACAAAAATCGACAAACAACCAAAGTGGTCATTAATGAGATTCCTGTACTGCTTCGCCGGCCGAACCTGGATAATAGTTTGCTGCTGAAACGTAACCAGTAAATTCCCATTGTCATTTTAGTACAAAATCACTATTTTAACATTAAAGTTCCATTGTCTCTAAGATGTATTCCATTCACTACTCATATGTATTGGGTTTGTTGTTGTTCTGGGACTTAACGCCATTTTTCACCACACGATAGGCTATACATGGCGGCCAGTATTGGTTGAGGACGAAACCGTGAAATCCGCGGAAAGAACCACCGTGTTTCACGGCACATCTGCATTCTACTGGCAAACTAGTTCAGAACAAAATCTTGGGAGCAGAAGCGGTAAATAAAAAAACATACAAACATCTACTGGTAGAAAAAAAATCACAAAAAGTCACTTTTATACCATGTGACAAAAAGTAAATAAGGCTGCAAAATTTTCCCGAAAAGACATTACATGAAACAACAAAAGCTCTAGTGTCAAAAGGAGCTAAACTCTTTAAAATAAAACGTTTTTAATTTTCATTTTATATCGCTCGTTTCACTAGATTTACAGTGCAGAAACCCTTATGTTCTTAACAGACTCGCAATTACCATAACATCATTGGCTTGCAATCATGATAATAAAAGAGCCCCCACAAACTCTAGCAAGAAACAAGCGTATGCCACCCAGAACTGACTCAAAATCAAACATTGTGGACAATCGGGTTTTAGAGCCAAAAACGACACTGACCATTGATCCCAATATCAATAGATCCTTTTCAGAGCCAAAACGATATTGATCATTGATACCAAAATCAATAGATCAGTTTATTTTGAGAAAATAACCTAGAGGCTTGACCATTGATCCCAAAATCAACAGATCCGTTTTTCGAGCCAGAACGACATTGAGCTTTTATCCGTAAATCAACAGATCCGTATTTAGTTTGTTTGTTTGTTTGTTTGTTTGTTTAGCTTAACGCCATTTTTCAGCACAGGATAGGCTATTCATGGCGGCCAGTATTAATGGTGGAGGAAGAAACCGGGAAATCACCGGAAAGAACCACCGACCCACGAGAAGCTACTGGCAAGCTTTCTCACATATCTACATTAGCCGAATCCTAGACTCGAACACACGCAGACAGAGGTGAGATGGCAGTGATCCGTAACGGACAGCGCTTTAGACCACTCGGCCACTCGGGGCCCCGATCCGTATTTAGAGTCTAAACGATACTGATCATTGATCCCAAAATCAGTAGATCCGTTTTCAGAGCCAAAACGACATTGACCCCAATATCAACAGATCTATTTCACATATTGAGTGCTTGTCCTCCAGAATTTTTTATCAATGTCAAGGTCAAGATGCACAACACATATTTCTATTTTCTGTCAAAGGAGCATTGACCTTAAAATTCGCGACCCCTCCACGAATAGAAACAAAGGCATCGTTATCCCCGATTTTGTCCCGGGCTTAGGTGTATAAACAATCATTACTATTCTTTCAGTAACTGTGAACATATCCGTTGAACTACAATGCGCATAATCGATACCCAATGTGCAAGCCTTCCTCAAAATGGAATCCATGTATGTTATGTAAAACTAAATTATTGAATAGGAACCAAGCTTCTTTCTCTCATTACGTGACCTTGAACTTTTAATAAAACTGACTCGGGTTCAATCCTATCCGTGTGCAAGCTATTCACACATTTCTGATGTTGTAGGGTTTAACGCCATTTTCAGCACAAGACAAGTTATACATGGTGGCTAGTATAAACAGTGCATGTAGAACCCTAGAAAACCCCGGAAAGAACCAACGACCCACCAGAACCAAAAGGCAAGCCTTCTCACACATCCATACTGGCCGAGCCCGAAACTAGAACCAACTCAAGAGATGCGATGACAGTGATCCGTAACGGCGAGCGCTTTAGATCAATATGCCACTCGGGGCCCCAAAAACGTTTTATATGATGGTGAATTCCACTTACTGTGCACCAATCATTTTTTTCATCAATGACCGTAACCAATGTCCTGCTGACACCCGAAATTATAGGGACCTATATAATGTGCAAGCCTTCCATAAAATTTGGTAACCGCAGATGGTGGAAAACTCGATTTAATGTGCAAAAACTGAGCTTTATTATGCAGAAATAAATTTTCTTCAGGTCAGCAACATTTGCCTTTGAGCATTTGACACTGAGATCGACAGGATTGTTACTTTACCCAAGCGCAAGCAACCCAGTGACGTGTGACAACTGTTAATGAAGGACAAATCGACTGTACTGACATCACAACTTAATAAGCTAGCTATGTAATCGTACATAAGATGAGACGAATTTCAAACTGCAGAGAACAAGATCTACAGTCGTATAATGTGCCAACAGATCTGCGTTTATGCAGTTTACTTGGAGTAATCAAAAGACCAAACAACTTTTTTCCTTATCTGACCGTGCATTATGTTACGGCTCATACATCTGTGATTTACAGTTTGACTTTAATTATATGCTAATATATATGGTACGAAATATAGTGTGCTAACAAAGCACTTAAACAACTTTTCAGTTTGGACCTGATTTTAGACACATCACAGAGTAAATAGGAAGCCTTCATTAGAAGCATCATACGATATGCAGTACGGAACATCGGACCACGAAATCACAGGGTTATAGCCATCAAAGTTAGGTCGTTTCTGGTACAGACATCGCAGTAATTGTAACCTGTATTCGTGACCATCTGTAACTGTAATTTAATCAATTACAGCCACAAAATAGCATGCAATCAATATTATACAATGATTAAATTATTATATTTTCAAGAACACCTGCTTATTACAATTTACTGGTTTTAAATTACTTCCAAACCAAATGATACCCAGCAATGTAAACTTTCGATAACCAGAATATCGGTTATTCAAATACGTGGCATAACTCGAATTATTCGCTTTTTCTGTGTATTTGATTCTTATGAATCTCCAGTTTATTACAAAAAGCAAATTGGTCAGTACATAAAAAACATTATATGTCGATGACAGAAATCTGAAACTGGGCGAAATAAAAACTTCAAGCAACAGAAAAATTAACACCCAAACTTACAGCGATTCGAGGTTACATCTTATGCACATATTTTATTTATGTTCAACTTACCTCGTCTGTCTTGTTTTATTTCAGGATATTCTGTAGTCCGTTAAATGAATACCAAAACTTACAATCATACTATTGGACGAGTTGAGTATAATCACACATGTTCAGTAAAATCATGTAATTGGTTCAAAATGTCTCACACGTTCATTAAAATCATGTAATTGATGCAAAATATCTAACACTTTCAATCATGCTATTAGTGCAAAAAAACTTGTCCGTAACACATCAACATATATTTTATTCCTTACAGTTATGGTCGGTTGAAGGTTCCCTTCGGCGGTATGTATCAAATACTTCCAGATCAAATCCTGTTTGACAACTTACAAATCCAATCGGAATAACACAACCCTATCTCTGCGGCAATTCTAAATTTGAAATTGCATGGTTACATCCGGCATACGGTTGATCCAACTGATATAGCAACCAATCAGATGGAAATTTCGCATATATGCTCAATTGAGAGTTTGGCTGCTTTGATTATGCGATTCCACTTCGGCACCAGTTAATTTTATCATGTGACTGTCAATTGCTTAAGAAAACTAGCAAGACTTTAGATTCTCCTTTCAGTTTATTTTACTGCGTGTTTAAATAATTTTTAAAAAAATTAATGTTGGATACTATTTGTGTTCTCTGTGGTGCAAACCCACTGACACTCGATTCATGAATCCAAACAATGTAAGCATAGTTATTAAATATCAAATTTATTTAAAAAAAAGTTTTTAAAAAGTTTTTAAATGCCAGTTTTCCTTTTCAAAAATGAGATGTTTACGTTCTGGACGAGTTTTATTCTCAATGTTCTCGTCTGTATCAATAAGAGCATTCATTAGTAACCAGCTATAGACATGCAGGTATGGTCCTTAGGGATATAGGTGTCCAAATCCAGTCAAATGCTCGAAGATCGGATCCCATAATACATGGCTAATATTAATTTTGTGATTTATTTTGGAATATAATAAAAAAAAAACTATTTTCATAAGTAGTTACGTCATGGGGGTTGCTCTTTCAGCGCAGTTTATTGGTAAGAAGAATTGTGGCCAACAGGCATCAAAGAACTAGGTCAATTATATCATTCCATGTTTGGGTATAACTAGCAAAGATTTAAAGCCAAATTCATTTTCTGAAGAGTGAATATTTAGATTCAACTGTGCTACTTCGTGACGGATAGTAGCACAAAAAACGAGCACCAATCCGGTGGCCTTTGTGGTTACAGCATCCGTCTCAGAGGTTGCAAGTTAGAACACCCACCCACCCCCCACGTCATACGAAACACTTACAAATTGGTCCCAGCAACTGCTTCGCTTGTAGATCAGCATTATGAGATTAGTATTAGGACTGGTCGGCGCATGGAGTCAGAATAATAATTCCACATTTCTCCGTCATGATGCTCCAGCGCTAGACGTCATTATAAAAATGTCACATTACAGACATGGTAGCGATATGACTTTCACTTAAATCTAAGGTACAAATTTTTTAAAACGAAAAACACCAACGAACACATGCAATCAAACACCCGGCATATCTACACAATTTAAGTCATGTAAATATTTTAACGAAGGAAGTGATATGCTTAAAAATCAGAAAGCTCACCAAAAATGCAAGGCAAACTAAAACGAAGTTGTTAAGTGTTTAGGCTAATACAAAAGAAACAAGAAAAGAGTTAAGACAACAAGCTTTGTAAAATTTAACGAATAATTTATTTCCTTCGAAAAACAAGGTAGTATGAGAAAAGACTTAGTTTACGAATCAAAGCCAAAATTGTATCCATGAATTAAAAAATGTCTTATCAATAAAAGTTCCAAGAGAATCAGTTCGAATCCCTATGAAATTCCAAGATGGAAGACGATGACGTCTTCGATGGTTTGCTTTGTCCTGATGTGTCAATCGTTCTTTGTTGAATCACAAAGAAATAATATTCCAGTTAAGAATTCAAATTAATTTTCAATAAATGTCTTTGCCAATAATTCTGTTAAGTGCCAATAATTCTGTTATGGAATACTTATACGTATGTTTTCCAGAGAAACGAATTCTGCAAAATAAGAACAATTCAACGCAAACTGGTCACGACAAAACACCTTTGAGGTTCAAAGATTTAAAGCACAACTAAATCGATTCTTATGATAGCATGAGATATAAGCCTAACTAAAACGTAAAACATTCCCGGATGGGGTCAGATTAATATCGTGGAAACTTTTTCACACGTTTAAGTCACGTAAGTACGCATAAGTAAGTATAGTCTTAAATTAGCTCAATTCAATGATTTTTTTTTTTACTCTAGCAATGAATAATAATAATAAAAAGTTGTTTACTCTAAACTGACACTGGTTCTGAATCTAGGTCAGCAAAACTGATACAATGTTTTAAACTACTGGCTCTTTATATCATGTCAAACAGAACCGAACGAATTTCTAAAAAAAAAAAAAAAACAAAACAAAAAACATAAAATTAAGTAGACAAAAATATCATTACAATAAGATGTAATGGAATAAAAGAAAAAGTAAAACAAAACAAACAAATAAGTAAGTTACATATACATAAGTCATAATCATACTATAATATTTTGTAACTATTTGCACAATTCCCCTAAAACAAAGATCTGTAAATTTATACCTGAGAAAATAAAAGATGGGAACGTATCGTTAATAATGAGCCATCTGTCCATTCGCAACTTCGTGGTCAACCTCAAGTATCCTACCTCATGCATGCTAATAGCTGCTGTTTGAGATGCTTCAGTCAATAACTAATCAAGGATTGGCCGATAATTCATAAGATCTCAGTCAATTATACAGTCGATCCAACTGTAGAAATAGACTTAGAGAAAACATAGTATTGTTAGGGTGCGTTTAACGCCATTTTTCAGCACACGATCGGCTATACATAACGGTCCGTTTAACTAGGAGGATGAAACCAAGACCCTTCAAACACCTGCCCCAAGACCCACCAAATACCCCCCCCCAAGAACAACCGATAGATGGGAAGCTACGGGCAAGCTTTCTCACATAGTCGTACCCACAGCCGAGCCCTAGATCCACACGGTCAGACGTAAAATGGCAGTAATGCTAAAACCGTGCGCTTTTGACCCCTCGGTTAACCGGGCTACGCAATTAGACTGAGCAATGGAAAAAATAATTGTGTATGTAAAAGCAGAAAAAAATTCATTAAATATATTCGAAGATTTTTTTAAAATGACAATGTAGATTTCTTCACGAGAAGGCACCTTACAAGCCCATTCCAACGTTTATCATAAGTTATTACTTAGCGAAATTGTATCTATTTCATAGAAAGGGGGTTAACACATTGTTACAGATACAGAAGGAAAACTATTTTAACCTTCACAAGGAAAGGGTGACCAACTTCGCTGTTGTTGTTGTTGTTGTACTTAACGCCATTTTTCAGCACACGATAGGCTATTCAGGGCGGCCAGTATTAATGGTGGAGGAAGAAACCGGGAAATCACCGGAAAGAACCACCGACCCACGAGAAGCTACTGGCAAGCTTTTCACATATCCACATTCGCCGAATCCTAGACTCGAACCCACGCAGACAGAGGTGAGATGGCAGTGATCCGTAACGGACAGCGCTTTAGACCACTCAGACTCTCGGGGCCCCTGACCAACTTCGTGAATAAAGTGTTACTTCTAAGAGCCTTTACAAGTTGTGGCTCGTTTTAGAACAAAGTTGGTTTTCTTTCAATTAAATAAAACTACAACTGACAAGATTAATTTAACTTTTTCGAGAAAAATTTACCCATTTTGAAGTTGTGCAAGTAAAATTTTCTAACACATGAAACAAAAGAAAGACAGTAGGATCAATTAGCAGCGTTGTAAATATTAAGTGACTTTCATTATATGTTCGATTTGTTTTCCCACAGCAACATTAAAAATGGTTAAATGTTGATATCACGTGACAATTTGAACCCTGGAGTCATTTGGGTCGCGAGATTTGTGTAGTCATGTGACTCGGAATGTGAATGGCGAGTTCACGTCAGTTTTAAGGAGAACTGTATTTAGCCAGTTCGGATTTACCCTCATTATAAACTATAAATGAAAGTCACGTGATATTACTGTTTTTCTTTTGTTTCATGTGTTTTGATTTGCCAATACTTTTGTCGCTTAGTCCAGTAGGAAGTCAGGCTGTAATAGGATATATATGTACACATGAAGAAGGGCTACCATAGAGTCAAGTATTAAGTACGCCCAGAGGGCATGATGCACGAAAATAAGAACTAGCCCGACTTGTTTTATAAAGCACTTGTGCCGGACTAGCGACTTAGAAAATTTTACTTGCCCGACTTAAAAAAATGACTAGTCTGGGACGTCGGGCTATGAGATTTGCTCAGCTCATATATATATATATATATATATATATATATATATATATATATATATATATATATATATATATATATATATATATATATATATATACTTTAAGACAAAATCTTTTTGACAATTTTTATAGGTTGTAAAATAGAATAGGTTTTACGAAAAAACAACAAATTTTAAGAAACTAAACTATCTTGATATTCTTTAAACACATTAGATATTATAACAAATATATTTCATTTTAGGCTTCGGACTGTAACTGCTTCATATGACACAATCGATTGCAAATGGCTTATAAACGGTCTATTTGTTACAAATCAGCAGCAAAATTAGAGGCCAGGCAAGTCTTTGGAAAACACTAACCCGACTTTAAGAAGGATACTTCAAAGAGCTTTCTTACCTTTTAATGAACACTTACTTGTTTTGTCAGTCGGTCTGGTTTTTTTTTTTCTTTCTGTTAATCGGCGAATAGAGTTAGAAAATCAAGGTCAAGGACCCTTACTACCCGTGACATGTTTCACTCTGGCTTCTTGGATTAATTGTTATTACATCTTTTAACTGATTCTTCCTTCGAATTCGTTTTTTTTTTTTTATTTATTAATGTGTGTTTAGCGTAGGCCTAGATATAGAACATACAGAACCAAACGAATGTAAATATATTAGTTATGAATTATATACTATTGTAGATTTATAGTGTTATACTGTGTGTCTTCTTTTCTTATATTTCAGCAATACACTATCCATGTATTCGGTGGAATAAGGAGACAACTCGTCAACAAACACTGAAATGTGACTGCTGTTATCGATGTGAAAATAGCTTGCACATTTTGTTACCTAAATATTTTTTAATAAGTTCAAATGAAAATTGTACGCACTATCAGACAAAACGAAAAAAAAAACTTTCATTTTTGAAGTAAATATAAACAAAAGCAAGGGATTAAATAAAGATCGAAATAACATAGGAGACGCACTATGTTTCTGCTTGAAATGAAAAATGAGCAACTTTTCTTCATATACATAATTATATTACAAGTCAATTTTGGGACTAACTGTATTGTGATTTGTTATCAATAACTTAATCTTAATTTTTTTTCAGGAAATTCTTTAAAGATGTATAAGGGGGCACAATTAAGTTGTTTAGGTTGACTTTCGTCTGTAGTCCATGCTTTCGACCAATAAGAGAAAATGAGACGAGCCAGCAGAGGACATCAATAAACCCCGACGCTTGCGCTTAGTGTAAACTTATTCTAGTTTTATTGCATCCTAATACGATAGTATTAATGACTTCATGAACGTTGTTGTCAATCTTACGATGAAAATCCACCAACGTGATAGCTTATAATAAGTTAAAAAAAAACAATGCAGCTTTATATACCTTAATATGATAATAACTGCATTAAAACTACTTCCTATATAGTTGTGTACAGTAAGAATATATTGGATTTTATAACATATGGTGAAATATTAACATGGGCTGGAAATCGTCGCTTATAGTATTCCTTGCTGAACCATTCGTCTATTTAAATTTTCAACGTTTCTAAATCAGCATTACACATAGATATGTTGTGTTTTGGTTTCTTATGCACCTTTCGTAATTTCATCTCAGACTCAAGTGGCCCTCAATTCGACGAAGAGACGCCAGTGCTGGATCTTAGCGTAAGTGGCGATAGAGTAAAAGCTGGTTATTCATTTCGTGTTACTGCTTACTGTGCGTACTTAAACGATTTGTGAACACTGAGTGAATGAGGAAACTGGTATTTATTTTTTTCAAAGTCGGTGCTCCCATGTAAAATCTCTGTAACGCAGCTGTGTGTATGAATACCGGCAATGGCATATCTTTTTCTTATTGTAGTTATCTGACAGATGACTCAATCCAAACTGAGAATTCTACGACAGAGGCCGTTACGTACACGGTTGTCGACTAAAGAGACAAAACAAAGAAACTACTGAAAGCCGTTGCCGCATCCGCAACAAGGTCACTGCCTCCCTGTCATCATCCGACAGCTGGGCGACTCATTCATTGAGCTTAACCAGACACATTTACACGATGCTTATCCTGGTATGCTGTTACCCCTGCTGTACTGACAGCAGTTAATATATTGAAGGAAGCAGAATTTAATTATATTGCATACATTTATTGGAGAACTAGCAATAACAGGACCACACGATAATAATACATAAACATAATATATCTACAAACTTTGAATATGCTCGAAATGAGTTAGATTCTGTTCTCAAATTCACTATATGAATAATGCGTACAACTAAATTTGTACAAGTATAGTTGTAATTATGTAGACAGAGTTAAATTCTAGGCAAAGTTAGAGATATGCATAAATATATCGGATCTTTTTTTTCTGCCGAGACACAAAGCTGTACATGATTTATTTAATCCTGTCCATGACACTAGATTGCGTACTTCAGAAGCACCTATAGGTCGAACAATAGGAAGCATTAAGACCCACCTACAAGAATGTGATTAAAAACTGTAACAGATATAAAGAAAAAAAAAAGACCTAGGAAGCCATCAGGCTTGTCATTCGAGGTACATAAATGACGTTACATAACTCGTTATTTTTCTCTCGTTATTTTCCTCTATTGAATATTACATAGTTATTTTCTCTCGTTATTTTCCTCTATCGAATATTACATAACAAATAGTCGTAACCTTTTACTGAATAAATTATTTCTATTTTACGTTTTTGATCAGTATAAAATGTTTTCTTAAGAAGGTGTTGTTTATTTTTAATTTTCAGCTGGACGAAGACTACTTATCCAATGGGGGGAACCGAGTGGCCGAGTGGTTTAAAGCGCTTTCCGTTACGGATCACTGCCATCTCACCACTGTCTGCGTGTGTTCGAGTCTAGGATTCGGCTAATGTAGATATGTGAGAAAGCTTGCCAGTAGCTTCTCTTGGGTCGGTGGTTCATTTCCCGGTTTCTTCCTCCACCATTGATACTGGCCGCCGAGTGCTGAAAAATGGCGTTAAGCACAACAACAACAACAACAACAACAACTTATCGAATGCAATTTAGCCCTTCTTCAGACAAGAAGTAATCCGCAAAGACAAACGCCACTTAATATTTGCTACTGATTAGCAGTCAGAACTCCTGAGAAAGGCTAAAACACGCTACATCGATGGACGATGGTAGCTTCAAAAGTGTGAAGAAACCTTTTTATCAGTTACTAACGGTTCACTTTCTTTTAGTCCGGAGAAACTATGAAGCAAGTACCACTAGTGTTCATTATGATATCCGGCAAAAACAAGATTATTTTGCTCACTTTTGATAATATTTACTATAAATAAAAACGCGATCAACTTTACAAATGTCTTTATTCTGCAAACTATGAAGAAAACAAATTCGTTCAAATTTTATTTGTTCACTTATCGCTAAATATATTTTATCTACATTAAAATCAATTTACATAATGTTTCATTATTAGATTACTGGGCTCTACTTCCACTTCTAGAAGCATCAGTCAATTCATTTGTGTTAAAGTTCGGAGAATGGAATATGGAAGTCACTCCGCTTGGTTTTCTATAATCCAAATGGAAGTTGATGTGCCTTCCACTGAGGCCAGGCTGTGTGGCGAAAACTTTACGAAAAAGATATTCAGGTAAATAATATTCTCTTTAGTTATAAACCACTGTTGTAGTCTATTTTTCATATTTAGTCAATTATGACACGTACAGTCTTCATTTATATTTGTGTCCGTTTTTCACTATTTGAACATAGAGATAAGATGATTCACGTTGTTGTTGGGCTTAACGCCATTTTTCAGCACACGATAGGCTATTCATGACGGCCAGTATTAATGGTGGAGGAAGAAACCGGGAAATCACCGGAAAGAACCACCGACCCACGAGAAGCTACTGGCAAGCTTTCTCACATATCCACATTCGCCGAATCCTAGACTCGAACACAAGCATGAGGTAAGATGGCAGTGATCCGTAACGGACAGCGCTTCGGACCACTCGGCCACTAAGGGCCTCAATAAGGAAGGTGTTCGTTTGTAAAATTTTCCTTATTATGTTAATGATCGCATTATCTGCATCAATATAAAGGCTTATATATATATATATATATATATATATATATATATATATATATATATATATATATATATATAGACGGCATACAACCAGGGGGATGCTGTTTTCAAGTTTTGTAGAAAGGTGTTTGCTTTGCCCTTTGTGCCAGCAGAATATATCCCCACAGCTTTTGAAAAAATTAAAAGAAACGGTTAGAACCGCTACGTTCGATTAATGGATGACGTATATTAGTGACCGGTGGATATCCAACAAAATTTGGCCCATATCCACGTGGAGTGTCTTTGGAAAAACTGTACGAACGTGGAGGGATGGCACATTAGATTGAATCGCAAAGCGTACAAAAGCAACCTTCACTTTTATCTTATGTTTACTCTTCTATACAATGAAGCCCAAATTATACCAACTCAAGTAAAGATGGTATCTGAAGGAAAACTGACTATATACCAAACTAAGCAAATCCGTACCATGCATGGAAAAGTTTTTTTAGTACTTCGAGGAAGTACACAAATAAGGATACCAGTGCCAACGGTCTTCTAAGAATGTGTGGACACATCTACGGACCAACAAGTTGAAAAACCGAGTTGCGTTTCAGAATCAAATGATCACATACGTTGAATTTCATATCAGTAGTGTGTGTGTGTGTGTGTGTGTGTGTGTGTGAGAGAGAGAGAGAGAGATTAAATAATGCTAAGAATAAAGCTGGTGTTTAGTTGCTACAATATCAAACTCTTACCAGTTAAGTTTATTGTTTATTTTTATCTTAAGTTGTTTTATTTCAGGTTATGTTTCACAATGTGCGTACGTAAACTAAAAGCTTGTCAGTACCACTCAACATCGTCATAGTTGCTCCATACAAAAACTGATTGCTAGTCTTAACTGTAGTACAAATTATCTTTGTTCCCTTGTAAGCTGCATTTTTGTAATGAATATACACACTTGCAAAGACTACGTCTGAAGGCGTCCGTCCCTTTGTGCGAATCTCTCAATCGAGAAACCATAATTGCTAGAATGGGATAAAGTGAAAAAAGCAAAATACATCTGAGCCCGTATACACAAAAACTCGCCAGCTTGAGTGCATATGCTTACTTACTTTTTGTATGGCGCTAAATAGCCTCACTTTGCTGGTGCGCCGTAAAATTTCAACTAACCAACCAACCTACATTCTGTGCTCGACTGAAAGTTTTTTTCTCAGGGAGCTTTGGTTTACACACACACACACACACACACACACACACACACACACACACACACACACACACAATATTTCTGAAATAATTGCTAGTGCTCGATTACCAAATAGGCAGAGTAGGCACAGGTCTTTGGGCACCAAGCCTTTTAGGGGCACCACGCCTTTTCGGGGCCCCCGCGACAACGGATCCTAATGATATTTAATTGATTTGATCGTGACGTATGACGTATTTGCGAGAGCCCCCCTCCTCCCTTCGAATGCCTTGAGGCCTCCACGGGGTTTAATCAAGCAGCAACAATAGATTTACAGAAAATAAAAGCAGGCTGGAGGAAGAGATTAAATTGGGAGCTGCAACGATTAATTGCTCTTGAGGTACTTTTTATACAGAAACTGGTTGATAAAATTCTTACACAAGGAGGGAAGATGATATTATGCATAATGTATTCTGCTATAAATATTCAAGTGCCTAACAAAATCGACCTTCTTACAAGGCATATATGTAGCATCTCGTTGTCTACGTAACTCAAAAAGTATCACATCCATCTCTGCTATACTACTTTTTTTAGACGTCCTTTCTCCCATGTAATATTTGTCTTTGGGACGGTTATTCCTAAGGATATCTGAGCTTGTAACCTTTTACAACTTCGAAAAACCTTTACTTAATTTAGCAAATAATTCAAATTTTATTCTCAACCTATTATATTTTACAAACTAATTAAATTGAGTGCACACGTTCACAGGTAAGAACTAATTATTGTACACTTATATTTGTTCTCACTTTGACTAAACAAAATAAGTACTATATAAGGACAAAGTGTCTTCCCTTTATTTCATACATTACACTCATATCCCAAACAGAGACACTTAAACATAGGCACTTGATTCTGGTGTAAACTAATGTGTACCTCATCTATTAATTGGTGAAGTATACGTTATTGTAAACCGTAATCAAGTTCCTATGATCCTAACAGAAAAAAAAGTTCAGTTACCTAAAGCAGGACTTTGAATTATACGGTAAAGAAAACAACATATTTTATAGGAACTGTCCAAAAATATTTTGTCTTAGTTAACTTACGCATATATAAGTTATAAATTACTGAGTATTTTATTTAAAAATTAATACTTTTTAAACTAGTGTCAGTTGTATTATTTAGTTGGACCGAATTGTCTTTCGAGTTAGGCCGAATTGTTCAATAGACAAGCAGAGCTTATGTTAATGAAAATTCTTTATTTTTAAGCTAAAGTATCGAGAAGACATTACCTAGGAGCAGTGAAAATTTGGGCATAATAAACATAAGGAACACTTTCCAAATTTGTTCCAGCTGGCTAATCTAGTTAAATGCACCATCAGCAGGGGCATCTCAGCATAGAACAATCGTACGCTGGTGATGAACAGATAAACTAATTAACCCCCGGAGGTTTTTGTCGTTTTCGCATGAAATGCAAGCAGGAATCTCCTTTTGGGAGCTATTTCTAACTACATTCATATACATAGACCGACATTTTTGGTTAACCTAAAGCCTATTTGTGTTAGAAACAGTTTTGCATTGGCTATTTCGCCAGAGCATAATCTGAAGGGTAAAAGTGGGACTTTAACTGACCTGTGTTAGAAACAGTTTTGCATTGGCTATTTCGCCAGAGCATAATCTGAAGGGTAAAAGTGGGACTTTAACTGACCTGTATTTTCGTGTCCAGACTCTTTATTCTAAATGCCCATCTTATCCTACTTTTTGCAAAGGTAAACCTGTCTGGGTACAGTTCAGACCGGTCTGTCATAGATCTGAGGCCAAAAGGTCTAAAATCCTGACACAAAACCGGATCCGACCTCGGGCGAATTTTGTCTGTAAAAAAAAAAACTCGGATCCAAAAAGTGACGTTTTACTCTCTGTACTTTTTTTTACTGCAACTAGAACGTCCATATATTTGGTATCATCGTAAAGCTACGTCTGTCTACCGTTCTATAATACCACCCACTTTATTGTGTCGTACACGACTTGACGCTACAGAGCTCAGAAGTAGGCTACCATCTCCTGCCCCGTAAACGTGGCGCCAGTGGTTAATAGTGTTATGGGGCTTAAGGCCATTTCTCAGCACACGATACATGGTGGAGGAAGAAACTGGGAAATCAGCAGATAGAAGCACCGACCCACGAGAAGCTGCTGGCAAGCTTTCTCGCATATCCACATTCGCAGAATCTACGAAGACGGAGGTGAGATGGCAGTGATCCGTAACGGAAAGCGCTTTAAACATCTCGGCCACTCAGCCCCCCCCCCAAGGATATAAGAGTTAAGCTCGAAAAATCAACAGACCAAGGCGTATACAATTAGTGGCAACATATTTTAAAGATTTTGATTCCATTGGGACTTTAGCAGTGTGTAGCTAGAAGAAAGAGACATGGATATTGTGGTGTTAGGTATATAGTAAACTACGGCCATTCCTCCTCTCCCTACTTTTTCGTTCTACCACCCCACCCCCATTTAAGCAACAAGTAGACCCACCCCACCATTTGATAAAATCCATGCAGCATCTCTGAATTGAAAGCACTAGAGTTGCAGCTGGTGAAGAAACTATAGGAGTTGAAGGGCAATGGTTAACATCTGTTTTACAGCGATTTCTTTTAAAATATAATTTCCCTTTCATATTACATTTATTTATTTCTGTAATGGTTTTTGGTTATGTTTCTTGTATTTAAATTAGTAACTAAAGCTAGCTACGATGTCGTAGCCTCAACATGTTTTGTTGTGGTTGAGGCTACGAACTGATCCCATATCAAGTAATGGAGCAAAAAAAAAAAAAAAATCCTCATCTGTCTGAAACACAAATAGTTTAGAAATCTACTAAATAAGTTTAATCATTTTGTCAAAGAAGTTTGGCTTATTTTTAATTTATTAAGCCCTTACACGGTAAAATAAATAGGCGTAGTTATGCTACCTTCACTGTGTCCACCATGACAGATAACGCGAGACTCTTTCTGTGACCCCATTTCTACATAAGGCTTGCCAGACTATCTATGAATATTCTACGCTAGGGTATTAGTTGTTGAATGACATAATACGAGATGGAGAATGGCCACTTGCATAAATTGCGGAATACGGTTCTTTGAGAAAATAATTGCTTCTTGGTGCAATTTCAAAGTCACCCGTAAGCCGTATTTACTTTTAATGCGAAGAATTTCCGACTGAAACCGCGCCATATTTTTTACTACGATCTGTTCAAGTTTCTAAATAAGGAATTAAGGTCCTTATATGGCACACAAATAAACGAGGCTGAGAACTGAAGTAGGTATTATTTGAACTAATATGGGGGACGATCAAAACGAAAATATTGGATAAGAGCGAGATTTTACCACTATTTCTACAATGATTTGCGATTATTCCAGTATTAAATGGAGGACTACTCAATTTATTTCATAATATATCAAAAAACATATTCAGAATTTTTAATATTAGTCTAAAAAAGAGCCTGGTGTGAATCACACCCGGCTGCTCCAGTAACACACATAGACTTGTGTTAGTACCTTGTCCACAAAAAGATTTAGGTGCTAAAAATAGTATTAAAGCTAAACACTTGATACTGTGATTAATCACTGAAAACTGTTCAATAAAAAGTCATTTAATTTCTGCTCCTCTAATCTGCATTAACCCTGATTATTTCATTAATTTGATGTTGTGCTAGTGAGTATTCATTTTAATTTTATTGGATTTTATTTGATTTGACATTCTTAGACCGATCTTTTTGTGTGCCTGTGTGGACCTGATATTTAAAAAATGCCTGGACATTATGTTTATATCCTTGTGGGAAGAAGCTGATTACTTGAATCCTGGATAGGGCCTTCCAAACTTAAAACAAAAGCATCATTTCGGTTTATTAGGTCTGGAACTTTTTATTTTTATATCTGGAAAAAGTCTTAAATCATTTTACTATGTTTGTGGAAGGAACCATGTCTGTGCCTAAAACCTGGTTATGCAACTAAAAGAAACAAAACCACACTCTTAAAATGTCAAATGTCAGACAATCACACACTGAAAAAATGAAGTGATAGAGCTATGAGAATCTGGTTCTTCCAATTAGCTTCCACCCCTATTCTTTCACATATTTGTAGCATAAAGGGTTCTGCCCACATTGGAAAATGAACTGTCGAGAGACAATAAAAGGGGGAAAATGTCCTGGTTTGCAAAGAAAATCACAGCTTTCCACCCCAAACCCCCAATTACTGTGCAGACATAATGTGCATGTTTACTCTGATGTGGTTCCTGCTGCAGTAAATATAGCTAGCGAAGGTCTTAATGTTTACCAACTCAATGACCCACGTTTTTATAGCCGCACTAAAACCAATGGGGACCAAAATATGTACTTATTTTGTTAAGTTTAGGCTGGGTGAGGAGATGAAGGTTTCATAAACTGCCCAATGTGACGGTGACCTCATTCAAGCCTGTTGCCAGACCACATAGTTCTTAATAGCATTTTCTACATCAACCTCCAGGATATCGATCTTTAAATGCAGATCTGTATATGTGATGATAGGTTACGTTTCTTGCCGATAGCGTTGACAAAATTAACGTCTGGGATGCAACGGGCTAAATTTCTGTAAATAAATATTCATCACTGTCACTTGACCTCCAAGTTAAACGTGAAATCTCAACAAAATAAGGGATAGGATGAGTGAAAATTAATTGTAAGGCTGTTTAACACTAAGTCGATACAACGTGTGACCATAAACAAGGTGGAGTTTTCCGGTGGTGTGTACTAGCTTAAGCTGGAAAATCCTGTTTCACGCATGACAGCCATGTGTCCCGATCTCTTACAACACAATGTGAACAGCATGTATATACCATACCATAACACTGGTAGTAACAAACCGACAATCACGCTATACAGAAATGCACCAGGGTTTTAATATGCGCTCAATATCACTTGGTATGACTATGAGGATGTGCGATGAATAAAGAGGGCGCGCAATGTGTGTGTAATATATTGAGAAAGTCCGTCTTACCTTCATAATTATTATACAGTGTATAATATCGGTTGATCCAGGCGTGGTATATATGCCACATTTCCCACATTCCATCTATTTTTCCTTTCTCTGTAAATTCTGACCACCATCGGCTCGGTAAAATCCCTGGAATGATTGGTTGAAATTCGGGGTCCTTAAGGGAATCTCTGTACCATTCCAAAAATTGGGACCAGTGTTTAACTTTAGGGGAAAACCCCCAAGTTCCTAGGATTGGAAATAAGAATGTCTTGTGTTTTGTATCAACTTCAATCAATCCATTGCTGAATTTTCCATGTTTCATGCTGACGCCCTGAAGAGCATATCCATTTATGTCGTCCCTATGGCTGTATTTTTTATAGACAAGTTTAAGCCATTTATAAAAATACGGAGACACGGATATATCGTCTTCCAAAATTACCGCTTTTTCTGAGCTTCCATTGTGTGGATTCCATGTCCCCATCCACTGACCATATATTCCTACGTGACATGTCTGATTATGAATGTAATAACGACCATGGCGAAAAATAAATCGTTTTGCGACACGGTAAGTTTCCGCATCTATCATTCCCGTCCTCGATCTATCAATCCAAACATGAATCGCCACTCTGTCCCCGAAATAATGCGCACTGTTAAGGGATTCAAGAAGCCGGAGTAAGGACTGAGCACGGTTGTACACAATGACAATAATTCTCAAATCTACTTCTTCCGGCTTATTGGACTCCTCTCTAACTGGTACTCTCTCTAATTGCATTGTTATTCTGCATAGCTCATAATCCCGGAATAGCGTGTTTATTTCTGTAGAGCACAAGCTATCCCTATCTGTGGTCCAAACCACTTGCTCAATCCATACCATTAACATAGAATTCACCAGAATCACACTGAACAGAAGCAACAGCGATTTTTTCCAGTTACTCGATGTACAAGCTTTTCTCAGTCGTTTAAATGGCATCGTGGTAAATAAACACAAGCACATGGTTAGTTCCAACTACCTGTGAACCTCGTTCGCTATACGCATCTCTCCACGCACTGAGAACACGAGAACACATCCTCGTTTTCTACCTACATATCGTGATTGATTGTAGTTCTCGCTGGATACCGCTGAACTTCACTGCCCGTATGCCACAACAGGCCAGTCGCCAGTTGAGTGGTTTAACAACCCAGCTTGCTTGTAATTGTTAGTCGACCGGGAAATGTTAGTTAGACATTCAGGCTAGCTATATTGAGATAATAATGATTATAATGTTAGTGAATAACATCACAGTTTCGTTTGTATGTATTTAAAAAAACAACAGATGTTTGGATGAATATATATATATATATATATATATATATATATATATATATATATATATATATATATATATATATATATATATATATATATATATATATATATATAATTTGGATTTACTAATTTACTAATTTTATAAAGGTCAGCTTGCCTCAGGCAAATTGACTGGAAAATTAAACTTGCCCTCCTAATCTCTGAGCGCGTCCCAGATATAATAGCTCCCGTGGACAAAATAGGGTCTGAAGACAAAATATGGTATATTTAAGCAAATGGGACTCAAATCATCGAACGCATGTTTCCTTTCTATATATGTCGGAACCCTACAGCCATATGTCGATAGTAAATCTTATAAAATATATATTTAACTACACATACAAAGAAAACACGTAAATATATATGTCGATTAGGCAGAATTCAAATGCAGACGAAATGGAACAATAAAACAGGCATTTTCATCTATACAGAAATAAATGGATACGTAGAATACATTTCGAAAATAGGTGCGTTTTTGAGAGAGAGAGAGAGAGAGAGAGAGAGAGAGAGAGAGAGAGAGAGAGAGAGAGAGAGAGAGATTAAAGCAGCACTTGTGATTTATTTATACTCTCTATTCAAGGATTGGTGAACATTTATTTTATCCACTTATTACGATTAGCATCTGCTCACCTTCAATTCAGCAACGTACCTTAAAATATTTGAGAATCCCACTTCTGAGAATGACTTCAGAACACTTATGTTTGTTTATTTAATTGTTTTGCGAGCACGAGGTCTCCAGTAAGTATTACGTAAACAGCATATCGTAAAACACCGCCTGTGGGTGCTACATTTTCCTAACATTACCACACTTTGAACGAACTCACCGGATATTTAAACGTTAGATACGAGTCTTTATTTCCAACACACCCCTGTTAAAGAAATCTCACAAGTTGTACTTAGCAGTAACAAAGTCGCCATAAAAATTGCGACATCCATAAATACTACCTTTCAAAACCCGGATATGCTGCCCGAGGCTTACTTAGAACCTGAGGGTCGGCAAATCCCAGGTACGTACCAATATTACGATTACAATGTAGCTGGTAAGTAAAAGGTCACTGGACATCGACATAGTATAAACGCGTGATATAATAATAATAATAATAATAATAATAATAATAATAATAATAATAATAATAATAATAATAATAATAATAATGATGATGATAATAATGATAATAATAATAATAAACACATTTCTTGTGCATGTACACCAACAAAATGTTTAATTAGACTTAAAGAAGTCTTAAGGCATGTATGGGTTTTGACCATAATACGTTATCCAGAAGTCAGCATAATATCTGGTCGGAAAGTTAGGAATTACGAATCTTATGGAGGTTCAGATTTGGGTCAGACGTGGTTATTTGCCCCTGACCACCACGCTACCTGTATTGAATTTACAACCAATTCTCTGCTCTTTCTTGGATACACCCAGCTGGAATATCATAAAAATAGATATTATACCAAATTGAGAGAAATATTTGCAGCTTTGAGAAATTTAATTATTTTTTTTTTTTTTGTTCTTACATTCATCCAGCAGGAAAAATTTCCTTTCTGCTTGTCTCCCTTTCGGGGCTTTGAATTTTGTATTTTTTCTTCCTTATTTGCCTCTTTTAATTTTTTTTTTTACGAAAGTTTGTTTAGTTTATGCATCAACCGCTCCGGTGGACTAGTAGTTAGAGCGTCCGCCTCGGATGCGGGAGGTCTTGGGTTCGAACCTAGTAATACCAAAGGCTTTAAAAAACAGTACTAACAGCTGCCGGGCTTGGCGCTCGGCATTAAAAGGTTAGTGTTAGGACTGGTTGGCTAGGTGTCAGGATAATGTGACTTGGTGGGATATCATGCCAAATGTCTGCGACATGATGCCCCAATGCTAGACATGACTATAAACTGTCAAACTGCAGACGTCGTAGCGATATGACTGAAAAAATTCTTAAAGTTACGTTAAAAACCTAAATCACACACACAAACATCAGTACTCAATACTGAGGACTACGTACTTATATATTTGTATATACTTGTGTGCCTTTGTAGCTTGCTTCAGGCTATTAGTGGCGTGTGGTCGCCATTTGCAATACTGGATTTAAATTGAAAGTGAGTTGTACTCACCATTCATTTTCCAAAGGGCTCGAGCATTGCCTTCAACACTAATTAAAGCAATAGATTAAGTGCTTATTTCGAAACAGAAATTGATAGTACATCCAGAAAAGCCTTCTTAAAAGCCTTTCACCCAGAAGGCTGTCAGACACTGGATTTTGGAAACGTTGATAATGGTCCCAGACAAGCGGATATCCTGACAGCAATGAGGGTTTAGAGATACGACATTTCCAAAATATAGGGTTTCTAAAGGGGGAAGGTGTACAATAAATTTCTTCATTTACTTTAAGGAATATCAAAAGCCCTTTATTGATAAGGATTACTCTGAAGCAAGCGGGATAAAAGCAAGGGTATATAAATCAGTAGTGTATGGGGGCGATTCAGCCACGATGGATTATTCATTAAAAACACCCCTTGGCCTGTATAGCCTCAAGTTTTATAGCCACAAATGGAACAGCCTGGGCCTGTATAGCCTCAATGGAAATTTTGTATAGGGACAATATAAATGGCAAAGGAAAGATGACGTCACGTTACTGGACACTTATAACACTGTAGTACGGTACTGACCTAAATACACACACATACATAGCTATTACTTTCTTCCTTATTTCATTCTCCTCTTCCTTTTATATTTTCTTTCCACTACCTCATCCTTTGTTTGTCTTCTATGTCTATCTTTCCTTTCTTTTCATTTCTTATCATTTCATGTATGATATCCTTGCATCTTTCAAATTCCTAATTTCCATCTTTACACGATGGGTGCCATCTCACCAGCATTTCCTGCAACATGACTAACGTATCAAATACCTCATGCAGTCTCAGTATTATATCGTAGTTGCTTGCAATCTTTTATTCTGAGTAAAATAGCGCGAATGAGGTCAGGTCATATGTGATTATAGTCATTTATACACTCTCGTGTTTTGTGACTTTAAACCCTGAAAAGGGCTAGTGGCCTCTCCCCCTTCCGGGTCCGGGCTCACCTGTGTCTGGTACTGACACTTTTCTATGCCCCAGACTTGGGCTGCGTTCCTTTCGGGGGGGGGGGAACGAAACGAGCAAGAATAAAACACTCAATATACTATCACTAATGAAACGAGCAAGCATAAATCACATAATATACTATCCTCACCGATGTAACGAGTAAGCATGAAACACACAATATGCTATACTCACCAACGAACGAGCAAGCATAACACATACACAAGTAAATAATGAGTGTTTATAATCACACTACATGGCATCCATACGAATTGGCAAATTGAATAGCTTCTCTTTTAGAGAGTAAAGCGCTGTTTTATCTTTAACTCCATACGCACCTGGTTAATGGAGGCACCTTCCTGGTCTGATACCACAAATACATCGCTGACTCCAGTCCTACTGCCAATTGATGTTTCTTCTTGGGAGCGCAGAGGGAGGTTGAATGGCTTCAGATTCCCATTTCTCAGATTCTATGATTCTGAAGATTGTGTTTTTCTTCCTATTTGAGACCTAAGGATGAATTTGTAGGTGCTACGGCTCCAACATTTCCCGTTGTCCCTCCAAATTTCTCTACAATATCCTTCCAGTTTTCCATCTGGTGGATAGCGAGTCTTGGTACTGTTGTTGTTGGCATTGGTGCTGGTTCCGCAGATACTGGAGGTGTCGTAGCCTCAAGTTTGACCTCACACAGAGGTAAAATGAAGAGGTGAGACCGTATGCTTTCCTTCTTCTCTTCTTTTTTTTTCTTTTCGTCCTCCTCTTTCAGCTGGGATAATTCTGCATCGGCTTCCATACCCAGTTCATCCAGGATGTTCCTGGCATTCTCCAGGGGACTTTAGAGCTCATGTTTCATTTGAACTGGTTCACAATGGTAGTCAGACTGACGTGCGATTGGCTTTATATTCGTGGAGCTCGGCAGTGAAAGTGAACATCCCTAGTACCTACGTTTATACCATCGTATGAACGTGCGGACTTAAAAGAAGCACTCACGTTAACTTTAAATTTTTTACTTACAAGCACAGGCACACAATTAGGACAAGACAGAGAAACGATGTGCATATAGACACTTCTATTTTTTAAATTTGAAACGTTTTGACAAATTGAACGAGTATATATTTTCGAGAATATTGGGTAGCCAAGAAAAAAACTGTTTTCTTTTTGTTTCACAGAGTAATGGCAATCGATTTTACTGAATAAGATTGCGACCCGTCTGTCAGCAGGCTTAGGCTTTCCTATTCGTTATGGCCTGATTCTGCAAAAAGAGAAAGAGAATTCTTTGGTGTCTATTCGACAGTCCACAAAACCTCTGCCTGGTTCTTGCTGTTGTTGTTGCTGCTGTTGTTCTTCTCTCTGCTCTTTCTGAAGTGCGTAGATTTTAGTCCATTGTTCTTGATCTTTCTTAATCTCCTCTCTAAAGATATCTTCTGTTAGGTCTCGGGCTATAGAGAGCATCATAACAGTCTATATTTCTTCACCCTTATGTATCAGGTTTAGCCTTACACGATGAACTTTGACGAGTCAACTGTGATTGGTCAGACGGGAGACCCACCCAATTTATTTGTGTTACGACCCTGTAGTTTACTTGTGTGTGATAAGGAAACAATTCTGTATAAATCATTTTATTTCATTTTTATTTCGTTAAGTGTAATTATTAATATAATTATATTAATATCGTCTAACATATTTTTGAAAAAAAAAACTGTGTTTACTTGAGTCGTAGATGTGACTCATGTGAGCACGAGCTGTGTATGATAACAAATTCATTGTAAGTAAACATTCAGGAATAGCCATGAAAACGATTGGCTGATACTGCGTCAGGCTTTCCTAAATGTCCAGAAGTATTACGAAATTGCCTGCGTCCTCGTGCGCGTGCAATTCATACAACGCATTAGCTTCATGTATATGTTTGAGATTTTTGTAAGTCCTAGACAGTCACGGACAGGCAGTCGAAGTCGAGAGTCAACAGTCACGGACAGGCTGTCGTAGTAGAGTCAAACACAGTCGTAGAATCGTGAAGTCAGTTATACAACTTCTACTACCTTAAAAAAGATATTTTTGTGATAGAAGAAGTTGTCTGTTCGTATGTCTAAGTAGAACAACATGTTTTGTTAGAGGAGCTATTTTTGCTTCATTTTTATGACTAATTGTTTTCCTGGAGAACAACATTACTGATTTGGACATTTCCCCGAAAATATTCTAAATTGGAACGGGACAACACAAACTGTGCTTTATTGTGTAACTTTTAGAATTTTCTGTTAGTCTTTGTCTGACGTGGTCATCTGCCATTTTGGACCGGAACTTCAGACTGCGTTTAGACCTTTTTGCAGGACTTATATTTTTATTTTGAACAAACTTTGGATCATTTCTGTAAACCGTAAGATTTGCTTAAATTATTTACATTATTTCATGTTTTTTCTCGGAAAATAAATTCTTTGTTAAAATTTACAAATCTTTTTTGTCTTCACCTCTTTCTTTTATGTTACTTTGAACGAGCCGAGACGTAACATATGGTACAAACAAGAACGTGATAGAAAACATCCTTACTGGGTTTTAGTATCGGAACTTTATCATAGCTCATGTCATCATGAGAAATGGAGAGAAAGTCAAAGAGCATATATTCACTTTTTAAAAAAACAAAAAAAAAAACAAAGTGATTGTTGTTTATCACAATCACTTTTATTTTTTATTTAGAAAAGCAAACGACAGGCAATTATTTCCCCCAAATACATTTATTTAACTAACAATTATAGTAAGGAACAACAAATAAGGAACAATAATATAAAACATACAAATTATTTTTGACAAGATTGACAACGTTGTGAAATCACATGAGATTTCCATTGGCAAAAATCATGACGCCATTGATGTACACTACGTTTTCTAGCTAAAGTTTCAGTACCTATAACCGTCGGTGTTATGTGTACTTTACCTGTTGAGGCGTTCATTTGTTCCTAGGCAATGACTTAGCTAGAAACAAGGTTGTAGTTAATCCACTTGTAACTGACAAGCCTAATTTGGATCGGAAAGTTGATCCTATTGAAAAGGAATACCCTAATTTATACCCAGCTTGTGCAGTTACCAGAGCTAGGACAAAAAAAAAGCCCTTGCAGATGATTTTGATGTATTGGTCAGGATTTTGATGAGGTCACTTTCTCTTCTAATTTGTATCAGTCAAAAGGTATTGATCATAGTGATCCTCTTTTGAATACTCATTCTCTCGTATCTGATCAGGATGATAAACAATAATCTCTTGTCGTTGAACAGAATGATACTGAAATCTCCTGTTTGTTTCAGTGGACCATTAGTGAAACAGAAGCAATTCAAATACCTGTCAGTTACTTCATTAAAAATGGAGTTCTTATGAGAAAATGGCAATCTCCCGAGGTACTTGTTAGTGACGAATGGTCAGTAAAATATCATATTGTGGTTCCATAACCTTACATACAGGAAATACTTGTTTGGCCTATGAAACTCGTCTGGCTGGTCTTTTAGGGATAAATAAAACTTATCACAATATCTTGACTCACTTCTATTGGCCATAAATCAAAAGTGATATGTGCAAGTTTTGTAGATTTTGTCGTACGTGTCAAAATGTGGAACATCCAAATCAAACGATACCTAAAGCTCATTTGCAACCAATTCCTGCATTTTTCGAAACATTCAGTAGAATTATGGTAGATTGTGTTGCTCCCTTACCAAAGACCAAGTCAGGCAATCAATGTTAGTTGACCATTAGGTGTGCGTCAACAAGATTACCAGAGGCAATTCCTCTGAGGAATATTAAAAATAAAAATATTGATGAGGCTTTAGTAAAGATCTATAATGAATTTGGCCTTCCCAAATTTGTCCAATCAAGTGTCAAATATTATGTCTGGAATTTTCCCGCAAGCAATGCATGAATTGGGCATTGAGCAGTTGATATCATCTGCCTATCATCCTGAGAGCCACGGTGCTTTAGAACGATTTCATCAAACCTTGGAAAATATTATGAGATCGCATTGTTTCGACACAGGTAAAGACTGGGATGATTGCATCCATTTAATTTTGTTTGCAGTTAGAGAGTCCGTTCAGGAGCCTCTTGGTTCAGTCCATTTGAATTGGTATTTGGACACATTGTGCGTGGACCCTTAAAGTTATTAAAAGTGAAGCTCCTTTTAAATGAAGAATCATAACTTAATCTTATTGATTATGTTTCTGATTTCAAGTATAAATTGTCAAATGCTTTTGAGGACGCAAGAGCAAATTTGCACTCTTCCCAATCAAAAATGAAGTTAAGATATAATAAAATCTCAAGAGAGAGAATCGTTATCATAGCTTTGATACTTGGTCAGACTTTCATAATGTCCAGATGCATTGCGAAATTTTACGTGTCCTCCGTGCGCGTATACATGAAACGACGTATTAGCTTCGTTTATATCCTTAGTTACTTGTAAGAAAGTTCAGTCAGTCACAGACAGTCTCAGTCAGTCACAGTCATACAAAGACTGAGTCGTTGCCTATTCTATATTTGATAGTCACATAACTTTTATTACTTTCAAAAAAGTATTTTTGTGCAAGAAGATGTTATTTGTTCTTGTGTCTACGTAGAACGACATCTGTTTTGTTAGTGGAGTTAATTATACTTGGTCTTTCTACATAATCATATTACTGGAGAACAATACTACTGTTTTGGACAAAGACATTTTCTGAAAATATTCTAAATTGGAACGGAACAATTCAAACCGTGCTTCACTGTGTAAATTCTGGATTTTTGTGTTAGCTTTAATCTGACGTTATCATCCTCCATCTTGGATGGGAACTGAACTTCAGACCTTGTTAATTTATAACTGTTTACAGGACTTCTTTTATATCTTTATAACAAACAATTTGGATCTTTTCTTGTAATGTCTTGTTGGAAAATAAATTATTTTTGTTAAAAGTTTTAAAGCTTGTCGTCTTCACTCTTTCTTTGTGTTACTTTGAACGAGCCGATAAGTAATAGTTCCATATAGTATCCCAACAGAAATTGGCCATCGTATCCCGAGAAACTGCGAGCCATCACCGTGGCCTAGCGATTCCAATCTGCGGAACGTTCGATGTCTTCTTGGCTCCACGTTTCATCGATAGGGTTTACGATCTATTTAGCAAAATAGGCCAATGTTTTGGCTCTCCGAAAGATTTTGTTTTTCACGACCTCCAGGAATCATGCTCAGTAAGAGCAATGAGTAAAGATAGGTTTTTGGATACACTTCTTGCATTTTCGTTGAGCCACGCAGAAATTAGTAATGTGAATGCCAGTTTCTTGCATGCATTCAAAATCGAAAAAAAATGATATTGCCTTTTTTCTTCTGGTCATCATCTACTTCTTTTTTAGAATGCTTTTTTTAATTAGCATTTGTGTTCCTAGTCTACGGTTTCGTGACAAATGTGACATAGTTTCCTTTCTGAAAAAGTTTGCGCCTTGGCAATATTGGTACGTATGCCTTATCCACAAGTAGAGCACAATCTCAGGAGTTAAGAAGCACATTCCTACTGTGAACCTTGCGTTTTCAAAATATTGTTGGTAACAGGCAGCGTTGACAAAGGTGAGCTGACAAGCTGGGTAATGCATTCGTTCTTGTCCTTCGTGAAGATAGGGTTTAGAGGCCAAAAATCCTGAGCATATCTATCCTCAATGCTTATATTTTTCTCGATTGTTATATCTATTGTTCCATTTATCACAGCAATAACTGCATGATAGGAATACGTGATACTGGTAATGGCATCAAAATGTTTATCGTGATAGTTGACGTGAATATTATTTCCTACTTTGTAATCTTTGCCTCGAAACAACAGCGGTCCGCGTACTTCTTGAGGATGTACTTTGAAACGGGAGACTTTAAATTGTCGTGATGAATAAATAGAAAGTCTCACGTGATCGTCGTCTTTGGCTTCACATTGTTGTGTCAGCGTTGTTTACAAAGAATCCCACAGATCGGTGATAAACCGTTCTGCTTATGTTGGACATGAAATCTTTGAACTTCACCGTGTAGCGCTGTATTCAGTTTAGTAGTCACTGCCATGACATCGATTTTCGTCTCCACAGCCGGTGCACCCCTTTTCATCGTTTTATTAGGTTCCGTTATGTTTCACAACAATAGCACAGCGATTCACTGTGCACAGACGCTATCACACCTATATAAGGAATGTGACGTCGGATTGGAAGACAGACTCCGGGAAGTGACTGAATTTTGTAACGCGTGTTGGGATTGGTGAACAATTTCAATCCGTTTCTATCCGCTCTTCGACTATAAATAAACGCGGTTCACTTCATTCCCTTCATCTATTCTAGTCACAAAGATGTGGACAGACGTATCGTATCGTTGATGCTGTTCCGTAGACTTACCAATGTATCTAAACACAACGTGTACCATCATCAGGATCACCGGTGTAACTGTTTGGAAAAGAAAATGATACGAGGAAAGAGGAAAAGAAAATGATACGAGGAAAGACGAGACTGTATGAAGTGAGTCCTCATTTACGGACCAGAAGTGAGACAGTTTGAGACAAGGTTTGAGGAAGATAAAAAGACATATGTGATGTCCTGTATGTTAACGGAATGGTGTTCATATAACGAACAAATTCCTTTTCAGTATCACTTCCTATACCTCGAAAAGATCTTAGTTCTCACCTAAATGTGTTATCTTTATGTTTATCTACGTCTCTTTGTCTCTATTGAATTTGTCCTTGCCTAGAGTGGTAGTTGAGCGTATTTAGGTCAGCATCGTGCTACATTGTTGCAAGTGTCCAATACCGTGATGTCGTGCTGCTTACTCGATTCCTCTTCTTCCTATATAAAATTTCCATTATACACTATACTGACCCAGGGAGATTTTTTTTGTCCCTAAAATATGTGCCCTATAGTACCTCAGGCTGATTTCCTTCTTTGGCCTCATGCCCTATAGTACCCTACAGTAGTATAAGGAAATGAGAGTTTTGGCTCACTTCATTTTTTTTACCCTCCAAACAAGTATAAATTAAATGAGGGTTTCCAAAACAGGGAAATGAGGGTTTTAGCCCCCCTCCCACACCGATTAGAACGTTTAAGTTAACAAGGTGGAAATTAAATTAGCATTAGAATGAAAATGATGAAGGTAAGTGAAATTATTTTAGTTATATTATATCTTAAGTTTAGATAAAATTTCATGTTACTCATATTTTTTGTGATATATTTTTCATACTTGCTAACCCTCATTGGTAGAATATCTGTTAACATATTGTCAATAATACGAAATTCACGTAATAAATCATCCATATTATATTTAACTCCTCGTACGTAAGACCGGATCTGATCAAGTAGTTTCTTATAAGTTTTAATTGACGTTAAACATCCGTGCTTTTTTATCAAAAGTCTTGGTTCTACTTTTTACACGCCGCTGTCAGTGAAACACCAATACCAGATATAATTAACAAAAATGGATCTAATGATACCCCACTTGAAATTATACCAGAACTGGTCATTAACAAGGGTAGATATGATATTACTCGAAGGATCTTGTTGTAGTATTTGTAACATATTTTAACACACCAAAGTTTTTTATGATAATATTTATAGTATTGTATTAGTGCGTCCACATCCTGTTCTGGAATATCTTTTGAAATATGATTGAAATCAACTATACTTCTTTTCATTATAATATTAGTTCACATAGTCCTATGTTTGGTTAATTCATAATAAGAGCTGGTTGTTCAGCTATAAATTCCAAACACCAGAGAAAAATTTCTAATTTTAAAGCTTTATCAACTGGTTCAAGTACAAATTCTTCTTCAGAATTTTGGTTTAATATTACAGATAATACTCCAAATGAGTCATTATTTAGATGAGGAGATAGATATTTGGTAGATATTCTAAACTTTGCACTGCTAATCACTGACAATCTATACACACCAGTAACTTCTGCAATATATTTAATAGAATTATTTTTTGGTGACCACATAGTATAACCGGATGCAACAGTATACACAATATTTTTAATCTGTTTGTGAGGAATTTTAATCATATTCGTTTTCTCAACAATATTAGGAATTCCACTAATAATATCATTGACTTTTGTGTTAATATCATTGAGATTTGTGTTAATATTAGCGAGTGTAATGCTAACATTTGATGGATTTCCAAAATATTCATCTCTAATTTTGTTTATGTTTCTGCGAAAACTTAAAAATGTGTTCACGTGACTGGTAAAATCAGTTTTGAGCGCTGTGATTTCATTATTAATTGAAGCGTCCCAATCATTGACGTATTTTTTAGTGACAGCATCCCCATCCTCAGTTGGGTTTCCAAGATCTGTAATCTTGTTTTGTTTCATAACAATATTCCCACTTGGATTTCGTACAACTATATCTGGCAGTTTTACATCACTCGTCTTTAATCGTCCTTCTTTGTCCTGGAAAATGACGACTTCATCTGGATCTACGCTGGTAAGATTTAGTAAATTATTGATTTCATTTTTGAGCCGATCAAGAGTTGCATATTTGGATAAGTCACCTGTGGATAAATCTCCTAATAGTGTTCCAAATTTTGTATAGTAGTTCATTATTTACTGTCCTAGATAAAATTATCAACACTAGTTTAATATTATATAAAATGGCAAAATCGTCGATATTAATCTTTGATACAGAGAGACTAGTGAAGCATAAACATAACAATGAACTTCCTGATTGTCATTATCTTATTGTTGGGCGAACTGGATCAGGAAAAACAAATTTGCTAATGAACTTGCTTCTTGGTGATAATTTTAACTACGACAGAGTTTATATTTACACAATCAATCCACAGCAAGATAAGTATGAGTTATTAAGCGAATATAATAACAAACTTCGTGATGATCTTAAAGCTGGTGAAGATTTTTTTATAATTAGGCAACCAGAAGATCTTATTCCAGTTAATCAACTTGATGCAGATGAACATAAGATAGTAGTTTTTGATGATATTCAGCTAAATAACATGGAGATGACTAAAATAAGATCATATTTCTCACTGTCACGTAGCAAACAATGTAATTCTTTTTATCTCGCTCAAGGATTTTATAATGTTGATAGATTTATTAGGCGAACTACAGGTTGTTTTATTTTATTTCCAGGACTGGATAATGTTGATGTTAGAAATATTGCAAGCGAGCAATGCGGTGACGTGACAAAAGATAAGTTTATTGAAATTTACCGTAATGCTACAAAAAATAAATGTAACTTTTTCTTGTTTGATAAACTTACAAATGATCCAACTAAAATGTTTCGCTGTTGTATTGACACTTACTTACAGTAAAGTGTTTCAATTTTATAAAATTTATAAGTATAATAATGGACAAACGAGCAAGATACAGACAACACATAGAAGATCTAAAGAAACTTGCTCAATCTCAGGCATCACTTAAGCAAAAAGTACAAGAAGCACGATGTGGGCAAATAACTGTTACAGAAGCAACAGCTACAATTTTCAAGCCAGTTACTGAAGCATTATTAGGTAAACAACCTGAAACTAAACCACTGTCAGAAGAAGAACTTAAACAACTACAGGAAAAAGGTTTGGTTGGAATTGTTAGAGAACAACAGGAAGCAGATGCTGCAAAAATTGTTACTAGATCTGATGAAGAAAAAAGAAAACTAGTTGAGGCACTTACAGCAAATATAGCTGATCCTGCGGCTAGACAAGCTGAAACAGATCGATTGATAAACAATCCACTGGAACTTGAGCGAAGATTAGCAGAGTTAACAACGCAAGGAATAACAAATATTATAACAAATTTTCAGGAGATATAAAAGATATCAAAGAGGAGCAACAAAGAGTTGCTGAGCTTACTGTAAAGTTTATGAAAGTTGGAGATCAAAGACTTTATTTTATAAAAAGAGCAAATGATGAGATAAAAGGTAGTGAATATGATGATTTTTTAAACAAAGAAAATATAAGTGATATTGAAAATATAAACAAGTGGACTGATGTAGAATATCAAACATTACTCGATAGATTAGATGTAATATTTAAAGACGGAGCTGCTGCTAAAGATGAATTAAACACGGTTACAGAAATTGATGATATGCTTCTACTTTATGATAGAATGAGAAACGGTGTCATTGCTCTCACGTTTAAAAAAACAGCAGAAAATAGTAGAGCAAAACCTTTTGGTAGTGGGTGGAGTTTTAGAAGGAAATTTTTTACTTTTGATAAATCTCGTATACAAAAAAGTAGAGTAAGAACAGGAACTGGTGTAAAGGTATTTACTTCAAATACTGAAATGATAGGTAGATTAATGTTATTAATATCATCAAAGGAAGCTGGGAATGTTAGTGTTGAACTTGATGATGAAGTCATTGACATACTTGATCATCTAAGATCGAGAGAATTATTAACATCTGACGAATATGAAACTTTACACCGCGACTTAATTTTGTAAAATGATATAATATTAAAGGAATGCAAACAATATTATTACTAAACTCTAGTGAGTCTGCGATAGATAGCGCAAATTTTTCAGTACATTATATTCCACCTATCCAACTAGATCCTACAAAACAATATGAAATTGGATTAATTTCTTGTACTTGCTGGAATGCTATACCTAACGTGAAAAATGATGTTAACGATGAAATGTATTTTACTATGATTACAACATCTCCAATATCTACAACAAAAAAAAAATAAAAATTCCGCAAGGAGCTTATAATATTGAAGATCTAAACAAGACGATCAAAGAGCTCATAACAAAAGCTGGCGGTGTGACTGATGATTTTGGATTAGCTGCTAATTATAGCACATTACGAGTTAGGATGACTTTGAAAAATATAGCAATCAATCTTGAACCAAGAGAAAGAAGTATTGCACAACTGTTAGGATTTACTGAAAAACCTTACACTGCACTTGATCTGCCTATTACATATGATAGTGAACTGCCAGCAAATATAACAGAAGTAAATACAATATTAGTAAATTGTTCTATTGCTTCTGGTTCTTATACATCAAAAGGTAGCAAAGGTCAAACGATTTACAGTTTCTCACCAGTAGTCCCGCCAGGTTCTCTCATGCAAATAACTCCACGACATATTATATATTATCCTTTAAACGTTGAAGATCAAATATCAAATATAAGGATGCAGTTGACAGATCAATCAGGAAAACAGTTGGAATTGAATAATGAAGTTGTAACTTATTATTTACATCTACGCGAGCAAAAGTAAATATTATGCAACATTAAATATAATGAAACAAAGAATAAAAGTTTATCGAAGAAAAATAGTAGGAGGATTTTTTGGAAATATATTCACTAAAGTTATTGAAGGTATTCCGGGTATAGCACGTAAAGTTGCACGAATTGCTATTGACGCTGGTAAAGCTTTTGCAACTGGGGCTGCATCTGCCGCTGGGACTGGGGTGGGACAAAAAATAGCTAATAAAATAAAAGAAGATCCACCGACTGCATCTTAAATAAAACAAGCTATCTCAGAAATCGCTCCAACAAAAGAAACTCAAAAAGCTATGATAACAACAACAAAAAAATTATTATCACCAAAGGGCGAGCAGATCATACAAAAATTAATATCTAAAGTAACAGTGCCGCAATAAAATTTTATATAATCTAATAAAATAAAATGTCTGTTAAAAATTATCTCGAGTTAACAGAAACTTATGACATCGACAACGATGTGACAGAATTTGAGTTTGTTGAGTACCTTGATGAAAATTCTAACGAACCAAATAAAACTGGTATTAGAACCTTTAACACCAGAGACGAAGATGTATTTCTACTGCCACATAAGGCTATGTTAGAAGTTCGTGGTCAGATTATGACAGTAGCCAATCCACCTGCTGCAATTGCAGTTGGAACAGAAGTAGCTCTTATAAATAACGGCTGGTGTTTATTCAAAAGTGCTAGATATCAACTGGCCAATCAAACTATAGAAGATATTTCAGGTCATCTACAAGTTGCAAGTACAATTTTAAATATTATTTCGTTTTTCGACGATTACTCGAGATCAACTGCAACTAACATGATGTGGTTTAAAAATACTGGACGGGGTATAGCTGAATCAACTGAATTTTTAAAGAGAGGCGCTATAGTACATGGAGCTGATGCTGATGCAAATACTGTAATTGTGAGAAATTTTCTCATTGCTAATGCAGACGCGCTAGGTATTGACGCACCAGGTGCAGCTGATAATGCAGACGCCACAAGAGTTTCTCTTATAGCAGCTTTTAATAATCTAAATATAACACCACCAGCTGCAGATGCAATCGGTACTGCGATGTTAAATTTACTTCTTAACACACTTGACGTGAGAAATCCACGTTATAACGAAGGCTTTGCTAGGCGAAGAAAACTTGCAGCAGGATCACGTCAAATTACAATGATGCTTCCGCTAAGTATGATTTTCGGCTTTTGTCGCGATTATGATAAAGTATTTCGCGGAGTAAAACATACTCTTATTTTAGATCAAGCAGACCAAAACGATTGCTTGTTTAGATCTGGAGGGGTTGATGTACAGTTTATCATAAACAAACTCGCTTTGTAGATGCCACGTATAACACCATCAATCACTAAAATGTCAGAATTAAATAGTACGCTTGATAAACATACAAACAGAATTTACTTTAAGCAGCATAAGGTATATCAGACAGCGGTTCTAAATACTACTGACTACACATGGAGGGTCACAACAACATCAAGCGAACAACTGCCGAGAAATATCTTTGTCGTATTTCAACAGCAAGCCCGACGAGGTAACCAACAACAAAATAATGCAATATTTGATCACTCTAATGTCAGACGAATATACGCTAGATTAAATTCAAAGCAATATCCAGAACGAGCTATCGAGTGCAATTTTGCTGATGATGCTAATAAAAATATTTCTCGACCGTACATGTACCTGCTTGACGCAATACAAAAATATCAAGATGTTGAAGATGGAACTCAAATATCAGCAGAGGAATTTCGTACGCTTTATCCTATATTTCATTTTGATGTTAGTAAACATAACGAGCGAGCTGAAGACCACACAGCGGATATTGAAATTACCTGGACACTTAGGGCGGTTCCAGTTGCGCCGTTATACGTATACGCATTAGTGATTAGTGATAGATTTATCACAGTAGATTGTATTGGAGGTAAAATGACAGTTCAAGTTTAATCTATAGTTGTTATATAAAATGGCAAAGTATATTGTAAAAGAAGTATATTTGACCGATGGCCAAGTTAAAAAATTAGTAGCTGCTATTGCAAAGCGAGAACAGGTATCATTAAAAATCAATCCTAATATTTCTGATGGTGTTTTAACAAAATTAATGCTAACAAAAAATCAAGTAAAGAAGTATGATCGTAAAAAAACTTTTGTTTTAAATTTGAGTGCTGCACAAATGACAGCGATGGCAAAAGAAGGTGGTTTTCTTGGTCCAGCATTATCAGTATTAACTAGTACAATAATACCTAAAATTTTACCAGTCTTAGGCACATTAGGACTAGCAGCAGCGTCTGGAGCAATATCTGGCGCAACGAAGAAAGCAGTCGCAGGTAATGGTATCATTCGTGGAAGTGGAATAAAAAAATTGTAAATTTTATGTAAATAATATATTATAATGCCAGAAAAGAAAAAGAAATCGTCAATAAAAAAAAGAAAATAATAAAAACAAAATCGCCAACACCAAAATGCAAATGCATATGCAATCAAACAAAACAAGGAGGAACTATTCCGTTCGCTCCACTTTTGGCGGGACTAGCGGGAAGTCTGCTGCCAAATCTTTTAGGAATCGGACGTGGTCTAACATTACCGGGAACTCTACCACCCCGTTGAGTAATTTTGATATTATTGATAAGTTAAAAGCTGTTCCTGGATTTCACGGAGTTTATTCTAAAGATGAACTCGCAGCAATAAAATCGCCGTCAGCTGTAAGTTCGTGTGTTATTAATATACAAGATTTCAATGACGGATCCGGCACGCATTGGGTAGCAGTTTATAATAATAATTATTTTGACTCGTTTGGACTTCCTCCAAGCGATGTAATAAAAAAGTATATGAACAAAAAATTTTAAAAAATATATTATTCGTCAAATCAACTCCAACTTGTTGGAACGTCTGCTTGTGGATATTATTGTATAATTTTTATCCAACAGATGAGCAGAAATCTTAATTTTTTAAAATTTATTTTACAGTTTGACAAGCATCCTTCTCACGCTAATGATGAGATCGCAATTAATTTTATCTAAACTTACAAGTATAATAATGTCAACATACTGTCTCAAGTGTAGAACTAAAACAGAAAATATTAATGAAACAACAGAAAAAACAAAAAACAACAGGATAATATTAAAAAGTTTTTGTGGAGTCTGCGGAAAAAGAAAAAATATGTTTTTAAAGAAAACGTTTCTAGCGACAGTATCCTCAGAGATGTCGCCAGCGAAAAATTCGCTCGGATCTGTTTATCCTGATATTATTTTAGTCGACGACTAAAAATATAGAATGATATGCAACTGTGATTCTGACAGAGATTTATGTCTTGAACAAAATAAAATTGTCGCATTCTGTCAATGTTGTAACAAGAGAGAAATAATAGGGTCAGGTATAGATATACATAAAATTATTGGAAAATTGCCAAAACCAAAAGGCGGTTGGACTTTGCCAGGTCATCGGTATACTGGTCCGTGGAATCCGCTAGATCAACAACTGGATGAAAACGACAATCCATTGCCAGGCCAAGAGCCTTATAATCAAGTGGATGCAATAGCGATGCGTCATGATATCTGTTATCGTGATCATGAAAACTCAAAATCAGATTGTGATAAAGTAATGTTAGACGAATTACGTGATATGGAGCCAAGAAATCTACGAGAACGTTTTGATAGAAGATTTGTTCAGGGAATGATAGGAGCAAAATATAAACTCGGACTTGGAAAAAAAAGTATACGATGATCTTGCAGTTGAGCTGCACAGATCTAAAAAAAAATAGTTTCCACGACGTAAAGTTGTCGCTAATGGTGTAGATGATATCTGGGCAATAGATTTGGTGGATGTATCCAATCTAACTCAGTTTAACGTTGGCGCTGATGGCGCTCCAAAAAGGTATTGTTTAATGTTATAGATGTTTTTAGCAAATATGCTTTCAGTGTACCTGTTTCAGATAAGACAGGGACTTCAATGACTGATGCGCTAAGACAAATAATAATGAGTGTAGAAAGAAAACCAAATAAAATCTGGACTGATCATGGAGCAGAGTTTTTTAACAAAAAGTTTGAACAGTTTCTAGAACAAAATAATATAATAAATACGTTCCAGGAAACGAGGGTAAAAGCGTTGTTGTCGAGAGATTTAATCGCACGCTAAACGAAAAATTACACAAACATATGACAGCTAAAAACAGCAACAGGTACATCGATGACCTTTCTCAAATCGTAGGTGAATATAATAACACGAAACATCGAACCATCAAAATGACACCTAAAAGAGCTGTTAAAAATCCGATATTAGCAAATGAAAACATGTACCGCAGACATAAATTTAAGGTTGGTGATAAAGTTAGAATTTCTTTGATGCAAAAGGTATTTGCAAAAGGATTTACTCCAAACTGGAGCGAAGAAGTATTTGTGATTGATAAGGTACTTTTAACAGTACCTGTAACGTACGTTTTAAAAGATCTGGCAGGGGAACCGATCGTAGGTAGTTTTTATGAACAAGAACTACAGAAACCTGAGCAGGATGTTTTTGTTATCGAGAAAGTGATTAGAAAAAAAAGGAAATAAAAGTTTAGTCAAATGGCGTGGGTATAGCGATAAATTTAACAGTTGGATCCCAACCAACCAAATTATGATATAATGCTATTATAAATTAACTCATACTTTTGTTTGACAGATTTACATTTTACTGGTTTACATAACGATATTAGATACTGCTTACGATCGTTAGAGATGTCATTAAATTAAAAATGTTAACGAATATGAAATCGAATTTGATATTTTTCTGTCGGCCTGGAATCCTGATGTTTAAAAAAGGTTTGATTAGCTGCCAAAACAGTTGTTGTTCGGCAACGGTAAAATTAAATTTGATTATTTGTTTAGCAATGTGATACTTGACATTATACCGTTTAGTTGTTGATCTGCTGTAATTTGATCTGTCAGCAACAGTGACTATTTCACCATCATCATCAGATTCATTGTTATACAAAATATCATCTTCACTATAACCAATAGATTTGTCTATAAAATCTTTGGAAAATGTGACCTCATCACTGACGACCTTATCTCTGGCGACTTTGTCGCTAGTATCTTGTTTGTAGAGTTCAGCAAGTCGTTTCATCAAGTCCATTATTATAATATATTTTTATCTAATTTATTATTATAAGAAGACTGATGAGATAAAATATCACCAAAAAGTTAATATAGTAAATTACAACGAACTAGCCGAAGCGGTAAGAAAATGTTTGTTGGGTTATAGTGTTGATGTTATTGTAATGCAAGGTGATTCTCATAAAATATTACTAACAGAAGCAGAAAAAAAATAAAATTAATGAAAGTGCAGTAACGACGCTAAAATTTAATCACGATGATATCATAGCATTTGCTCATCATTGCTTGACTAAAATCGAATTACAAAATATTATTGATCATCATATCTAAAACCAATCCTAGCATCGTATTCTCTTGAAAAAGCTGATTTTGTTACTCCATCGGCTATAAATTTTATTGTTCTGGAATTTATCTTATAATATTTCGCCGCAGCTGTAATCGATTTAAATTCAATCTCCTCATCCGTTTCGAGGTTTTTTGAAACAACAGGTTCTATTGGGCATCTAAAATTAATACCACCACCTCGTCCTTTTCTCACATTTTCCTGTTGCGTCAATAGCTCCAGATTTCTAAATCGATTATCAGTTTTTACGTTATTGATGTGATTGATAACCAGACCATTGGGTATAGATCCGTTGAACACCTCGTAAACAAACCTATGACCAAGGTAATGAACAAAATCTCTTAGTGTTCCTCTTTCAATTACCCTGATATATCCCATATTGTTCATAGTACCAAGAACTTTTTTAGTTTTTCTGTTTCTAATAATACCACAATCGTTCGCCTCGTATAAATCAAAGACCGGATGCGGCTGAAACTCATCTTGTAAGGATAACTTTTCAATGTTGTCATCAGTGACTTTACCGTTATAATGATATACACGCTGTCCCTCTGGAATATCATCGCAGAACAACGTGTAAATAAAATCTTTTCTAAACATTGCAATCCTCTCTGCATTATCTCCCTTTACACTAATATTATAACCCGCTGACGTTAATTTGCCAACAGGTATTCTAGTTTTAATGTTAATAACCGAACCTAATACATTTCCAGCGTATAAGTTATACTTTGGGTGAAAATGATAAATCTCTTGCTCACGTGCGCTTGACAGATTTACTGTCATTATATTATAGGCGATTTTTTTTTTTATCTTCAATTGATTTTTAGCGCATGCGCAGTGTGAGGTAAATTTATACTTTGGGTGAACTTGATATGTTTCTTGCTCACATGTGTTTGTTAGATTTGCTGTCATTATATTATAGAAGATTTTTTATCTTCAATTGATTTTTAGCGCATACGCAGTGTGAAAAAATTATTAATTAGATATTATATTATAATATAATAATGTTAAAATTATGTGATATAGCTAAGAAAAGCCTTATGGGAGAACCTAATAAAATAGCGACTGCTTTTGCAGGTTTTGATAATAGTTATCAGTTTGATAATCAAATTGTTTTAGTAAATTTTAATGCAACGAATCTTTACCACCTACTACAGACAACTGTAAAACGTGAGCTCGAAAAACACAAAAGTATTAGATTATTTGTGCAATATCATGTTATATTTTCAAAGTTAGTTATAACGGAGGAATCAACTAACAAGGAAATTGCAGAACCTTATATTAACGCAAAATCAAGACGTGCTTTGCTTGGGACTGATCTGCTATCACTATCTGATGAAATACACCAAGAAATCTGGAAAAAATAGAAGAATTCGCTCAATTAGGTTCGGGTTGGAAGTTTGAAATGATCAAAGGAATATTGTTTCACACGATGAAATATAATGTATTACGAGGTAGTTCATACGTCGACCTGCCACCAAAAATAAAAAGTAAAAGATGTTGTATAAACATCAAAAACGTAGATAATAAATGTTTCCAATGGGCTGTTCTTTCCGCACTATTTCCAGCAGAAAAAAACGCTACTCGTGTTGAAAAATATATCAGTCACGTGTCTAGATTAAATTTTAAAGATATTAACTTTCCTGTGGCAGAAAATCAAATACCAAAATTTGAAAAGCAAAATAATGTTTCAATTAACGTTTTCGGACTAGATGAAAAAGAGGATATATACTCGAGATATATTTCAGAAAAAGCTGCACAATCGACTATAAATTTACTGTACTACAAAAATCATTACGTTTGGATTAAAAACTTTAACGGACTAGTTGGTGAACAGTACAGTAAAAATAGGAACAAAAAGTTCTTTTGTTACCGCTGCTTGCATGGTTGTACTAACAATGAAACATTACAAAAGCATTTGCAGTACTGTAGTGATGTGCAAAGAATAACAATGCCATCTAAAAAAGATAGTGTTTTACAGTTTGTCCACCATAATCACAAACTAAAAATTCCTTTCGTTATATACGCTGATTTTGAGTGTTTACTTCAACCTGTACTTGGCGTAGAAAATAATCCTAATCAATCGAGTACAAGAAAAGTTCAAAATCATGTTCCGTGTTGAGTAGCGTACAAGGTAGTTTGTTGCACTGATTCTAGATTATCTAAACCAATGAAATTATATCGTGGTAAAAATCCAGCTATCTGGCTTCTCAAGCAGTTGATTAACGAAGTTGATAATATTACTTATCGTTTGAAAAAAGTAACGCCAATGTTAAAATTAACACCTCAACAAGAATCCGCTCACGAGCAAGCAGAAATTTGTCATATTTGTGAAAAAGCTTTTGACGATGACAAAAAAGTACATGACCATTGTCAATCTGACTGGACAGTATCGTGGAGCGGCTCATAATCAGTGTAATTTAAAATTTCATGCTCCAGATTTTATTCCGGTTATTCTTCACAATTTTCGAGGATATGATAGCCATTTTATAGTAGAAGCTTTTGGTGATTCTGATATAAAATCTCATCTAAAACTCGATAACATTATCAAATGCATCCCAAATAATTTTGAAAAGTACATGTCAGTTACGCTAGGTAAATTGCGTTTTATTGACAGCCTGCAGTTTATGGCAGCCTCGTTAGATGAGCTAGTGAAAGGTTGTAGTAAATTTGATAACCTAAGAGACTGTTTTGGAGATAAATTTAATCTACTAGCTAAAAAAGGAGTTTTTCCATACGAATACCTCGACGACTGGAGTAAATTTGATGAAACATCTTTACCTGACAAAGACAAATTTTACTCACAACTTAAAAATGAAAATATAACTGATGATGAGTACAGGTATGCACAAGATACCTGGAAAGAGTTTGATTGTGAGACTTTTGGTGATTATCATGATTTATACCTGAAAACTGACGTGTTATTATTAGCAGATGTTTTTGAAAGTTTTCGTGAAGTGAGTTATAATAATTATGGACTAGATCCTTGCTGGTATTATTCTGCCCCTGGGTTGTCATGGGATGCTTTGATAAAGTTTAGTAAGGTAAGGTTAGAATTACTGACTGATGTTGATATGTTCAATTTTAACGAAAAAGGTATCCGAGGTAGTATTATCATGATAACAAAAAAATATGCTGAAGCAAACAACAAATACCTGATACAGTATAACCCTGACCTTCCTTCGAAGTATATAATTTATCTAGATTGTAGTAATCTTTACGGTGGTTCGATGGCAGAACCAATGCCTTTTAGCGGATTTCATTGGATCACGGTTGATCGATTTCTATCATAGACAGAAAAAATGATACGCGACGATGTTTCCTATTTCGTTGAAGTTGATCTTGATTATCCAAATTCGCTACACAAATTACATAACGATTACCCTTTCTGTGCGGAATCGATGGTCATAGATTATAGTTTGTTATCAAAAGAACAACAAGCGTTAGCATCACCAAGGCAACATTCCATGGTCAAGAAACTAGTACCAAATTTACTTGATAAGAAAAATTACGTTTTGCATTACAAAGTTTTAAAACAAGCAGTCGATGCTGGTCTTGTGTTGAGAAAAGTTCATCGTGTACTAAAATTTAATCAGTCGCCGTGGAAGAGAGGTTATATTAACTCAAACACTTCAAGAGGAACTGCAGCGAAAACAGAGTTTGAGAAAAACTTTTTTAAACTGATGAACAATTCCGTTTTTGGTAAGACGATGGAGAATATTAGGAAACGTGTAAATATTGAAATAGTTAATGATGTCAATCGCAGAAACAAACTTGTGTCAGACGATGATTTTGTGAGCATGAAAATATTTAATGAAAATCTTGTTGCGATACAAAGAAGAAAAACAAATCTAAAACTAAACAAGCCAATCTATGTTGGAGCTGCCGTGTTAGATTTATCAAAGTGGCTGATGTACGATTTTCATTATAATTTTGTTAAAAATCAGTGGCCGGCTAGTAGATTATTTATTTACTGATACTGATTCGCTCGTGTATGAAATCGAATGCGAGGACATCTATCAGGACATGTACAATAATCGACATCTGTTTTATCTTTCCGATTATCCACGTGATAGTAAATTTCATGACGACACAAATAAAAAGGTTATTGGTAAGTTTAAAGATGAAATGAACTCGAGCGCTATCAAATACTTTATCGGATTACGTAGTAAAATGTATGCTGTATTATTGGACAATAATAAAATAACGAAAAAAGCAAAAGGTCTGCCTCGTGATTTTGTTAAAAAGTTTATGAAATTTGATGACTACAGGTATGCGCTTGATGGTGGTGTTAGTTTTATGAGAGCTATGGCAATTCGAACTAATCATCATAAACTTGAAACAGATGTTATTATCAAACGTGGATTGTATAATTTTGATGACAAACGCTATTGTGAAAATGGAGTAGATACATTTGCCCTTGGGTATTGTTATGATGATAGATCTATACTCGACATTATCTTTTCCAACTGAAATTTTATCTAAACTTATAAAATAATGTTTGAAAATTTGACAATGACAAATAGATACAATAGTAACATCAAATATCTAATGATGGACGGTAAACAATTGACAGTTGAATTTAATAATGAAACATCAGGTATATGTTTTAATGGAACACGTGACAAGTTAAAACTTTCGCTCATCAGATCAGATAACAGCGTGTATTTCAATTATCTCGAACAATTGTATCAAAAGTTGCTAGCGGAATTTAAAAACTTTCACAGCCCCATTAGCCAACAAAAATATACTAAACTCACAATTGATCTCGATCGGCCAAAAATATATTTTATCAACAAAAAATATCCTCTGAACAAACCAGAAATAAAAGATTTGTTTGAGTCCCGTCGCTGCGTGAGCGGTAAAGTAAAATTTAGTATCTATAATCGTGATAATGAAATATTTTTAATATCAACAGTTGAAACATTAATCATTGGTAACGAGATATAAAATAATATCATTTTCATTCTAATGCTAATTTAATTTCCACCTTGTTAACTGAAACGTTCTAATAGGTGTGGGAGGGGGGTGGGTGGGCCAAAACCCTCATTTTCCTGTTTTGGAAACCCTCATTTAATTTATACTTTTTGGAGGGTAAAAAAATGAAGTGAGCCAAAACCCTCATTTCCTTATACTACTCCTACTATACTGATAATAACAAATATGACAGAAACGGCCGCCTGCGTAAGTACTGAAATAAAGGGATCAAGCTTCCATATCGCCTCAATAAATATAAATGGCATTAATAAAGACAAAATAAATAAATTGTGTAATTTTAATAACTATAATATTCTTTTAATACAGGAATCATATTGGTTTCACAAAAGACATAGTGGCTTATACAGAGGGAAAATTACATGCTATTGTTTGAATAAGTAATTCTACAAATAATAGCGTAATGGAGGGGGCTAGGATTAAAAACCAAAAATACTTAAATTGGAAGAAAATAAAAGGGAAAAATATCTTGTGGGCATGGTACTTACCGTTAGAATAAACAAAAGAAACATAATGTATACTTCTCGGCGAACAAATATAAAAAAACCCGACTTTATTGAGATTTTTTTTTATAAATATGTAAGTAAAATTTATATGGTGGAACGAATGATAGGTGGGGTTTTTAATTGGGTAGGGGATAATATAGATAGGGTGGGGGATTTAACTTAAAATTATATTATCTTCAAGAAAAAACATGCTAGGATTGTTTAAGAAACATAATTTGGATGGCATTTACAGAAAACTAAATTTGCTTTGTACAACGTATACTTATGCATATAAAAATTGGTTAGCAATCAGGTTAGATACATTTTATGGGACTTTTTAATAAGAGATTATACGAAAATGTTAAAATTGCAGATTTTAAAATTTCAGATCATAAACTAATTGAACTTAAAATAATATCTAATCATAGGATTAAATGGGGTAAGGGAACATAGAAATTCAATAATGGACTTTTAGTTAACGAAAATTTTAATAATGAAATAAAGATATTAATAATAGGTATTTTTATCTGAGAGAGAAGATGGGACAATTTCAAAAATAAAATAAAAAACATAGCTTTAAGTTTTAGTGGAAAATTTAGTGAATTAAGAAAGAAAGATAAAAGAGAAATAATTGCACAACTTAAAAAAGGTAATGGGAAAGAACAACAAACAGTATTACAAGAAAAACTAGAAAAAAATCAGGGAGGAGGAAAATAAGGGGACAGAGATTAGTGATGTTAAATTTTCAGAGTTATGCACAAAAGCCAGGAGACTATTTAAAAGACAAGAATTTAAAAGGGAGTTAGGAAAAAATCTAAATGTTTTAATTGATGAGGGAGGTATACTATTGAATGAAAAACATGAAATCCTAGACAAATTTAAGACTTTGTACATGTACAGTAATCTGTACAAAAACCAATATATAACTAGTGACCAAATCAATGTATATCTGAATGGCGTTAAATGTGAGCATATTACAACATAACATAGAAGAGACGTATGACATGGCTTCATTTTTAAAAAAGAAATGTGAGCATATAAAAACATAACATAGAGACGAATGACATGGCTTCATTTTTAAAAAAAGAAATGTGAGCATATTACAACATAACATAGAAGAGACGTATGACATGGCTTCATTTTTAAAAAAGAAATGTGAGCATATAAAAACATAACATAGAGACTTATGACATGGCTTCATTTTTAAAAAAGAAATGTGAGCATATTACAACATAACATAGAAGAGACGTATGACATGGCTTCATTTTTAAAAAAGAAATGCGATATATTACATCATAACAGAGACGTATGACATGGCTTCATATTCAGAAAAGAAATGAGAGCATATTAATTACATCATAACATAGAGACTTATGACATGGCTTCATTATTTTAAAAAAAAATTTGTGAACATATTACAACATAACATAGAGATGTATGACATGGCTTCATTTTTAAAAAAGAAATGTGAGCATATTTCAACATAACATAGAAGTGACGTATGACATGGCTTCATTTTTAAAAAAGAAATGTGAGCATATTACAACATAACACAGAGACGTATGACATGGCTTCATTTTTAAAAAAGAAATGTGAGCATATTTCAACATAACATAGAAGTGACGTATGACATGGCTTCATTTTTTAAAAAAGAAATGTGAGCATATCACATCATAACATAGAAGAGACGTATGACATGGCTTCATTTTTAAAAAGAAATGTGAGCATATTTCAACATAACATAGAAGTGACGTATGACATGGCTTCATTTTTAAAAAAGAAATGTGAGAATATTACAATATAACATAGAGACGTATGACATGGCTTCATTTTTTAAAAAAGAAATGTGAGCATATTAATTACATCATAACATAGAGATTTATGACATGGCTTCATTTTTTTAAAAAAATTTTGTGAGCATATTACAACATAACACAGAGACGTATGACATGGCTTCATTTTTAAAAAAGAAATATGAGCATATTAATTACATCATACCATAGAGACTTATGACATGGCTTCATTTTTTTAAAAAAATTTGTGAGCATATTGCAACATAACACAGAGACGTATGACATGGCTTCATTTTTAAGAAGAAATGTGAGCATATTAATTACATCATAACAAAGAGACTTATGACATGGCTTCATTTTTTTAAAAAAAATTGTGAGCATATTGCAACATAACACAGAGACGTATGACATGGCTTTATTTTTAAAAAAGAAATGTGAGCATATTTCAACATAACATAGAAGAGAAGTATGACATGGGTTCATTTTCAAAAAAAAGAAATGTGAGCATATTACAACATAACATAGAGACGTATGACATGGCTTAATTTTTAAAAAAAAGAAATGTGAGAATATTACAATATAACATAGAGACGTATGACATGGCTTCATCTTTTAAAAAAGAAATGTGAGCATATTACAACATAACACAGAGACGTATGACATGGCTTCATTTTTAAAAAAAAAATTTGTGAGCATATTACAACATAACACAGAGACGTATGACATGGCTTCATTTTTAAAAAAAAAAATTTGTGAGCATATTACAACATAACACAGAGACGTATGACATGGCTTCATTTTTAAAAAAGAAATGTGAGCATATTATTACATCATAACATAGAGACTTATGACATGGCTTTATTTTTTTAAAAAAATTTGTGAGCATATTACAACATAACACAGAGACGTATGACATGGCTTCATTTTTAAAAAAGAAATGTGAGCATATTAATTACATCATAACATAGAGACTTTTGACATGGCTTTATTTTTTTAAAAAAATTTGTGAGCATATTACAACATAACACAGAGACGTATGACATGGCTTCATTTTTAAAAAAGAAATGTGAGCATATTATTACATCATAACATAGAGACTTATGACATGGCTTTATTTTTTTAAAAAAATTTGTGAGCATATTACAACATAACACAGACGTATGACATGGCTTCATTTTTAAAAAAGAAATGTGAGCATATTAATTACATCATAACATAGAGACTTATGACATGGCTTCATTTTTAAAAAAGAAATGTTAGCATATTATATCATAACATAGAGACGTATTACATGGCTTCATTTTTAAAAAAGAAATGTTAGCATATTATATCATAACATAGAGACGTATGACATGGCTTCATTTTTAAAAAAGAAATGTGAGCATATTACAACATAACATAGAAGAGACGTATGACATGGCTTCATTTTTAAAAAAGAAATGTGAGCATATTTCAACATAACATAGAGACGTATGACATGGCTTCATTTTTAAAAAAGAGATTATCTAATCGATCAACTTACTAACCAAAGAAAAGACACCAGGAAAGATGGAGTCACGGAGGAATTTTATCGAAAATTCCAACGTGAGTTAGCGCCGATTATGGAATATTTGTATAACAACATACTTTTGCAAACTAATAAAATGGCGGATACAATGGAGGAGGGTTTAATATCATTAATAAATAAAAAGAGATAAAAAAAGACTTAAAAACTGGAGGTCCATCTCCTTTCTAAACAATCATTATTAGATTTTAAGCAAAATATAAGCCAACAGAATTAACCAATGCATGAATAAAATAATTAACAAAACCAAACATGCTGGGCAACGGAGAATGATATTCAAAATAATATTTTAAATATTAAATCAATAATAGAATTTATAAAGGATTCCTGTAAAAGAGTTGCTATGATACGTCTTAACAAAAAAACGAGTTTTCGACAGAATTGAGGACAACTATATACAAAAAGTACTTGAAAAAATTAGTTTCGGAGAAAATTTCCGAAAATGGACCGAAACCCTGTACACAGATATAACTGCAAGAGTACAGGAAAATGCTGGTATTATGGCAAAATTTGAAATACAGAAGTCAGTAAGGCATGGCTGTCCTATGTTAAGGCTATTATTATATGTAATAGCAATTGAAATACTAAGAAATTATGGTCCCAGATTTGAGAGGGAAATTTAAAATTTTCCAACACGCTGATGATTGCACTAACTTTAAAAAAGACCACAATTCTTTTAATCACTATGAAAAGGAATATAAAATTTTTGGCAAATCCTCAAGCTTTTATTCCAACATAAATTACATTTTAAAATCTTTTTATCAAAAATATAAGGTGTTAAATACTATAGATAAGGAAATAATAAATTGTATATGGAATTTTAAACTACATTATATTGAGAAGTAAACATTATAAAGAGACAATAAAAGGGGAGGCTTAGCCTTACCTAATGTAAAATTAAAGCGATCCCGGTTATGCCGTGGGAAGCCCTCTATATTTATTGGTTTGGTATTAACAACAATAGAAACGATATCTTTAGACTAAACTCTTTAAACAAACAATTATATGTAAATAAAAATAAACAAACAATTATATGTAAATAAAAAAAACAAATATATATATATATATATATATATATATATATATATATATATATATATATATATATATGCAATAAACTGACGACGAACAGTACGAAACTAGTAACTAACTAGCCTAAGCGCTTTCTACTCTTAATGAGTCTTTTTCAAAGGCAAATACAAAACATATATACGACAAACAAATAAACACAAAAACGTTGTGTTTGTAAACCTCTACATGGCTGTCTTCACATGTGCTAAAACTATAAATACAACCATCTTGTATAGACTAGTTGCGGAAACTGAAAACGTTGTATAATTCCCTAAAAGTCTACAAGCCAAAGCGACATCTATTTTTATTTTTTGTACATTTATGTAACGCGGATTATATCCCGGATATTTGATTCTATACCGGTTATTCTTATAGTAAAAATTGAAGGATAATAAGAAGATTTGAAAATGTTAAATTCTACTAGTGCATAGTTTTCATTTTCTAGTCTTCTTGGTTTAGACCGCTTGGTTTCAATGTTCTAAGGTGGCGTATCCAGTATGATTCCTTTTCCTTCCTGGTTTCAGAACTCCAGCTGTGGTTGTTAGCAATAGCGATAAGTATTATATCACTGAAAGTGTGGCCAGGGGAGGAGAAGTGTTCTGCGACCGGGCTTCTGTAGTAGTAGAGGGAAATGAGGGTTTCATCCCACTTTATCTTTTTACCCTCCAAACAAGTATAAATTATAGTCCTAAATTATCCCCCACCCCTTTTTCCAAAATAGTGAAATGAGGGTTTTGGCCCACCGCCACCCTCCCCCTCCCCCACCCCCGCCAAACCCTCATTTTACTATTTTGGAAAAAGGGTAGTAGGGGATAATTTAGGACTATAATTTATACTTGTTTGGAGGGTAAAAAGATAAAGTGTGATGAAACCCCTCATTTCCCTCTACTACTACTATGTAGACAGGTATTTTGTAACCACACAAAACAACAGGTGTTGGAATGCGATAAGCTCTGTCAACAGAAGAGACGAATTTGTTAGAACAGCGTATGTGTGGAATATGATTATTCTAAAGACGGCAAATAGATTTTACCACAAATTTTTTATCAGATAACAGGATGAAAATTAAACTGTGCATTAGAACGTTTCAGTTAACAAGTTGGAAATTAAACTAGCATTAGAATGAAAATGATATTATTTTAGTTATATTATATCTTAAGTTTAGATAAAATTTTATGTTACTCATACTTCTTTTTTTAATCTTTCTCATATTTGCTGATCCTCATGGGTATAATATCTGTTAACATGTTGTCAATAATACGAAATTCACGTATTAAATCGTCCATACTATATTTTACTCCTCGTAGGTAAGATCTTATTTGATCAAGTAGTTTTTTGTAAGTTATAATTGATGTTAAGCAGCCGTGCTTTTTTATCAAAATTTTAGGTTCAACTTTTTACAAGCTGCTGTAAGAGAAACACCAACACCGGATATGATTAACAAAAACGGGTTTAATGATATACCACTTGAAATTATGCCAGAACTAGTCATTAACAAGGGTAGATATGATATTACTCGAAGTATTTTGTTATAATATTTGTAGCATTTTTTACGCACCAAAGTTTTTTGTGATAATATTTGTAGTATTGTATTAGTGCGTCCACATCCTGTTCTGGAATATCTTTTGAAATATGATTGAAATCAACTATACTTTTTTTCATTATAATATTTGTTCACATAATCTCAGGCTTGATTAAGTAACTAGTTGAGGTGTTTCAGCCACAAATTCCAGACAATACCAATATGACGCAGCAGTTAATTTTTTGTCATCAGCTATTAGCATAAAAGTTTCTTCAACATCTTTGTTCAACACAATAGACACGGTTCCAGAGAAATTATCAGTCGAGTGACGCCATGGAAATAATGTAAATATATTAAACTTTGCACTGCTAAACACGGACAATCTATACACACCAGTGACCTCTGCAGTATGTTTGAGAGTGTTATTTTGCGGCGACCAAGTAGACATTCCAGAAGCAACAGTATAGACAATATTTTTAATCTGCTTGTGAGGAATTTTAATCATACTTGTTTTCTCAACAATACTAGGAATTCCACTAATAATATCGTTCAGTTTTGTGTTAATATTATCGAGTGTAATATCAACAAATGGCGGACTTCCAAAAAATTCGTTATTGGTTTTGTTTATGTTTCTGCGAAAATTTAAAAACGTGGTGATGTGATTAGTAAAATCAGTTTTGAACTTGGTAATTTCATTGTTGATATCATCAACATATTTCTTTGTTACAGCATCAAAATCAAACTCTGGTGTTCTAAGATTATTGATGCCATTATTGTTCATGTTGAGAAATGCATGCATTATACCGCCATGCGCCGACACGTACTTTGATTCCTGATCATCAACATATTTCTTAGTAGCAGCGTCATTATCCTCAGTTGGGTTTCCAAGGTATGTGATCTTGTTCTGGTTCATAACAATGTTTCCCGTAAATAAATCACCTGCTTTTCTAACATAATCGTTAACTGACCTACCCGAATCTTCTATCTTACCTTGATTATTAAAAGTAACAATATTATTAGCAACTGCAGTAGGATTTCGTACTAGTACATCTGATAGTTGTACATTACTCGTCTTTAATCGTCCTTGTTTGTCCTGGAAAACTACAACTTCATTTGGATCTACACTTGCAACGTTTAACAAATTGTTGATTTCATTTTTGAGCTTATCAAGAGTCGCATACTTGGATAAGTCACCCTGGTAACCTTCTGTTAATAAATCTACTGCTAATGTTCCAAATTTTGTATAGTAGCTCATTATACATACCGTTCTACACAAAATTGTTGGATTAATATAACATAAAATTATACGATGGCGAAGATAATAAACTTTGACACCGAGCGATTGGTGAAGCATAAACATAGCAATGAACTTCCAGACTGTCATTATCTTATTGTTGGGCGAACTGGATCTGGTAAAACAAATTTGTTATTAAATCTTTTACTCAATAATAACTTTAACTATGATAAGGTGTATATTTACACCATCAACCCCCAACAAGACAAATACGAGTTACTAAGTGAGTATAATGATAAACTTCGTGATGACCTTGGCATTGGTGATGATATATTTTTGATAAAACAACCAGAAGAACTCGTTC